>JAMPIV010003601.1:0-179781 GCA_024509875.1 Oreohelix idahoensis
ATATACAACAGCTATCATTGCTGACTACAGAAATTGTTTTTCAATGTGCCATATCATCTTGCTGAACTCGTTAACCATGTTGATGTCATAAGTATCATGACTGTTTTGTGGCGTGCAATAAATGAAAGAAACTTATACAACGAAGTTACCCTTTCTATGACTCTACACGTCATGTTGCCTGTGTGATAACCCATTGAACTGTTCCACTACCACATACACAGCAACATCCTAAATCAGAGAAGACACCTACATCTTACACTTTAACACCAGGTGTCGATAAGGGTGGCAAGTTACCACTTCAGCACAAATCCACCCTTATCAGTGACTGGTCTTAGCTTGTCTCAGAAAAAGTGACCATTGATTCACTACAGACGATAAGTGCTGTACTAGTACCCGCCAGTTTTATCTATAACTTGTTAGCTTGCTAAGTTCCTCGACAGAAGCGTCAATTCTTTTATGTTGCCAATGTATTTCTTTTCTGTCTATCAGGTCTTATTGTGTCTGGTACTGGGCATTGTGGGACAATCTTTATTAACTAATGTGATATCCGTATGCGGCTATACCATGTCTGCCTCAGTCATTTTGTTATTATGTTCTATCCATGTGTCTTTAACCTGTTGACTTGTTATAACTATTCAGATTTGTTACTCCGATGATCTTTCTGTTACATTATATTTGTAAAAGTTGTTTTCTTCTCTCTAAATATGTTGTCAGAGTCTCAGGTTCAAATCATACAGGTAAGCATGTTCGTATATATAGGTACTGTCTTATATAACCTCACTCTTAATACGTGTGTCTATGCTATTAATTGTCCAGTCGGTTTATTAAACTAACGATCACTTTCAAGCATGGAGTTTGTACAGCGAGGTAGACTATTCACACCAGTTCTAACGGATCTTACTAAGATGTAAGTAGAAAACAATAACTAATCTAAGGGTGTCCGGGTTTTACAATGTATCCCACATTCTAGATCACGAATTTAGTAGTTAGCGGTTTAAACATCTCTTTGTATGTGGAAGACATACCATTAAATTATGAACATTGCGTAAAAAATCGTTATACATCAAAACAGAAACTTCTTTGGAGTTGTGTTTATCTGTAACAGCTGTTTCTCTTCCTCGGTATAATTATTGTCCGTGCGTTTAAACAACATTGCTGGCCGTAGTCACGTTATTATGGGATATTTTGTAATACAGAAATGCTCAACGGATTGATAAAAAACGCGTTTCAGCGCTCATCGATAAATTTACACCATAAGAAACCGCGTGGGCCGATCATTATCATTATTTTTTAATTAATGTGTTTGCTACTTTTCTTTGTAGCACGCCCCTTTCAACCATCTACCTTTTTTTTTTTTTTTTTTTTTGTCATTCTTTCCACTTTACAAAATCAGGTACATTTTACATGAAATACAAGAAAGATACATTGAATATTACATATGAAACCTTTTGCGCACTCTCACTTCCATAGTGTACTTAAACAAGTTAAAAAAAATAAAAGAATAATTTGATAAACAAAATACATTTTAAAAAATTAAATAATAAATAATTAAGATTTTATATAGATTAACTGAATAACAAAGAAATTAAAAAGTTAATTTACTTTTAGAAAGAATTAAAAAAAAAAAAAAATTAATATGGTTTATAGCTAATCAAAATCCCGTTTAGTTCATAGTATTTTATATCCAGAAACTTACACTTGCTCACACTTTCACATGTACACATGAGCTACTGTTTAGAATTTCCGAAATTAGTCAAAACATTTGAGAAGAAACATGAAGAAGAGAAAAAAAAACGCACCTACATACCGATAAATACATTCACGTACATACCTACGTTCGCTCCGTTTTTATTTATTTTTTTAAATTATATTTTATTTTATTTTATTTATTTATTTAAAGGTCCTTTTACAATTCCCACCCTCAATCCCTTCAACCTTTGATATATAGCGTTTTTTGTAAGAATAATTTTGAGAACAAGTGGGCGTTGTGCCGTTTCCCTTCCAACACCGCGCAGTTTCTACAAATCCAGACTAAATATTTAAATTCCACTATCAGGCTAAAAAGTTTCAGTTCTACTTGGTGTGTGCACTTTGGTAGGGAATTCAGCATAATAGCTCTATACATGTCTATACTGCGTGAAAAGTAGACCATCAATTCCTTTTTCAAAATTCCTGTTGTAGGAGTGACTGTACTACAGTAAAAAAAACAAATGATCTTCTGTCTCCTGTGTATTGGTATTACATAATTTGCATTTTGGGAGGTTCTTCCACTGTGCAACAAGTCTTTGCCTAATGGGTGTCATGTTATATAATAATCTAAACGTGACTTCCTTTGCGGGTGGAGCAAGTGGTAACTCGTGTAGGCTCTTAAAAATAGGTTGGTAATCAGTTATAAAATAATTGTACCCACGTTTTATCCTTGTCACTAATGAGGGTTCTTGTACACTAATAAGATTTCTGTAAATGGAACGTGTATTTTGTTGTAATAAAGGTGTGTTTCCTTGTATGCTCTGTATGCATTGTTTGTAGAACCGTGGTAAAGTGCCAAAATAATGAGGTTGATTGTTTTTGTAACGACATACTTTAGATAATCTCAGACCAATATAATAATGAGCTAAAGGGTATTGTTCAGGATTTTTTACTATTTCTCCTATGTACTTGATTCTTAAAGCTTTTATTTTAGTTGCTATATCTTGTAAAGATACTCCCCCTTTATCTTTTTGTTTTATTAACGTTTTATGCTTTATACAGTGTAAGGTGTTGCGAAATAAGAAAGTTCTTATTAGTTTGTTTATTCCTGTAATAATTTCTTGAGGAATGATTTGAACATTTGCTATGTAAATCAATTTAGGTAGAATAAAAGTGTTGATTAAAACCGATCTTCCGAAAATTGTAGTAGTTTTGTATTTATATCTTTCTAGTCTGTTTTTTATTTTCTCTAACAAGTTTTTCCACACCTCTGTATTCCTTTGTGTTGGAGTGGCGGTGTATGTAATACCGTAAATTTTTATTTCATTTACTTGTAGCAACTGAAAGGGGAAGTCTGATCTGTTTCTCCATTTACCTATTCCCATTAACTTTGACTTCTGAATGTTTAATTTTGCTTCACTGGGTCGTCCAAACTCATTAAAGGTGTTTAAAATATTTTGAATAGATGAAATTTTGGTTGGAAAAAATATCGTGTCGTCCGCGTAGGCGGCTAATTTTCTTTGACCTTGGCCTGGAATGAAAACCCCCGTGATGTTTGTGTCTTGTCTAATTTTCTCTAACACGGGTTCTATTGACAGTACATATAGCAAAGGCGAGAGTGGACAGCCTTGCCTGACTGACCTAGTTAGAATAAATGGTTCTGTGATTGTGTGATTTATTAAAAGTCTACTTTCGGTGTTTTGTATATAATTTCTGTCCATTTCCTAAAGTATGGTCCTACATTACAGGCAAGCAGAGTTTTGTGCAAAAAAGAATGGGATACCCTGTCGAAGGCTTTTTCTTGGTCCAACGATAAAATAGCGGCCTCGTGCTGTTTGTCTGACGCGTAGTTAATCAGGTCTCTAAAAAAGTGTATATGTTTACTAATATTTCTCTGTGGCACGCTGTTCTGTTGGTCATCATGAGTTAGGATATGCATGAATGGTTTCAATTTATTAGTTAGAGTTTTAGTTAAAATTTTGTAGTCAGTGTTTAGAAGTGATATGGGTCTATAATTTTTTAGTAGCTTTCTGTCTGTTTTTTTCTTTTGGTAAGAGTACTATGTACGACTGGTTTAAACTTTTAGGAAGTTCGCCCTTCTGAAAGGCTTCCTCAAAAACTTTCATTAATAGTGGTCCGAGAACTGGAAAAAAGAAAGTATAGAATTCTGATGTAAGGCCATCTGGGCCCGGGGACTTATCTCTGTTTAGTGTGTTTACTGCCTCTCTCAAATTTTCGAGTGTTATAACTTGGTCTAAATTTTTATTTTCTTGTTCTGTAAGAGGTTTTGTGTACTTTAAAAAAATTCTTTGCGTGTCTGTTCTTGTTTCTTCTTTAGTGTATAAATGTTTATAAAATTCCAAGATGGTCTGACATATGTTTAAGTTGTTCGTTTGCAATTGTCCATTGTTATCTAGTATTTGGCGGATCTGCTTATTTTGTTGAACGTTCTGTTCTATTGCCAAGTACTGTTTGTTTGGAGTCTCTTGTGTTGTATATAACTTCGTTCTCAGCATTGCACCTTTGTATATATGTTGTTTATGCTGTTCTAACTGGTCTTGTAACATCTGAATAACCGGGTCAGTTTTGTCTATCTTTTTTGTCAGTTTGATTGCTTGTTCTAATATCTTTTCTTGTGTTTTGGATGTCCTGTATATGTAGGTTGCCAGGACCTGTGTCCTGTCTTTTATGGTGTTTTTTAATAGGTCCCAATATCCTGCAATATTTTGTTCAGGGGTCTGTTCTGTGTATCCTAATATGAGCTGCGTTATTTCCTTTGTGAAGAAATCATGTTTAAGTAAACTATTATTAAACTTCCAATGTGGAGATCTTTTAGATGTTATAATGGGCGTCCCTATACCTAACACTGTATAAACTGCTTTATGGTCTGTGAAGTCGAGTGTGCTGTTAATATGTTGTGTTTTTTGTACCTTGTAAATTTCTGATGTATATATCCTATCTATCCTAGATGCTCGTCGTAAGCCTGGGTGTGTCTTATCTATAAATGTGTACGATCTATTATTTGGTTCAACACTTCTAAAGGTATCCTTTAGACTATGCTCTTCTAAAATAGTTTGTAATATCTTCCACGGAGATGTCTGATTCTTATTTACATATGTGTTCTGTCTTTGTAAGGTTCGACCGGCAAGATCTAGGTCAGACATGACACAATTAAAATCCCCTCCTAAAATTAAGTTCCCTCCTTTGTAATGCGGTGACAAAAAGTCAGAGAGTTCTCTATAAAAAGCTGGTTGGTTTACTTTTTGACTGGGAGCGTATATATTGACTAATGTGTATGTGTCTTGTTCGCTTTGTTTATTTTTTATTTGGATACAAACTAATCTACCGTTAGTGTCCGTGTTATGGTGTGTTATTTCCCAGTCTTCTGATACTTGTAAGATTGCTACACCTGTGTGTGATGTCCCTATACTAAACCAACCGTTTCTTAAACCTAGTACATGGAGTTTTTTGTTTTGTACGATTATTATCATTAAAAGTAGCAGTGCAGATAAGTTTTCACTTCATCGTTGTGTGCATCAAGTAAAATATTGTTTTAATGTTTATTAATAACAGCAAATAACAACATTCACATATATAATGTAACAGTTTTTTCTTAAAGTGGGCATGAAACATCATTCTTTGTTTTATATATTTTTGTTTTTAACCAGATGCAATTAAAACTGAACGAGAATCATTTATTTTTTTAGCATTTGTGTAATGGTTGAATTCCTTCCCTTGAATTTAAAATTAGAGAAACAAACGCATCTTTCTCCACAAGGATCAATAGGAAGTATTATCCGAAGACATTTACACTGTTTCATTCCTTCTCCCGACCCGCCAATTAAAATAGTGGTAGTCATCACGGGATTTTGTGAATCAATATGGAATGTTTTGTAACACAACGCGCTTTACAAATTGGTGATAACCGATTTTTAGTGATAGCTGCACGTTGTGGTGTCCAAGATAAATTGTAAATATTTTGAAGTGAGTTGTATTTTTTTTTTTTTTTAAGGGGAGGTTTAACCCACAAAAATGAAGAATTTCATTGAAAATATCAAATTTTAGATACGTATTGCACTGGAAAGTACATTCATTTGCCCACATTTCTGTATGTTTATTTTCACTAAAACCTTTGTGGATGATTTTATATAAATTTTTAAAGTATGTCAGGTAAGTGTATTTTTACCTAATTATATATGTAAAATATACAAATTTGTATATTTGTGATGCTATATTGCTTCTAAAGCATGGATTTTAATTTTCGGTACCATATTTATTTCCCTGAAGCAAACAGAATTCAAGTTTTTTCAAACATAGTTTCATGTGTAAAAATAATTTTGACTGGCTAATTTTTATTAACTATGGGGTCCTTTGATGGGTCATCGAAATAATAACGTAGCTTGAGGTATTCCAGTAGAGTGGTAGGGTACCTCCTTATACGCAAATAAAGCTGCAGGTAAGAACGAATCACAGGATTCTGGTTTCTCATGTGCGAGCTTACATAAATTTGTAAGTAGAGTCCAGTTATATCTTTCCACTTGTCCAATCGATTGTGAATGATAAAATGTGCGGACGAGAATATTTTGAAAAATCCTAAAAACTTCCTCCATCAGTTTCCCTCTGAACTGTGAACCAATGTCAGTTAATATCTGATAAGGGTATCCTAATCTTGTGAATATTGAGAGCAAAGCCTCTCCTACATGTACTGAGATCGCTTTCCCCCCCCCCCCCCCCCCCCCCCCACACACACACATAGTACATGTCTACCAGAGAAAGGATGTATTTTTTCGGAAACTGACGAAAAGCGCATACAGTCTGCTGAAATGAAGAATTTAATGAAAAGTAAGCTGCAAAGTATGACACAGAAAATGGAATCTTACTTACTTACTTAGTCGTTCCCCGTCTACCGTGAGGTGTAGAGGTTTGGAAGAGAGAGCGCCAGACTATCCTATCGGCTGTCTTCCTCCTGGCCTGGTTCCATTCTAGTCCTCGGTCCTTCAAAGATTGTCTAATGTTGTCCTCCCAGCGGACTCTGGGTCGTCCTCGGGGTATGGATCCTTGGCTCTTTGTTTCCCATGCTTGTCGTGGTAGCCGATCTTCTCCCATTCTGCAGACATGGCCAAACCATCTTAATTGGGACTGTTCTACTTGGGTCTGCAGGGGGTAGGATTTAAGGCCTTGACGTATCGTCTGGTTGCGTACCATGTCTCTTCTTGTTACTTCAACCAACTTCCTCAGATACCTCATTTCTGAGGTTTGGATCTGGCTTTTATGGGTTGTAGTCATTGCCCATGACTCGCATCCATATGTCAAGACTGGGACACAGGTGGAGCGGTATACAGCCATCTTCGTTTTCTTACCAACCTCTCTCTTGCTGAGGAATCCTGAAAAAGTCTCCCAGCTGCTGCTTTTCGAGTGGCCAACTCTTCTTTGATGCCTCCCTTTTGGTCTATAATAGCTCCGAGGTATTTAAAGTGGTCGATCTGCTCCAGGACCTGTTCTCCCAGCTTAATCTGATGTCTTCTTTCTTCTCGTAATATCACCATGGATTTTGTTTTAGAGCTGCTTATGACCATCCCTCTCTTCTCCAGCTCTTCCTTCCAGACTTGCAGGTTGGATTGGAGATGTGCCTCTGATTTAGCAATCAGGGCAATATCATCAGCAAATGCCAGCTCCGAAATATAGACCTGTCTCATCTTCCAGTACCCCACTGAATACTTTCTTGTTCTCTCCTTACATGCCTTGATGACATCGTCCATAAGGAGTATGAAGAGGTAAGGTGATATCCTATCACCTTGTCTTACACCAGTGGTGGTCCTGAACTCTTCTGACTTATGGTTTGCTGTCCTCACATAATTTCTGCAAGACTTGTAGAAGCTCTGTATAGCATGAATCAGAGGTGCTGGAATATTCTTCCTTGCCAAACAGTCCCAAAGTTTGCTCCAGGGGACCCTGTCAAAACGCCTTTTCCAGATCTATGAAACAAAGATGGATCTCACTCTTATACTCAAGGGCCTTTTCACTCAGCTGTCTGAGTGTGAAGATTAGGTCTTGAGTACTTCGGTTTGCTCGGAATCCGCACTATACTTCATCCAATTGTGGCTCAGCTAGGCGTCGGAGTCTCTGCTCTAGGATTCTAGAGTAGATTTTACCAGGGACACTGAGAAGGGATATGCCTCTATGGTTTCCACACTGTCGATTGTCACCCTTTTTGAAAATTGGTGTTATGATGGCAATCTCTCAATCCTTTGGTATGGTTTTGTACCACGCTGCCTGTAAAACCCTTAAGAGTAATAGGTCACCTGATGCTCCCATGACCTTAACCATTTCTGGTGTTATACCATCATTCCCTGCTGCTTTGCCCATCTTGATTTTCTCCAGTGTTGCCTTCAGTTCTTCCATCTTTATGTCATCTTCACCATCATTGGTTTTCTCTTCCGTGCTAGTGGTTATCATTTCTGATGCTTCACCATGCTCACCATCCAGGAGTTCTGAGAAATATTCTTTCCATCTTTCCATTACTTCCTTCGGGGCAGTAAGCAATTTGCCTTGCTTGTCCTTTATAAATTTGAGAGGGCATTGTTTTTCCTTCCTCATGTTCTTTAGGGTCTTATAGAACAATGTCTGGGTTTTTTTGCGCATCTTTTTCTAGCTTTTCTCCAAATTCTTCCCAGGACTTCTGTTTTGCTGCTAGCACTTTGTTCTTTGCTTCTGTTCTGAATGTCACATACTCTCTATATTTTTCCATTTGTCCTATTGTGTTTTTAGCTCCTAAGTATTGTTTCCATGCCATTTTCTTCTCTCTTATTTTCTCTTTGACTTCCTCTGTCCACCAAGGTGTCCTCTTTCTCTTGTTCCCAAGTCGGACTTCACCGCATGCTTCTGCAGCAGCTGTCTTTATGATATCCTTGAATTTAATCCAGAGGGTTTCCAAGTCATCAGGTCGTTCTTCTGTGATGCTCACCGCTGCAGCAATAAGCCCCTGATATCTGGTCTTAATTTCTGGCTCTCTCAGCTTGTAGGTCCTAATGCTCATTTCTCCCGCTCGTTTACTTGGTTTCTTGCGTGATGTTGGGCAGTTCCTAGGCTGAGCAACTCTTTCAGTTGTTCTTTTGATTTTTAGAAGGCAGAACATGGAATCAATAAAGGAAAATACCAGAGATGATTTCTACATAGCAGGGGGATACTGAGGTGAGTAGATTTTGTGTAAAAGTGTAATTCCTCCCTTTTTTCTTAATTTTGTCAAAACCTCATTTTTCACAAAAATGTGGGCACGTTGCCCATGATTTTTCAAAAACTATTAGTGATACAGCAGTAAATTTTGGGCCACATGCTGTACACATAGTGCTCATTAAAATAAACTAAAATAAACGATACATGTTAACAAACTACAAAACTGTTAAGAAGTAGCTAAGATACCCCCCTTAAAAATTTCAACTTTTTTTAAATTTGTATGTTAAAATCCAAAAAAAATCAGATATCAAACCAATCAAAATTATTTTAGTATACAATCATTATCATATATTAAAAAACGAAACAACCAAATTTCATAACTCAAGTTATACTCACGTTTGAGATATCTTGGGCAACAAAATACCCAAAATAGCTAAAATTTGCCTTTATTTCCACTGTTTTTCCGCCATAGATTGCAAGTTTTTAGTATATACCTCAATGTTTTTTTTTTTTCAGTCATTTTGCTTGTATAAATGATCAGATATAGATATTAACTTATAATTCTGTGTTTTTCATTTTGGGGGTTTAACCTCCCTTTTAAATTAAGTTTTTGGTACGCTTGCACGCAAGGCGTCACTTTCAACCATTAACCATGTGCATGGTTTGTTATATTAGGGTGTCGTAGTGTATATTCTGATCTATTTATTGATTGATATTTTACGAAGGTCGCCAATGATATTATATAAAGATTCCGAACAGAAGGATTGAGTTCGAGGAAGGATATGTTTTTCCAGAGAAGTATTGCAAATCGCAACTTTATTATATTAACTCCATGTCTGGGGCTCGATACTTCAGTGATAACCGTGATGGCACTGCTAGTAAATATTCCATGTATGTGAAGTAGTAAGGAGGACTGTAGGAGCATTCACAATTACTCGTATTATGAATCAAATGCCATGAAGTGTAATGTATTATCTCACGTGAATAAATATGGATGTATTTGTTGGACCCAACTACATCGACGTTGAAGTCCATTTCTTATGAACCATCTTGTAACCAGCCATTGACCACCCAGACACATTCGCATTACATCTAGCACGATTTGCTCATCATCATCAACCACACCATATCAAGCAAACTAAACCCTAGCTCGCAACAGATGTACACATGACTTTAATTGTTTAGCGAAAGATGTTGCATTCATTTACCTTACTATTATGATTGTCTGCCTCATTTCATCTATTTACGTTGGTGCATATTTGGTATATTATTTATTGCTTTGCATTTTTGATGTTGATCATAAATTAATTAAGTGACTACTGATGCTGGACTTGACTGATAGGCGTTATGTGACGGTGTGAGGTATGTGAGTGCATGTATTGCTACCATCATTTTTAAAAATATGTTTACTATTAGTTATGGCGACCTCTCATTGCGGTTAAATAGGATTTTGTCTAATAGGAGACATTGGCTTTGGTATTAAACAGCAACCACACTTTTAGTGTTTAATTGCCTACCCTATGGCAGAAACCTGGGTGCTATCATCATGTGACGTGTTCTTTCCAGAACGTTGTCTCCATTACAGCTGCTCTGAACGCATCACGATTCTGGGCAAGTCGACTTGCATCAGCCAAAGACAAGTTCAGACTCTCTGTGATGTCCTGGGTCCACCGTCGTCTAAGTCGACCCCTTCCCCTTTTTCCAGGGACCATGCCTTCCATCACTGTTTTTTCCAGGCTATTATGTCTTTTTATATGACCGAAAAATTTCAGCTTCCTTATTGCGATGGTATTTAGGAGCCAATGTTCCTTTACGTTTAGTGAGTAGTATTCAGATTAGCCATTATGGATTTCTTGGCATTGTACATCCAGTAGTTTGCCATTGCTTTCTGGATGGTTCTGGCCGCTTACCATTACAGTCCATGGTGCGCCCTCAGCCCGATACCAGGTCTTTCCAACTCCTGCCCTAGAAGCCGTTGTCAAAATATTATTGATCATCCGCCCGTTCGGCCAGCAGTTGTGTGTACTGTTTAAGGGGGACCTATACTAGTACATATTTATAGTGAAATTTGATGTTACCATATTTCGTTCTGGTGTTGGTATACTCACACCACAGAAATAATGAAAAATTTGTTTCCACTATTTTGCGGAAGGGGGGGGGGGGGGGGGGGAATATTATAAGTAAAATTCATAACAAGTGTGCTTAATATAGGTTTAGCTCAGCGGGGCTCTTTGTTTGTTTATTTTATACGGGTCACTGGAAAATACGGGTGAGTGACTTTAAGCCGTTATGTTTGGCTGGCTCACGTGAGATTAGAGGGAAAGAAGTACGGGGCAGGAAGCATTGTGTGTGATGGCGAGTGGACGTATGTATTTGAGGACCTGCGTGTTAAAGTGTTTAAAATGGAGTTCTATGATTACTAATACACCAAGATCTTTGGTGAGATATATCTAGTCATCTAGTTATCTGAAAGGACCAGAAGTATAATTGCTCAGTGTTGAGTGTTCATTTAAATAAATCATATTTGAGAGCTACATGACAGCGTTCCTGACATGAACTGACTATCGACGGTATTTCGTCCACTTTATATTATCTGCCAGTACCTGTTGGCATGACCTATCTATTTGTGGAGCTACGTGCTGTCTAAAATAAACTGTATTTCGCCCACTTAGTCAGTTGTGACTTAAATGCTTCTAAGTGGTGTTGGCTGGTTGCGGTGTCAGAAAGATTTACTACCCTAGCTGGTATCGTGGCCAAAGGAACCATCCTGAAATATAATATTAACATTCATGATAGAAAACGAAACGTAACAGCTACATCCTAAAGTTATTTTTTAAATATTATGTGTAACCATGTGAGATGCTTCTCATATTCCCATGTGGTAGGCACACCATAGGCTGGGAGCCCCTGCTCTACAGGACTTAACATCTCATCATTCCTGTACGTTAGTCTATGCTATTAATTTTTACGTCTATTTATTAAGTTAACTGTGGCTTTGTGGCGTGGAGTTTGTAGAGCTAGGTAGACCATTCCTCCAGTTCCAGAGAAACAAATATTCTGCTTGTATGCAGCCCTGTCACCGTAATGAATATGGGCTACTTTCTAAGTCATGTAAGTCGAGAATCAACTTATCCAAGTGAGAACAACACTGTATCTTAGAGGCAATGAATTTAGTAACTGATGGTTTAAACATCTCCTGGTGTTTCGAGGACCACCAGTAAATTTCGAAAGTCACAAAATATTGTTGTCGTACATCCAAAAACAAAAACTTCATTACGAATGTGTTTTTCTGTAACCGCTGTTTCTCTTCGTTTGTCACATTTTTTGTCTGTGCTTATTTACAATAGCACTGATCGTTCAAAGCCGAGTGGAACAGTCCCAGTTACTGTGGTTTGGTCACGTCTGTATGTGATGGACGAACTCGGCTGACCCTGAACTTTGTTGTAATTCTTGTATAACGGGATTTCTTTCACGTGGATTCATTAGCTATGAAACTGTTCCACACAGAGGGCAGACACGTTTGCTGATTGATATGCGGAAAGTTTACCTATCGGTGATTCTGGTCATCGCATTGATTTAATCAGAGATTAAATCACGCCCACAAACATCTCTGGAACAATCATAGGCAGTTATTTTAATTAACTTGGCCAGTGGGGGGGGGGGGGGCGTCCCCAGAATCAAACAGGCACAGCGACCAAGATCAAAGAGACGAACTGAGGGATTTCAGGGGAGACTATCGGCGTTATCAAAGACAGTAGTGGTCCCTGATACGAGACGCAGTTGCTTGCCGCTAATTTCGCGTCTCGGTGTCAATCGCAGAACCGAGCGAACGGGGAAAACCGAAACGGGCAGCAGCGAGCGGATACGAAGACCAGGGTGCGGTTTCTTCTCTTGATTTGGCGGTCAGATTCCCAAAAGTTCGTGAGATTAAATAAGCTGTCAAGTTTATCATGTCCCACTCAACTTACATTCCATTTTAGCTAAATAGACCATGAAGACTAGACACGTTATCACTCGCTGGCCAGACCTTTACAGAAGCACTAGCTTTATTGAAATCTTGTTATAGATTTTCCCCTGGATTTTATATATATATTTGCAGTGATTTCTATTCTGTGCAAAGCGGTAAAATATATTGTGTAAAGTGATCAGTGGTCTAGTTCAGTCATTCTATTTCAATGGATTTTGTGTTAATTTAAATCTATTAAATTAAACCATCTCAATAGTTCCAGTTGTAAATATAATGATCCATCTATTATATTATTTCAAAAGATAATAGATGCTTAAATTAACTTTTAAAGTCGCGAAGGAATTTATAATTAATAAATTCAGTTAAGTCCTAGTTTTATAGATGTGTGTTTTAACCACTAGAATTCGCGCAGTGTTTATTAAATACATAATTAAATACTCGAGTGTATTATAGGCTTAACGGGAAATTTATCGCGCTTGATTTTTCGGTATGTTACATGTCTTTTTTTTTCTTTCACACAGAGTGATCGTACCTGCGGTCCCAGCTAAATAAAGAAAGAAATAAAGAAATCATCCTATAAACTTCCAGTCATATTGAAGAAACATTTCTTTTAAAATATAATCTTGTGGCGGTCTTTTTGCGACCTAGCTGTCAGAATTAAATGAAATAAAGCCCACCCAAGAACATTTTAAAGAATAATCATCAAATTACCTTTACAAACCTGTAAGATAAACTGGAAGGTAATCATCGCCAGTAGCGATATCATATTTACTGTTTACTGTGAGAGAGTACATATTTTCCTGACTGTGACTGAGCCTAGTTTTTTCCTCAATTGGATTTAATAAAACTATCATCACGCATTGAAGGAATTTTACCATAGCGGAGGATTAAAAGAGACCACTTCATTTTCACCCCTGTGCCGAACTGGGTTAGTGCCATCCCATAGACTCCTTATATATATATAATAAAAACACGAGAACTCTTAGTCTTCAAGTCTTGCGATAAGTGAGAATATTTGTTACCAACAAACCTTCGCAAACATCTGGGGCGGGACATCGAAGGACTAGACAGTTCATATGTCGAAAGAGTACTTGCTGTTCTTATATACTTTTTATGGATCGTCTGAGGCTGCATTCGGTAAGTGTGTGAGTATATGAGTGTGGATCCTCACGCATGTGCATGAATGACAGGAAATTTAATCGTTTTTCTTTTGTAAACCTGTTGTTAACTTTCTTGCCTAGTAATATAATTTTTCTGTATTCCCTGCATTGTTCCTTTAAGGGGGAGTTGCTAATTGTTTAACTGTGTTTAAAAACCCCCTCCTTTCCATTTGCTTAGTAAAGGGAAGAACAGCTGGGAAGAACAGGTTTTTTTCTATCACCTATACCTAACGTTGTAACACCTCTTTCAGAGTAATTAACTTCACTGTTAGGTTAACGTACCCAAGTTCCTGATATTATCTATCTCTGGACTGGGGTTATCTTTGTCTAATAAGCGGGAAGGGCTTAGTCGATACCAATCTTCCTCACCCCTCCCAAACTTGTTATTTGCATTTGTGTACTTATGATAATTTATGTAATACCTGATATTTGTTAGTGATTGATGTTTAAAGTGAATAAATCACATAAACTCATTTAGTTCTGTGTGTTGGATATACCCAAAGCCCAACTTTTCCCCTATTCGTTTAATATAGTTTGTATCTACATCGTCTGTGTGTGTGAAAAACACCAAATCGGTGTGCGCGCTGATGCGAGTCTGGAAAACTGGCAAATAATTGTTTGACCAGGAGAGCGGAACAGAAGATTGAGAGAAGCGATTTGTCGTAAATAAGTCTGTCTTTACTCTCCTCCAGCACGCTGTGAAGCAACTATTTAATATCTACATTTTCTATCACTGAGCTTTCCATCATCATTTTCCACTCTAAACCGGACCACTATTTCTACGACTCTTTTCTCTCAAAATAAATTTACGACACTGTAGTATTGGAGAAGAACGGCTGCCACGACACATATGGGAAAACAATAGCCAGGGATCCAGATCTCCATGACGACACATAGTTTGCTGCGAGGACAACATTAGACAATCCCTGAAGGACCGAGGACTGGACTGGAAGCAGTTTACATGATAACATGGCGCTCTCTCTGGCTAACCTCTACACCCTAAGGTGGAAAAAGTTTGTGTCGTTTGGTTTTAAGGACCATCTTCCCTGCAAACGGACAACTCCATCAAGGAGGATATCAGCACAGTGCACGAATACAAAAGCACAGGCGAGAATCCCAAATGTTTGTATTTGGGAATCATACATTCTATAAATATTTTTTTATCGGATAGATTTTCCTAATTTTGTAAATTCTGCCACGGCAAGGGCCGTAATGCCTACTCTTTACGATGTCTAATTGCCAGGGAATTTTTAACGTGTGCAACTTGCACTCGGAACCTACTATTTGTTCGTCCTTATCCGAGACGGCTAGGCATCCAATCACACTACCCAGGGGATCATCGGGAGTATCTTCTTCCTCGTTCGTCCTGAAAAGGACGTTGGTTGCGTTGTGTCTGTTTACGCCGGTGCTGTGATATCTGCACCTTTCGGTCGACACATCCGACTTCAGCACGGCATTTTTTGGGACCGGGTTTGCCTTCCCTCTGCGATCCCTACTAGTTCAGCCAGACTGCAGTGATGCAGCCTGTTTCCAGGACCACCACGTGGAGGTGGAGTAGGGTCTTGGTCAGCTCTGGTTCGCTGACCCTGATGCAAGCAGTCACGCTATAGGTCGCTGACTGCATTCTCTTTTGCTGCATCTTTGGGTCCCAGGGGATCATCGGGAGTATGACATGATTAGGACCCAGTGGTTCTGAAAAAATTCCATCATAAGTATTCCTTAGACAGAGAACTGAACCCTATTCCTTAATAATTAGAAGCCGCCATACTTCTTAGTCAATTCGGCCCCCAGGGTAGAAGAGAAAATCCTAAGTAAGAAAATGTGTTTAAAACATTGTCGAAGTGCGTTATTTGGCGCCGATGAAACTTTTCGGCGCGCACATCTGCGAGTGCAACGTTTTGTATGTTTCAGATATTATAATTGAAAGTGGCTGATCATTTAAGTGTTCACTATTTTAACATGTGCATCAAACTCCAAATTATTTAAAGGCTTTTAATTCTAAATCTACGACACACAATATCAATTTACAATATAAAAAAATTGTACTAATAAAAATAAGGGAATAGCTTTTGCCTTGTATAATTTTGTATAAAAAGTTCATAATGTTCAAAGCGTAATAAAAATGTGTTATATATTATGATTTGTGTTAATAATTAAATTGTTTCCCTTTGGAAGTAAATAGGATGCTTTCCCTTAACTTCATGTCTGCTGCTTAAAGTATCACATGGTTGTTTTTTTTTCTTTTTGTTTCACTTATTTCTGAGATTCGACATCCGGTCAAAACCTGGCAAGAGGTGTGGTATCTCGGTTATAAGTGGGGTATATTGTGCGCATTTTTATTACATGTTGCTGTACTGTTATTTCTGTCCTTTTTTATTTCATTTTGTGGGGGGGGGGGGGGGGGGGGTGGAACTTATATATTAGCCATGAAAAGGCTAATTTCTGTAAAGGACCGCTAGCTGCCTGTCTGACCGTCACGTCGTAAGATTTATTCTTTTGTTTCTGCTTGTTGAATCCATATACTTATTTATTTATATTTTTTTAAGTGTAATGATTTTACCTCAATATCTATTTTTGATAGTGTGCCGACGTGTCATTAAAAGTATTACTGGCTGAAATGAAGATCCATGTGTGTTTTTCGTTTACTCTTGTGTCTACCCATAGTGTGATCTTCCTTAACTCCAACTGATGTTTGACTTTGTCAATGATGATTTGCCGTATGGTTTCTAAAATTGCAATAAGTAATTATTTTATTGGATTGTTTATTGTTTCACTGTATTGTTTTATTTGATACGTCAATGATAAACTGTCTGTCTTGTTCTACGATTTTGGTTGGTTCTTGATGGAATGTCTGCTTTATTTTTCTACTCGTAGTTATATAACTGTAATCTCTGTAGTCAGTTGTCGGAGTTGGGGTTTGATGTGTAGTCAGTCCATCTGCAGTTCTATCAGTATTACTAATCTGTCCCAGTCAGCCCGTCTTTAGTTCTGTCAGCATTACAAATATATCCCAGTCCGCTCATCTGTAGGTCTTTGAACATTACAAATATGTTCCAGTTGGCTCGTTTGAAGGTCTGTAAAATTACACATTTATCCCAGTTAGATCATCTGTAGTTCTGTAAACATTACAAATCATTCCCAGTTAGCAGCCACCGAGTCTATTATCAGAGAGGCAAGACAGTATTGCAAACCATGTTGAACTGAAGAACTACAAAAGCTTGATGATGAACTACGCATCAGAGAGAAAAGAAACAACCGAAGACAATCACAAACACTGGTCACGTGCGAAATCTGATTTCTGTATGCTTTGTCACAGTTTTGTAAAGGGGTTCGAAGGGTAGCATTTTTTTGTTGTTGGAAGGACAACAACCTAATTATTAAAACAAATAATAAATTAAATACAAGCTTTTAATTGAATGCATTAATTATTTTCAGTCAATCTACCAAATAATATAAGTATATATAAACAAAAAAAACAAAGATATTGAATACGTTTTACAAATAAACAGTGCACAGGAAACAATGGACGATTCGAGCAATAATAAAGCAAAGAAACTACAAATCCAAAAAGAATTAATAAATACAAGAAATTCAACAACCAATGAAAATCAAAGGAAGAAAATGGAATAAAAAGTCCTGCTATAAGACTCTCCGCTGAAAGAATCGGTCACACAATGAAAAATTGTCTCAATGGCGTCCCATAGCGATGAATCAGTCTAAATAAATCAAAATTTATTTACTTACAAATAATATAATTTCTTCATATACATTATATGCATGTTATAACATTTGAATGTTTTTTATTGTATTTTATCAATATACTTTAAAAAAAAACATTTCCACCCACTACGTGTTATAAAGTAGTAAATACTTATATGGTTTGTCACTCTAAATGCTAGTATAAAGTTACCCTCTCACTGATATCGTAAATTTGCGCACCAAAATATGTCGTCAGTGCTGAAAAGTGCTCTTCGTCAAATCAGGAACATAATGTTTTAAATAAAATAAAAAAAGATATTCCAGACAAGTATGTTTACGACATGCGCTCTTATTTATACGCACAGACATAAATATTACAAAGGAAGAGGAACATTCGTTATAGAAAAACACAACCTTAAACATCAGGATGTATATATTGTTGGTTGATGTATATCTTGTATATGACGCTGTCGCTATTCTTGATACGCTAGTGGAAGATTGAGTATACTTGAAATATAACGAAAACCTATCCAACCTTCGGTGAAGCGAAAGTCCTTCACAGGCCAGGTAAATAATTCACAATTAAGCTATTAGCCCTTTTCAGAGAGGGATTGTAACGCTGAACCCAAAGAGTTCTCTGTTTGTATTCTACGGCTGTCCAGTGTTTATGTGGCTAATATTCACGTTGACTGATAATTTATTTTACCATCTCGTCCCATTTTTTTATTACTCTTTTAATGTTCTGGTTTCCTCGACTTTTTGTATTTTCTTTCTTTCTTATTTTACCTACGTAGCCCATTATCCCCCTCTCAGACCCCACTCCGCGGCTTTGTTTTCGTTCTGGCTTCATTATAAATTCCCCACTGGTCAGTAGCGGTCAGCGTACGATAATATTACCTAAGCTGCACCTGGCGTTTGTCTGACAAGAGGAACGTCTCTTGCTGGTAACAGCGTTTGATCACGAGCGAGAGAGTTTCTTTGTAGCGGGAGGCACCCTTTGAGGTCTGGGTAACCGGTTTCATCTCCGATTCAAGGGAGATAAAACTCGCGTTCGTTCTTTGTGGTTGTGGCCCTTGAAAACCGCAGGTAGTCTCATAATATATTACGTCTATCTATGTAGGAAATTTTATTGCGGTTGTTGTCTCTGAAGTAGTCTCTAGAAAACACTTTTGTCTTACTCATGATTACGTTATCCACCATGCATCTGTGGGAAACAGGCTATGCCAGTCCTGAGGTAGCGTCACTTGTAGACTATAAAATTAGATAGATTTAATAAGTCAAGCACATTAGTAAAATTTTCATGCCCGTGATGACCAAATGAGACTAAGGCAAAGTTAGCACAGCAGAACTAGATTGTGTTTGCCTATTTCTCGTCATTCTCGGGGTAAGTAGAGATATCCTTATAATATAGCTTTTATATATACCTGATAAGAGTGTGACTTGAATTCATTTAGAGGATTTCTTCCGGTAATTAATTCAGTAATAATGTAGCACCGTCCACCGCCTTAGTTAACGGGTGACGAAGCCGTCTGGTGTCAGTGTTATTGTTTACAATGGGTTAACGGCACACTTAAGATAACAGATACTTACTAGGCGTAGAATCAGTGTAATCCATACAGTGCTTACAATTGGGTTAAGAGTTGGCTAAATAACTGTCATTACTGTAAGGAAATGTTAGCGGTGTTGGTTATTCACTTTAAAAAACTGAAAGTGACGCGTAGGCACCATAACACTGTATTATAGAAGATAGTCACTTATTACTTTCTGACAGAAACTTCTAATGGTTGTGTTGAAATTGTATATGCCTACTTGGGAAGTTAGACACCAGTTTATAACTTTCACAGAAAGCAGTCACCATCCATAGATAACCTTACATCTTGGGTTTCAGCCACAACCTATTATTATAGCTATAACATGACATTTTCCATGTATTACATTTTGGGAGATTATTACTTTCTCTTTATTTTGTGTATCGATCCCAAAAGGGCGCATACCATTTATTATGTAATGTCAAATGTTGTATTTTTATGTAAATTCACTTAATGTTGTAAGATGAATATTATATCCAGTCAACTGGAACTACAGGGTTAGATATCCCTTATGTTGAATTGGAAGAGGACGGAGTAGATTTTGCTGTCAGAACATTTACTGACAGGTACATGTGTGTACAAAATATATTAGCATTTGAAGGCGCATGCTTATAATTAGTAGAGTGGAAGTAACAGGAGAGTGACTCATATGGAAAAGGACAGCCCAAGACTATCATAGCAATGATTAAAATAATTCACATCCCATAGTGGAGCATAACTCTTTAGTATAACGTTATTGTAATTTTATTGTTTGCTTGATGTAAAGGCCGTCTCCTTTTGGATCTCATTTTCAGGACATACCTATTGCAACTGTAAAAGTCCAGTCAGGCGACGAACGTAACATTCTCATCGCTCTCACGGTTAATGCTTGCAATTAACACCACGAGTTGTCACCCCTACCTGAGAATACAACCCTTTGTCAACGCCCATCCCTCTAAATGGGAAATAAGCTCACGCAGTGTGTAACGAGCCATAGCAAATCTGAAAATCGTATTTGGCAGTAGTGGTTTCTTACTCGCCTATTGATCACCAGTCAGAGCATTGCGGCTTCAAACATACCTATCAGCCCAGCGTCTCCTTAGCAGAATTTAAATCACCAGACTTTGTGTGCTTAAACGGAGCACCCAATTACGAATAAGAGTTCAAACCCAGCCAACCGGATTTACCAGCAAGCACGCCAGCCAGTTTTAATGCGCCGGATAATAGCGCAATGTACCATTTGTCCTTAAGTAATCTCGTCTTGTGTGTGTGTTTCTGGTCATTTAAAACCCCGCACGTATGAGCGTTCAGCCAAAGATAGACAGCGTCATATACAGCCTATCTCGCCATTAGGGTGTCACCAACGATAGCGCTACAGTGGATTTTTGTGTGTTATTCCGTCACCTATGGAGGATATCTACACGTAAAAACACTTACTGGAGCTATTGCATTTGGTCCCACGAAAACGGAAGGATTGAAGACTCTGTTTATTCATTACTAGATTTTCTACGGGTTTTATGTTGGTGGTTTGTGTGTTCGTTGGTGTGTAATTTCGTATGTGTATACTCAATGTGATTATTGAGATTGTATTATGTTGTTGTACTGATATACATCAATTTCATATATTTTCTTCTTTAATAAATTTTACCCATTTATTAACGCGCTGTTCACGACCCTTCAACTACAGGAAACGGGTCTCACAGCCAGACCTAGCAAATGTCTCATCGGGTTTGAACAGTTAGACTTCCTGGGGCATACTATTTCTCACGGATGCAGTTGGCCTATTAAGAAGAACGTGGAGAAAATCGTGGCAGCAAAAAGACCCCGAACGAAGAAAGACGTACGTTCCTTCATATCGCTATGTGCATACTATCAGAAATACATCCAGAACTTCAACGGACTGACAGCACCTCTGACTGACCTCACCAAGAAAGGTTGTCCTGATAAGGTCATGTGGAATCAAAAGTGCGAACACGCGTATAGCACTTTGAAAGGACAGTTGTCGGCATACCCCATCCTAAGGTTACCTGACCTTAAGAAACGTTTCATACTGAGAGTTGATGCGTCAGGTCAGGGCATCGGGTCAACATTGCTGCAAGCTGATGACAGTGACCTGAACATGCTATTTCCAGTTGCCTATGGCAGTCGGAAACTGAATAAAGCGGAACGCAACTACAGTGTCGTTGAAAGAGAATGTCTCGCTCTGATTCATGGCATCAGACGCCATCATGAGTTTCTGTATGGTACTTCTTTCACGGTGCAAACAGACCATGCTCCACTAGCTTTCCTGGGTGCCAAGAAGGAATTCACCGCAAGGATAATGCGTTGGGCCTTGCTATTGAGTGTTTATTCCTTCAAAGTGGAATATGTTCCAGGAAAACAGAATGTCGGAGCTGACTTCTTGAGCAGAAACTGGACCACAGAGGAAGAGGAGAAAATCGACGATGCCAATCATCCTAAAACTACCGATCAGGGCAGCTTCATTGTCATAAATGAAACATGAAAACGAGTTTCCATGTCTCAAAAGTGGGGACGATTGTGACGTACGTCTAAGTATGACAAATGAGTTTCCCTGACTCGATGGATGATAATAGAATATTGGCCTCTCATAACTTTAGAACCCCTGATCATCTGTTGTAACTTTTACCGGCATGCAGCGGTACCATCAAAGAACAGGCTGATCTTCAGAATTCAACGTGGAGCGGCCGCGATCTAAAGAAACAGAGAACCCGCAGCTCACAGAGTTAGCTTCTCGGAAACTTTTCACACTCTTATGCGAGCAGCCTGAGACGGAAGAAAATCGGTAGACCGGGGAAAACGTAGGAATCGCAGCGATTAACACAACGGCGAGGTACCCCGGATTTTGCTCAAGTTCAAGAAAGGTGCGAAAATTTAACACGCCCCATTCAAGTTACATTCGAGAAGTATAAATAGAGAACTCCGATAAACTGCATTTTATCGTTCGCTCTGTCAGAATCCTAGTTGCACTAGCATAGTCGGATTCCTGCTGGATTTCATCTACCTTCGTGACTATTGGAGTGTATTCTTTCTGTGCAGACGGTAATTTATACATTAGCTTCGAGTGATCAGTGGTCGAGTTATTTAAATTGATTTCGATGGATTGTGGTGTAAATTTAACCTTATTAAATAAACCCATTTTCAAAGTTCTAGTGCAAACTAATGTTACAGCTAAAAGTATTTCCTAATACAATTGACGCGTAAATTTATTTTGCAGACGTTAAAGAGAATTATAACTTTAATACAGTTTAGTTCTGTATAGATAGATGTGCTTTTTATTATTTTTAACTCACGGGAAGTTTTCCTGATTTGTTAATTGACGACGCTAATAAGTAAATAGGCTAACTGTAATTTATTGCGTCAGATTATAATATGATTTGTAATGCATTTCTTGTTTTGATTATCTTTCATTCAGAACGATCATTCAACCTGCATCCCAGCAATTATTAATTATATACAGAGTTCTGCCAAACTCAATTTGATAACTCCAGTAACATATGAACTTTTTAAAGCTAAACTTGTGGCGACCTGTAATGGGCCCCGCTCCTCTGAATTTAACTGAGAATAAAGCCACACAAGAAAACACTTTAAAAATACTAATTCATATAGAGTCCTTAAAGAAAACTGGAAGCAGAAAATATTTTCTTCACTGCCCCTCTTTGAAGAAAAAACCATAGATCTACCTGAACGCTGTTTGTCAAGTATACTCAGTGGATTTTACACCTCCCCCCACCCCCCCCGAAGAAGAACTTACCTCAGTGTTTTTCTTAACTTGTGACATTAAGGAAAAAGGAAGTTATCTCCACCAGCTGTGCCAATTTTAGGAACCACACCATACCTCACGCCTAGCCAAGTGCCTGTGCCTTTCTTTAGGAACTTTATCTAATAAACAAACAGTACCGTTAAACTTCAACGTCCAGCGATTTCGGGACACTTTGTTAACGTCAACAACCCGCAAAATCTGGGGCTGTACACGGAAGAAAATACTTTTACCTAAGCCAAGGTTTAGTGCTGTTTTTTTTATGTATTTCCTATGAAGTGCCAGAATTCACCTTTCGGTAAGTCTGCGTGTGTGTTTGTGGGGATGGCCAGCCCTAGTGTGTTTTTTTGAATGAAAGGAGATTTATCTTTTCTTTACCCTTTTAATTAGTTCGACCTTGTACTAAGGTGCATTATATTCCTTGCACGGGATCTCTCCTAGCGGGATTGGGTAATTGTGTTCATTTCCCCTCCCGTGAAATTTGTTGATTTAAAGGGAGACAATTGAGAACCCTAGCTTTCCTCTACACCCCCCCCTTCTTTCTGTAACCCCTTGCCTCAGAGTAATATATTTACCAGTGGGTTAAATTGCCCATCTCTGATCACCCCCCCCCCCCCTTGTCTTTGGGACCGGGTCTTGTCTGTTAGTAAATATAAACGGGAAACGGTGGATGGGATATTTCTCCTCAAAAACTCCCTCTTCCCTTATCATATTTGTATTCTGTAACCTTTGATTTTTGACTGTAAATGTACAATTATGTGTGAGTCTTTTATGATAATAAAGGTATTAATATTTATTTGTGTTGGTTGTCGGTTGGCCTAAAACTCCAAACATTTCCATTTGTGTAGGTTGTATTCATGTACGTTGAGCGACAGAATCACCAAATCGGTGAGCGCGTTGAGCGACTGGAACTGACAAACAATTGTTTGTGCAGAAGAGAGATAGGAGTAGTCTGTGAGAAAACAGATATTGTCGTAATAAGAGACTGTCCTTGCTCCTTCCCAGCGCTTGTGAATCTACTACCTCATTCTCCTAAATCCTTATTCTCACAGAGCCTTCAATATCACTTTACACTCTAAAGGGACCAATATTCATCAGCACCCTCTCAGATAAAAATTACGACAGTATTGTTCAGGATTTTAAACGATTTCTCCAATGTACTTGATTCTTACAGTTTTTATTTTTTTTGCTATATCTTGTACAGATACTCCCATGTCTATCTTTGGGTTGTATTAACGTTTTATGTTTTATACAATGTAAAGTGTTGCGAAATAAGAATGTTCTTGTAAGTTAGTTTATTCGTGTAATAATTTCTTGAGGAATGGTTTGCACATTTGATATGTAAATCAATTTAGGTAAAATAAAAGTGTTAATTAAAACCGATCTTCCGAAAATTGTAGTAGTTTTGTATTTATAACTTTCTAGTCTGTTTTTTATTTTCTCTAACAAATTCTTCCATACCTCTGTATTTCATTGAATTGGTATGGCAGTGTATGTGCTACCGTAAATTTTTATTTTTGTAACGAAATGGACGACCTGTATCGATCTTTGGTTCTCTCCGGCAGTATCGATACATTTGTGGGACTAATTTTTATTATGTGCTGTCAATTATCGCACTTTTCTTTTTCTCTTTCTTTCTTTCCTCGTTATTCTCTAGTAAGTAGCAGATATAGGATTTTAATCAAAGAACCCTGTAGGTGATAAATATCACATTTGCTGGAGCGGCTGATATGATACATCACATTTGCTTGGCGCTACCCAGATTTGTTAATTATAGTCGCTGCAGATTAACATGTACATCGGCCAGCGCTATCGGTTTAAATCACCGATTAGACACGGAGTGTGCGTACTCATACGACATATAACTAGATTATTGTCTGTGTGAAACCTGTGGGCAGACAAGTGTCTTGTGCTTCCGGTCACTTTTAAAAAAGTAATCATCGATTTATTACATTTTAGACAATATGAGTCCACAAATGTGTTGGTGTGAGGGTATGCAAGACATCATATTAGCATATATAAAAGACGTGAGCTTTTGCAAAATCTGTCCATGTAGGAAATATTTTGAAAGTGCCACACACGACCTATTTGAAACGATTGGATCTTTCTGATTAGATTCATAACAACATTGAGGGGAAAACAGCCTGATCATTTTTGCAGTTTTATCACACAGCGAATTTCAAGGTTGCCAAGACAACACCAGACCTCGCAAGAAAGAAGAATAGATTCATAATTCCTATTTTTTAACCGGACCTTTCATTGAAGAACCAAATAAGACTTATAAGGCACAGGAACTCTTTACATTTTAATAATGAACAACGGGACTAGGAAACTGAAGAAACACGAAGTCAGAGGGAAATACATAGTTACAATTAAAGACATCTCAGATGCGTGTAAGAGAACGAGTCGTCTCTTATATTCATCTGAGCAAACATGTATGTAGCAGGATTTTCGTAAGTTGTGATTTACATTTCATATTTTATTACTAACATGTACATATATTACCATACTTACTTACTTAGTCGTTCGCCTTCTACCGTGAGGTGTAAAAGTTTGGAAGAGACAGCGCCAGACTATCCTATCAGCTGTCTTCCTCCTGGCCTGGTTCCATTCTAGTCCTCGGTCCTTCAAAGATTGTCTAATGTTGTCCTCCCAGCGGACACTGGGTCGTCCTGGGGGTCTGGATCCTTGGCTCTTTGTTTCTCATGCTTGTCGTGGTAGCCGATCTTCTCCCATTCTGCAGACATGGCCAAACCATCATAGTTAGGACTGTTCTACTTGGGTCTGCAGGGGGTGGGATTTAAGGCCTTGACGTATAGTCTGGTTGCGTACCATGTCTCGTCTTGTTACTTCAACCACCTTCCTCAGATACCTCATTTCTGAGGTTTGGACCTGGCTTTTGTGGGTTGTAGTCATTGCCCATGACTCGCATCCATATGTCAAGACTGGGACATAGGTGGAGCGGTATACAGCCATCTTCGTTTTCTTACCAACCTCTCTCTTGCTGAGGAATCCTCGATTTAAGGCATGAAAATGTCTCCCAGCTGCTGCTTTTCGAGTGGCCGACTCTTCTTTGATGCCTCCCTTTCGGCCTATAATAGCTCCGAGGTATTTAAAGTGGACGACTTGCTCCTGGACCTGTTCTCCCAGCTTAATATGATGTCTTCTTTCTTCTAGTGATATAACCATGAATTTTGTTTTAGAGCTGCTTATGACCATCCCTCTCTTCTCCAGCTCTTCCTTCCAGACCTGCAGGTTGGATTGGAGATGTGCCTTTGATTTAGCAATCAGAGCAACATCATCAGCAAATGCCAGCTCCGAAATACAGATCTGTCTCATCTTCCAGTACCCCACTGAATACTTTCTTGTTCTCTCCTTACATGCCTTGATGACATCGTTCATGAGGAGTTTGAAAAGGTAAGGTGACAGGATATCACCTTGTCTTACACCAGTGGTGGTCCTGAACTCTTCTGACTTATGGTTTGCTGTCCTGACATAATTTCTGCAAGACTTGTAGAATCTCTGTATAGCATGAATCAGAGGTGCTGGAATGTTCTTCCTTTCCAAACAGTCCCAAAGTTTGCTCCAGGGGACCCTGTCAAACGCCTTTTCCAGATCTATGAAACAAAGATGGATCTCACTCTTATACTCAAGGGCCTTTTCACTTAGCTGTCTGATTGTGAATATTAGGTCCTGAGTACTTCGGTTCGCCCGGAATCCGGACTGGACCTCATCCAATTGTGGCTCAGCTACGCGTCGGAGTCTCTGCTCTAGGATTCTAGAGTAGATTTTACCAGGGACGTTGAGAAGGGATATGCCTCTATGGTTTCCACATTGTCGATTGTCACCCTTTTTGAAAATTGGTGTTATGATGGCAATCTCCCAATCCTTTGGTATGGTTTTGTTGCACCACGCTGCTTGTAGAACCCTTAAGAGTAATAAGTCGCCTGATGCTCCCATGTACTTAACCATTTCTGGTGTTATAACATCTGTATCGAGATTTGGTTCCACTTGCTTGGTTGTAGCGCGACACGCACACACACAGCGCACACACACACACAGCGCAAGGACAACGCGGCGGTCTTTCTTTGAAGTTTGAGACGACGGAAATGTGAATTTCGGTTAAGCCAGACAATATTACTGAAGAATGAGGAAATAGCTAATATAGGAATGTATGGCCGACTTCAAAAGTTTGCATTTACAGGAAATCAAATTTTAAACTACAGGAGAACGCCTGGTTAGAAATCAATTAAATAAAAATAGTTCACTAAAGGAGATGGACTATGAATTATATCCAAAAGGATATTATTCAAATATAAATAGTTTTAAAGATAATTAATATTTTTCACCTTCATCACATCTGCTAAAAATTAGCTAATAATCTTTAAAAATTTATTACACTAACAAGCCTAAACGGATTTAAATATAAATTGGGTAGAATGAAAGCCTCATATGGGGAAAATGAAAGGATTCCTAGGAAGGATATAAGTGTGTAAGTGAACAGAAGAGAAAACAAGTACAGGAAAAGCACAGATTGCCTCAAATCGCCTCAAACCAGGAGATGAAACGAAAATCTTTTGGGAATTTAGGAGGTGCTTTCTCGTACGGGCGAGAGACTGAAATATAAGGACAGAGGGGCGCGTTGAAAATCACACACACCAAATCCAGAAGCCAATGTGAGAAACTGGAAGACAGCATCTGCAAGAAAAGTTCTTTTTTCACGCTGCATGCAGGGCAGATTAAATTTAGCCAAAACAGTCTCATCGTGAGCTTATAAATCCTAAGAGGGTATGTAAGTTTATTAAAGATATATATATATATATATATATATATATATATATATATATATATATATATATATATATATATATATATATATATATATATATATATATATATATATATATATATATATATATATGACTAATATCATTTTATTTCAGATTTTATTTACGATTTGATTGTATCAGACATGATAAAAAGGGAATGACGCTAACCAGAGATAACCTTCACCGGCACTGTCAGGAAGCATAACCATTAATTGGTTAGAAAAATATATCATGGCTAGTTCTTGCCTGGAAGCTTGCGACATACCAGCAAGTACATAAGTGACTTGACATCCATAAGTGGAAGGCAAAGGTTATAGTGTACCCATGTACTGTGGCAGTTAGGGAACGATTTACAGTCAAAGGGAAGGAATAAAGAGAATTATGAATGGGAAGGTTCAGATAGAGTACAAAAAGGAGATGCGCGAACAATGTTGCGCATGACAGAGGTGAACGATAATCTAGTGAAGCACGCTTTTCTTAGCGGGCAGTCCAGAAGCGTGAGCCAGAGAGGGATTCCACATATACGCGGGCAGCCATGTTAATGGCAGTATTCAAGTAGTTTATGTGATGAATATTTCATGGACAAGAAATAGTTTGGGTAATGATTAACCCGAAATATTGAATAGTGGGAATTCTTGTCTAGAAGGAGAAACGGTGTGAGTTAGTTATTATTCAGAAAGGAAAAGGTACATAGAGTGATTTACAATACATATAGACAGTAGTCATATTCTTCAGTGAGGCAAGGGAAATTAACAACCCCGGAGAGGCCCGGTCCCATCAAGATAACCTGAACACTGAGAGGATATAAATAAATAACAATAATCTAAGAAATTTGTAGACAATGGAGAGCGGAGATAGAGACTATAGCACATGAATGATCACTGATGGTTAAAAGGTCAGAAGGTGTGGATTCGATACTGAACGAGAGAGAGAGAGAGTGGGGAAAGAATGAACTTATATATTATATATTCTATGATGGACCAATTGTGGAGGTCAGAGCAGACAGCGATGATCCTTTCATATGTAAATAAACTATTCAAATTACCATGGCGTTATCGCATCACGTGCTGTGTGTGTGTGTGTGTGTGTGTGTGACTGTTGTGGTATACAGCATATTATAGCTAACCACAGAGGTAAGCAAACCTGGACAGACATTGCCATATATGATTCATGATACAGCGACCACAGGCTGTCACATCTGTATAGAATTTGGTGCCATGACCAACCTCTAGCAGCACACACACATTGCTTATAAACAGTAGTTCAGAAACTATGATTTATGCTGTCATCTCTCCTCGCTTCAGGCAGAAGACATAGATGCGTTTGACGCTGTAACAGATTTCAACAACCACGGACGACAGATAGCCACGATAATACAGAATAACACAGACAGAAGACACCATAATACATTTTCGTATCTGTGGCAGACCTCACCAACTACAGACGGCAGAAAATAACGAAGAAAATAAATTCATGGTTACGTTTCGATAACATGAAAAAGCAGAGTTACAACAGTGTAAGTTGTAAACAGAGAACAAAGTGAACAGTATCGGAACCAGCCAAGCAGAAACGTCGGTCCGAAAACCAAGTCGGAATTTTCTTCTTTCAAATCTACCTGCACGAGAATAAGTCGCCACAACAAGGCAAAGTACACCACACATTATGCAATTCGGGAGCCGAGACCGACCTCGGCCGGCATTGAGAATAGGTCATTCATCGGGACAAAGTACAACACATGGACTGGTTGATGACAGACTTCAGGAACCACAGACGGCAGAACAACGCAGATGGAGGGCAAGGTTGCAATTTCACAGCATTCGAAGAAAACAGTAGAGTAAAAGTGTAAACAGAAGTAGACAGGTTGCGAACCAGTCAACCAGAAACACCAGCTCAGAAATCAAGTCAAGATATTTTTTTTCTTCACGCCTTACTGCACGAGAGGGGTTCGCAGAAAGACAGCAGGTACAATATTCACTGTACTGTAACGCCAAGTTGGAAACGAATTGTTTCCATTCAAATTTTCCAGCACGGAGACACTCATCACAGCAGACGGACAGGTCGACGTGCTTCGCGCAAGTAGTCTTAAGACAGGTCATAGAGTGCAGTACAGTAACCGATTCACTGATAGAAGCCTGCGTGTAGAAAAGACAATACAGTATGTAGTCCAGATGGTATAAAAATATAACAATAGTGTTTGTTAAAAATAAAGGTCGGTCGCGCGCGCAACATCGCGACAAACGAGTACTCCAACGTAGACGTCTTAATTAATTAGTTTAATTAGACATTGTTGTATTATTATTTTCGTCTTATTAATTAGACATTATAGTAATATTATTGTTATTAATATTATTACTGTTGTTTAATTACTATTCTTATAATTATTATTAGTATTGTAGTCTCACTAATATTGATTTGTAACAGTGTATGCATAAAATTTGTTTTGGTAACCATAACATTGTTTTTCAGGGAATCCAAGACTAATAGAAAAAATGTCCGTTCATTTTCAGGTGCAAGTTAGTTAAGTTAACCGTAGAAATAAGTAACTATTTTTCAGATTTGTATGATAGCACAAGCCGAACAGACACAGTATAACATGCAAGACAGTCAGACTTTGGCCCTCATAAAGACGATTACCGACACATTAGCCAAGGTAGACAACAGTGCTAAATACGCAAATAGAAAAGGTAATGTAGACTTATTTTCAGGTGACCCACATGCATGCCGTAAGGGGCTTACAGACATTGACAAATATGCAATGTCAATAATAGCAGATGAATTGGAGAAAGTTAAAATTGCGATTTTTGCATCTGTTGATCTGATCACAGACTCTATCAGAAGGCGATTAGACACATTACTTAATGAAAGAGATCTTCAATCAGAGTCTAAATCATACGATACGAAGGGGAAAGGGCATTGTCACACTTGTGATGGAGAACATAATGACAAAAATAAAATCCTAGAAACAGTTGCTGGACCTACACACTGGAACACACTTAATAAAAGAAGAATAAGAATGGCGGTCACGAATTTTGTGGGAGAAATTAGAAAAGGGAAGTACATAGAAATAAATAACGTCAACAGAGCAAACCAACAGAAGTGCCAGATAAGAACACAGAACGGTTGGGAAATGAAGGTAGAACCGCTAGGAGTGTGGAGAAACATAATAGGATCTGGTCAGCAAAATGTCACAATAAAGGAAGACGATAATAGGAATAGACCATGGACAAGTCAGGTTAGGACAACAGTCCAGAAACAGGAAAACATACAGAGAGACAGGGTCAGCGTTGGTACACAAGAACCAGAAACACATGAAACACAGATGATTAGTGCCAGAACACAAACTGAGATTGATACTGTAGCGTCACACTTGGGGCCAGCACACAATGAGAAAGACGCCATGAGAGAAAATGAAACATGGTCACATGGGTGTGGTAAAGTGGGATGTTATAAATATTTATAGGGGACTTAGTGTACTGACTGAGATCAGCTGTGAAGGTATCTGTATCTAATAGGTGTAGTGTTTTACAGATAACCTTACTTGCTACCACATTTATACCTCAGTCAGAATTATTCTGGAATATTGTGATGACTACGTTAAATGTCTAGGGTTATGTAAATGATGAAGTGTAAGTCACAACAACAACAGACAGATAAACAATTTAATTTATTCCACCACACTTGACAACACTGTGACTCTCACACACATTTAACACTCTATAAGACTATCTTAATTGAGTCAATGGTAAAAGTTCAAATATATATGTATTAATTACTTTCACTAATATATATCCTGACTCAACTACACAGTGAACCAGGAATCACCATCAAATGTAATCACAATTTATATGTACATAATTTATAAATATGAACCTTGTAGTGACATATGGTATTAGTATTATCCTATGTGTGTCAGTTGTGTAGTAGTACTATGAGGTAATACTGGTTTTGTTTTTCAAGCTATGTTGTTATTTGTCATCATGACTTCAAGTGTTTGTTTATCTTGGAAATAGTATGGGGAAACTTCACCGTTCCTATCAATTTAAACAATGTATTGTCCCTCTGTTTTATTATAATGTCAATTTTAGAGGGGGACACATAATGTTGAGCTCCTCTGGCCACAGAAGCTTATCTTTCGTGATGGCGGCATAAAAGACTCCTCTGCTCGATAGCTTCCCTGTGTTCTGGAGACACCTTACTGGTCGCTATCTGGACCCAGGAGTATGCTGTCAGCCTCTAGATTCAGCAAAACTCAGACCAGGTGCTGCTTCAATAACATAGGACCACGGTCCCTGAAACAAGAAGGTTGTACCTCCTATTTCAGAACTAATTTATAATCTATTTCCAGACTGAACACAATACATAACAAACACTGAGTTCAGAGCGATAGGCCAACTGTCAGCTTCATCTGAAACAATTTACACCAGTATACTCCTCCCTAATGGTTACCACGCCTCTGCAATTCCAGCATTAGTTCTTTCTAGTCAATAAGATAGGTGTCAGTGTACTGTTTGGCAATTCCATGCAGTTTTACCTTTCTCCGACACCTTCTGTTCAGGTTGGAGCACTATTTAGGCCTTGCCTCATGTTCGCTACTGAACCACACACATATACAGACATAAATTATCAATTTACATTCAATTTTCATTAAAAGGATATCAAATATTTCAAGCTTACCACAATTCATGGAAATAATACACAATTACGTTGACTGGCAATGAATATGGCACAAAATCCGACCTGCCGCTGTCTCAGGCTTTTATTTAGAAAAATATAAGCTGAATCTCAACGCAGTGTTGCTTTAGAAAGTTTATTTGAAAATGTGGTACTGAACTGACTCTTCTAATTGACTATATTGGCGGGTCTAACCAATCGTGCCATGTTTACACAGCTTTTCAAAAAAGTACCTCTACTACTGTTTCCCCTAACAACAAAAAATTAGTATTTGTAGTCCGACTAATCGTGTTTCGCCTTACATTTACTGCGCTCCAATCAAATAGGATTTAACATGGGGACCTATTTCCCGTACAATGGCGGTGTCAAAATCTGCCACTGAGCGATTCTGATTTTGGGGTTGTCTGACACCCTCACTATTTCTTTTGGCTATAATTTGTTAATTCCTAGACTATTTGCGTAACGTTTAACATATTCTTTGTCAGCAAGTCCTAAGGAACCCAAATATACAAATTTAATGGGGCTAAGGGGCTGCGTTCAAAATATGCATTTTCTTCTAGGATAGTCGTGCTGTTGCCACCTCCTCACTTCCAAACTTTATGGTGTCTGCTGTACTGTCATGCTTACAAACGTAAACCAGTATAATGTCATATTTCCTAATAAGCATTTTTCAGGTTTTTAAACCTAACTCTCGTATGGGTAGTGTTTTTTATCACTGTCCATCTGAAAAAAAGTATTGCTTCTGGCCTTTCGCTTGGGGAGGGTGGCATTAATTGTATATCGCGAGACGCGTGTTTAGTGTTGCATGCGTTCCTGCTTTCAGCCCTCCCTTCTCTCTATCCTAAATTCATCTGTATTTTCATCACGCCGTGTATAAAATGAAATTAATGGAAGTATTAATTTAGGTCATTACGCAGGGTGCCTAGCTCAAGGTTTTCTTCGAAATGCAGTACACGTTTTATTGAAGAAAGCATGTAGTGATACAGTAGGCTTTTACTATCAACGTGAAACGTTATAATTTGCAGACGAATTAGAAAATAAGGGGATTTCGAGAACAGTCATTGTGACAGCACTGTTCTTTACCATTCTTCTTTCCTTTTATTGAAGTTATTTGTTAGGCTTTACATTTAGTTTTTAATTTATATATGTGGATTAGAATTTCACACGACAATGGGTTAGACAATACGAGAAAGTCTAAGATTCCACTAAGTGTAAAAAGGATGAACCTACAAACTGCTAAAGAAGTAGTGGTACCACAGCATAGGGATAGCATCGAAGTAAAGAATAAGAAGGATGAACCGATGCAGTCGACCAGAAAAAAAAGTCGACAGACAGTTAATGAAGCAGAATATAGCAGTAGATGGAGATGGTCGTCAGAATCGGTGTCGACTGACTCAGACAGTGTAGTATCTGACGAGAGTGACGGTAGTCACAGACACAAAAGTACTTATAGAAGAGGAGAGAATAGTAGAAGAAGTAAGGAACAAGGCAGCAAATGTGGAGATAGTTGTAGAGAAAGGGAGTTTCCAGTATACAATATGGAGAAAATAATAGCAGACAATGCAGAAATGTGGATGCGACATGCAGAAACAATCAGGCAGACTGAATGGAGGGAGGCGGATAAACGACAAATTGAAGACTCGGAGAAGAGAAAGACGAAACAGATGGGTGTAAGTACAGTACACGAAAAGTACCAGCTTGATATAGAATCAGAATTCGTCAAGTGGGGAGGAGGATAGAGTTATGCACTCCGACGAATATGGATACAGGTCGGACGTGCTCGAGCATATAACGGACGACGAAGGCCGTAGAATTTATTGGCCGAAAAATGAGAAAAGTGATCCTGGATATATAAATCAGATAAATACGAAGGAAATTACCAAAATAGTTGAACCAAATATAGAAGAGTTGAAGAATGTAATAGAAACCACCATAAAGCGGCTTGATTTTAACTTCTCAAGAAGCATGGTTTGGAGAGTGCTAGAGGAAAAGTATCATACACACTTTCCACAAACGAGAATTGAAATAGATATGGTTCTGACGAAAATGATAGATGACGCAAACAGGAAAAGGTTGATAGGAAAGGCAGAGCAGGCAAATCGTCATCGAAGTCAGAAGAGAAATAAAGGAAAAAGAAATATAGATATTGCTAAACAGATTTCGTTGGAAAGGCATAGGGACAAGGAAGTCACTATAGCGAAAATAGTGGAGTTTATGAGTAAGTGAAGTAGAGGAGGAGATGACGGATAAAAGGTCATGAAAAATGACGAGGATATTATGTGAGAAGAAGAAGAGCCATAAGAGATGGCGAAATTAAGAGTGAGTAATTGAGATATTGGATGGTAAGGTATTAAGGGCCATGGGAAATGGCAAACACAAGAGAATCGCTTAGATAAATAAGTATGGGAAAATTGAGAGTCACGGAGAAGTGACGGGAGTATTAAGAAGCCACAGGAAGGATGGCACGGACATATAGAAGAGATAGTTCTAGAAGGAACTTATGTAGAAGTGAGAAGCCATGGAGAAAATGGAAAAGAGAGATTTTTGCGGCAGTGGCCGAGTCTTATGAAGATTTTGGGGAGAAATCATATTTTTTTTCTCCGTAATACATGAAGAGAAAAAAATGTGTTGAGAACGTTCCAGGGAGGGAACGAAAAACATATAAAAAACGTTAAGTGCGGCGTTTGCCAGACTACAAATGTGAGTCTATGGAGGGTAACCCTCACCGAACATATACAATAGAAATCTAGACATGGGGAGACAGTGTTGTGGAGAAGGAAAAAGGAGATAGCACAAAGAGAAGTTCCAGGGAGGGAACGCAAAACATATAAAAACGTTAAGTGCGGTGTTTATCAGACTACAAATGTGAGTCTATTGAGGATAACCCTCACCGAACATATACAAGAGAAATTCAGACACTGGGAGACATTGTTGTGAAAAAAGGAAGTCAAGTGACAGGTCAGCAGCAGAAAAATACGCAAGTAGGTCAAAGCAACAACGCGGTTTAAGATAGGTAGACCAAAGAAGTTGAAAATATTTCTGCGTAGTAAACCAAGGACAGAAGTCTAGTTAGCAAAGGGTGGATAGGAGGATGGCAATTCAGTGTTGCCATGATAGTAAATGGCTCACGCCATCATTAACCATGTATATAGGGAGACATGACAGAAGACATGTTTGGCTTTATACGAGAGAACAGGAAGGCCAGACAGTTCACACCAGGTGTGTGGTGACAGATGATAATACTATATGAGGGGTTTACGTGTATGACAACAGGAGTGACTGGATGTGTAAAAGGAAATAAACTTTGTATGGACATGTACAGAGTTGGTAGAATGTGAGTGAGAAAGACAAGGGTTAAGAACAGTCATAAATGTGAAGAGGAAAGGTCACTTAAGAAAAGTGACGGGATAAGAGTAATTCTTCAGTTTTGTGGTATGATAATATGTTGTAACATAAGAAAATAATGACATGATAAGTGATATAAAAAAAAGAAATGATGACCACTAAGGAAGTGGAATGTATAACATGTCAAAAGTATGTTTTTGAAATCATGTAATATGATGAGATAGGAGAAAAAGCAAATATGAGTGGTCATAAATGGGAACGAGATGTTGATGAATGTACGTTCTCAGTACAATTTAATTGTGTTGTGTAAAAGAAAATTGTCCTTTGACACAGATTGTAATTGGTAATGTGCTGAGCTAGGGTTGTAACAGCACATTGCTAAGGATATTGTTTTTGTTTTGATACATAGTTAAGTACAATAATGGCTGGTACAGTCGTTAAAATAAATTTTTTCTCCTACGGATAAATTATTTATTTTTAGGGGAGAAAGGGAGATAATGTGGCAGTTAGGGAACGATTTACAGTCAAAGGGAAGGAATAAAGAGAATTATGAATGGGAAGGTTCAGATAGAGTACAAAAAGGAGATGCGCGAACAATGTTGCGCATGACAGAGGTGAACGATAATCTAGTGAAGCACGCTTTTCTTAGCGGGCAGTCCAGAAGCGTGAGCCAGAGAGGGATTCCACATATACGCGGGCAGCCATGTTAATGGCAGTATTCAAGTAGTTTATGTGATGAATATTTCATGGACAAGAAATAGTTTGGGTAATGATTAGCCCGAAATATTGAATAGTGTGAATTCTAGTCTAGAAGGAGAAACGGTGTGAGTTAGTTATTATTCAGAAAGGAAAAGGTACATAGATTGATTTACAATACATATAGACAGTAGTCATATTCTTCAGTGAGGCAAGGGAAATTAACAACCCCGGAGAGGCCCGGTCCCATCAAGATAACCTGAACACTGAGAGGATATAAATAAATAACAATAATCTAAGAAATTTGTAGACAATGGAGAGCGGAGATAGAGACTATAGCACATGAATGATCACTGATGGTTAAAAGGTCAGAAGGTGTGGATTCGATACTGAACGAGAGAGAGAGAGAGTGGGGAAAGAATGAACTTATATATTATATATTCTATGATGGACCAATTGTGGAGGTCAGAGCAGACAGCGATGATCCTTTCATATGTAAATAAACTATTCAAATTACCATGGCGTTATCGCATCACGTGCTGTGTGTGTGTGTGTGTGTGTGTGTGACTGTTGTGGTATACAGCATATTATAGCTAACCACAGAGGTAAGCGAACCTGGACAGACATTGCCATATATGATCCATGATACAGCGACCACAGGCTGTCACAGTATCATAACATGTGATTTATTCATGTATTTTGTTAATTCTGCACAGTATACATTATCTTATCATGCTATCTCTGTAACATACTACCATGATTCATTCATTTATATACAAACACTGAAGACATGGTCGCTTCATGAACAGCAGTGGGTGGTGAGATTGTTGGAACACCATGGCCACCTATTACCTTTTGTTCCAGGTTTTATTATCAGTTTTTTATGATCATTGCTGATCAAGATTATGATCATTCCTGACCAAATTTACCCAAAAGACTTGAAGACCGTTGATCCTGCTTACTGAAGCCTAGAGGTCAATCAATCTTCAACACCTTAGTCCCCCGTAGTTATAGGGCGGGCTGAAGGAAAGTCTTCCGGATTCAAGTGTGTCTCAGGAACCTCGAGCTAAGATCAGATGAGTTTTATGTGTATCCATCCAACAAATCCTGTGAGCAGATTCTAAAACGACTGTCTATGATGAGAACTAGATAGCAAGAGATATCAAAGAGATACTGTAACAAACTTTTGTGTAATTTCAGCGGAAGATAAATCCAAGACTTTTCTATTATTTAGTTTAATTTGTATCTATAAATAATCATTCATTTTACCATCTTCCAAAACCCATTTCTCATTACAAGAATATATAGATGTACATAATAAATTATGAAATTGTACTCATTTGACTTGGTAAACTTTTAACTGTTAAATTTTGAGTTACTTTTTCTAATTTAATTATATTATCACATAGGGTTACTATAGCGAAAGTAGCAACTTATACTTCTGAAGCCTAAATCTGTTGTCCAGCTCAGAGTATTCACAGCTGTAACTCACTTGTGATACCAGTGTACTTCTCGGGCACTGGAACTTCATACTTTCTGGAGAGAGATTCTACTTCTGCTCTACCACTATTATCATACTAGGAAAACCTTTCGCTACACCATCATGCCCTGCTGCTTTGCCCATCTTGATTTTCTCCAGTGCTGCCTTCAGTTCTTCCATCTTAATGTCATCTTTACCATCATAGGTTTTCTTTTCTGTGCTAGTGGTTATCATTTCTGATGCTTCACCATGCTCACCATCCAGGAGTTCTGAGAAATATTCTTTCCATCTTTCCATTACTTCCGTCGGGGCAGTAAGCAATTTGCCTTGCTTGTCCTTTATAGATTTGGGAGGGCATTGTTTTTCCTTCCTCATGTTCTTTAGGGTCTTATAGAACAATTTCTGGTTTTCTTGTGCATCTTTTTCTAGCTTTTCTCAAAATTCTTCCCAGGACTTCTGTTTTGGCACTTTTTCTTTGCTTCTGTTCTGAGTGTCACATATTCTCTATATTTTTCCATTTGTCCTGTTGTGTTTTTAGCTCCTAAGTATTGTTTCCATGCCATTTTCTTCTCTCTTATTTTCTCTTTGACTTCCTCTGTCCACCAAGGTGTCCTCTTTCTCTGGTTCCCAAGTCGGACTTCACCGCATGCTTCTGCAGCAGCTGTCTTTATGATATCCTTGAATTTATTCCAGAGGGTTTCCAAGTCATCAGGTCGTTCTTCTGTGTTGCTCACTGCTGTAGCAATAAGCCCCTGATATCTGGTCTTAATTTCTGGCTCTCTCAGCTTGTAGGTCCTAATGCTCATTTCTCCTGCTTGTTTACTTGGTTTCTTGCGTGATGTTGGGCAGTTCATAGGCTGAGCAGTTCTTTCAGTAGTTTTTTTATTGTTAGCAGGTAGTGATCACTTCCAATCTCTGGCCCCCTCCAGACTCTAGCATCCCGTACATATTTGAATGAGCTTCTCCTAACAATGGCATAGTCGATTACTGACTTCTCATTCTTGGTTGGTTCACATCTAGTGTATGCATGTATGCGCTTATGGGGGAACTTTGTGTTTGTAATGATCAGATTCTGCTCACTTCAGAATCTAAGGAGTCGCTTTCCATTGTCAGTGAGAGTATCTTCTCCATATCTTCCTATAACTCCACCCCATCTAGCATGGTCATTTCCAAGTCTGGCATTAAAATCTCCGAGCATGATAACTTCATCTAGGCAGTCATCCACTGTCCTTTGAAGCAGCTCGAAGAATTCCTCCTTGACCTCTGCTCTCTCATCCTCATTTGGCCCATACACTATGACCAGGTTGACTATGGTTTCTCCTTCTTTTAGTTTTACAACCATAATGCGCTCCGAGACAAAGTTCCATCCCTTGATACTATCTTTTTTGATTTTTGGCCACAATTCAACCCACGCCTCCTTTAGCTCTTTCAGATGTGGGTACACGAATGTAGAGCAGCGTGTTGCCATCGAGATCCATGACTCCTTGTCCTTTTTTGTTTGTTCCCGTTATATTCAGGATTTCTAGTTTTGCTTTCCTCATCTCTTCCACCAGCTCCTCTTCCTTCCCATTTATACTTCTTGTGTTCCAAGTTCCATAAGTCGTAGTCCGTAGTCCGTTCAAGTTCGTCGCTTTTGGAACCAGTCCGGTTTTCTCTCTTATGTTTCTCGTAATCTGGTTTTTAAGACAAACAGGTGATTGGCCTGTTGTGCCTTTGCATGGTGGAGGGGCTGCCTCATTACGGCCTCCATGCAGGCCGCCCTCCTCCTTTTTCAGCCGAGCTTGGGACCGGCCTAGGCGGAGTTGTATATATATATATATATTACCAGGGGCATTTTAATGTGTGAAACTGGCTATTGAATGTCAAAGACATTTGGGGCAGACAACCCTCAGTATCTAGAATGATGATTCATGAACCACCACTGCTAGTGCTGGTGATTGATTTATTGATAGTTTCGTAAAGAGAACTAAAAGCATAAAGTAGTTCCAGGTTCTCTACGGACTAAAATCATAAAGTAGTTCCAGGTTCTCTACGGAGCAGTGAGGGAAAGATGAAAGAAATGATGTACATTCTAAGTATAATATTTACATATTCAAAGCTGTGTTAATGTTTGTATAAACATATTCACTTTACTATTAACGTAAGTTTTCAAGCTTTAAACCAGTCTAAAGATCTATGTGACAATATTCATTTTAAATTAATAGAAATTGCAAACTTTCCCAATGTGTAGATATAAATGAAACATAAATGAATTTATATTGTGAAGACTTTTCAAACAGTGGAGATGTAAATGTAAAACATGTATATCTGTACGTTTAACCTTTTCATTTAAATGCAATGTAAAGGTACAGCTTTTCAGTTTAAATATAAAGGAAGTTTTATCCTGAGGGATTAAATTTAATTCTCTTAGAGGGTAAATTCTGACATGGGATGGTAGAATAGAAGAGGGGGCACATACATTTGTCGGAAAAACACCGTACTCAGAAGAGCGTTTCGTTTCTCTCTCTATTACCAGTTATTGGTGGTACCAGCAGCAAGTGCTATCTCTGGAACCAAGTGAAGGTAGAAATGGACTGACGTTGTGAGAAACGACTTCATAAGAGGGTCTTATAGACAGACGCAGAACCGTCTTGGCCGTTACTCCTTGACGTTCTCGGAACGTGAGGCGGCTTAACTTCGACCAGGGACGAGCGAGAGCAGAGTGATAGGAACTGACCAAGCTGGAGAAGATACTACCATTGGCAGCTAAGTGAAAATATCCACTGGCAAAAGAGACCTCCTTTATTCAGTTAAATCCCATCAAAGTGATGAAATTCTTTTCATAATTATTCACATTATTTTCCAACTGTTAAAACTTAAAGTGATTATTAAATTTGCTTATTCGTAATGCTGCAAATTTAACTTCGATTCAATCCTTTTAAATGTACTACATGTTTGTCTCAGTCAAAGTTACTAAACACACACTCTAAACAGAGCTAGATATACATTATAATAATAATTCCACTGATTAACTTCGCGGTGGGGCTTAACGAGCTAGAATAAATTCTTCTTCTTCTGTGATCCTTAGCCACCGACCGTCAAAGCAGTCAGTGGCCATCACGCCTAGTGGCGTCTTGTAGGGCAACTACAAATTGATTCCACTTTGCTCGGTCGGTGGCCATCCTTCGTACAGTGCCCCAACTCTGGTTCATTTTTAGCATCTCAGCCTCCACAGTCCTCCTCCAGGATGTTTTTGGTCGGCCTCTCTTTCGTTTTCCTTCAGGGGTCCAAAGCATAGCTGTTCTTGTGATGGCATCGGTGTCTCTTCTGAGGACATGGCCAACCCAGCTCCAGCGTCTGCCAGCTATGATGGTGTGCATGTCCTCTTGCTTGCTCTGAGTAAGCATATCTTGGTTGGTGATGGTATTCGGCCAAAAGATTCAGTGAATTTTTCTTAGGCATGTTGTGTGAAAAGAGGACAATTTCGACATTTCCTTCTCTGTAACTCTCCAGCATTCTGCACCATAGAGAAGCACAGAAAGCACACAACTCTGATATAATCTTAATTTTGTGCTTGTGCTGTATTGAGAGGACTTCCAGATGTTGTTTAGGCTAAAAAAGGGTGTTCTTGCCTTATTCATTCTGATGTTGATGTCTTTGCCTGCCCCGCCGTCTGGTGTTACTATGCATCCTAGATATGTGAAGGTGTCTGTCTGTACCAGTTGCTGATTCCTTACTGATATGGGCTCAGGGTTGCTCACATTGAGCGTCATGACCTCTGACTTCCTTAAATTGATGTTCAAGCCCACCTGCTGGCTAAACTTATTAAGAGTGTCCGTTTTTTCCTGGATGTGTTGATGTGAATGTGCTAGTAGTGCAATGTCATCTGCATATTCCAGATCTTCTAATGTAGAAAATGTAGTCCATCGTATTCCTCTTGGACTGCCCTCTGTTGTCTGGCGCATCACCCAATATATGACTGTTAAAAAAAGAGTGGTTGATAAGGGGCATCCCTGTCGTACTCCTGTCTTCACCTCAAAGGTTACGTTGCTCTGCTCAACACTACACTTAAAGTTGGCATAGAGGCTTTTTATGATTGACACTATGCAGCTTGGAATTCCATAAGCCCTCGGTATTTTCCATAAACTTTCTCTATGTATGCTGTCAAAAGCCTTTTCAAAATCAACAAAATTAATGTACAGCTGTCTTTGCCATTCTGAACACTGCTCTATAATGTTCCTGAGAGTGAATATATGATCTACACATCTTCTGTTCTTTCTAAATCCTGCTTGTTCTTTCCTCAGTGTGTCGTCTACTGCTTTTGAAATTCTCTGTATAATTATCCTGCCTAGTATTTTGCTGGGAACGGAGAGAAGAGTTATTCCTCTCCAATTATTGCAGTCTGCAAGATCTCCCTTCTTGGGCAATTTGACAATTATTCCTTTGTTCCACTCTGATGGTGTTGTCCCCGTTTTCCAGACTTGTGCAAATAGTGGTTCTAATAGTTCTGCTGCTAGCTCAGGGTCTGTCTTAAATAGCTCTGCATTTAAGTTATCATGGCCAGGAGCTTTTCCGTTCTTTAACCCCTTTGATTGCTGTGATTTCTTCTTCTTTTCGTGGAATGTCTTTATTTACATCTAGGTCGTTTTCAGCCTCAGGAACATTCAATTGTGTCTCTGGTGGTTCCTTGTTCATAGTTTCTCTGAAGTGCCCTGCCCATCTTGTTTTCTGTCCCTCTGCTGTCGTGATGAGATTTCCTTGCTTATCTCTTACTAATGTGATATTGTTTGCACCTCGTTTTCCGCTGATGAATTTAGTTATTTTGTATACTGTGCTTTGTTCTTTTCTCAGTGCTGCCCCTTCTGCCTGTCTTGCAAGATCGTCTAAGAAATTCCTTTTGTTGGCTCGGGTTTGGCGTTTAACTTCCTTGTCCAGCTGGCTGTACTGTTCGCTATATAGTTGCTTTAACCTGGGGGACTTCGCTTCTGTTTTCTTTCTTTTCATTTCCTTTCTCATCATTATGGTGTTTAGTGATTCTGGTGTTATCCAGTCTTGCTTCTTCCTTTCCTGAAATCCCAAGCATGATTTGCTGCTTTCCTTATATATTGTTGAAATGGTGTTGAATTGCTGGTCTATATCATCAGTCAATGTTTGTTCCTGACTTTTGGCAAATTGATACCGTTTCTTTATGTCAGCCGCAAAAGCTTTTCTGGAAAGGGGGTCCTTTAATTTGCTGATGTCAAACCTTTTCTGTGTAGTTACAGTTGGTCCAGCCCTTCTTAGTTTCACTTTCAGTTTTGCTACTACTAAATGGTGATCACTTCCCACATCTGCACCTCTTCTCACCTTCACATCTTGTAATGCATGTCTCCATCTACCGTTAATCATAATGTGGTCTATCTGGTTTCTGTCCCGACCATTTGGTGATTCCCATGTTAATTTGTGAATTTCTTTTTGTGGGAAAAGTTTCCTCCAATGACCAGGATGTTAATACTACAGAAACTTATTAATTTATTCCCATTTTCGTTTGCTGTTCCGCTGCCGCATCTCCCCATTACTCTTTCATTGTATGTATTGTGTGTACCAACTTTCGCATTGAGGTCTCCCATTACTACAATAAGATCATATCTAGGTGTGTCTTCCATTTCTTTCTGCAGTTGTTGATAGAATTCATCCTTGACCTCTTCATCGCTGTCATTCGTTGGTGCGTAGCATTGTATTATTGTAGTATTGGTGAATCTACCTATCAGTCTTAATCTTATCAGTCTGTTGTTGATGGGTTTCCATTCCAGTAATGTCCTTTCTATTCCTTTCTGTAAAATAATGGCTACGCCTTCATTGTGTTGTCCATCCTCTCTTCCAGAGTAACGTACTGTTTCTCCTGTTGCTGTTTTAACTTTTCCTGCCCCTGCCCATCTGCTCTCGCTTATCCCTACAATATGTAGCCTATAGTTTCTCATTTCTGCCGTAACCTGTTTTAGTTTACCCGTCTCATTCATTGTCCTGATATTCCAAAATCTTATTCTTGTATCGTGTTTTGCGGTCAGGACGTCCGTTCTCATGTCAGTGGCTTCCTTTCGGCTTTCACCACTGACAGTCATACGAGCCTCAGACTCCGGATGTCCATCCCGCAGCATAGTTTGTTTATTCGTTGTTGTTTCCGTAACTTCATTTTTTTTACATAGACAGGGGTGTCAGCCCTATGCTAAAACCCCCAACCTGGAGGACCAGGGTGTCTGCTTTCGTCTGACCCCTGCCCCCCGCAAACCTGTCCAGCTTGGTAGAACCTTCCAGGAGTAAAACTCCCGCTGGCATAGCTCTGGGGGTAATCAGGGTACGCAGGCCGCCATACCTCGACAAGGTATTGACACCGGTGATGGCAGGAGCTAGAATAAACCATTGCTTAAATTCTTCATAAATGGCGTCGGCAGATTACAGAATTAATGTGCTTAGCGACAGCCAAGATTGTTTTCGCTTATCTTAATATCTTATGAAGACTCCCATGTGATAGAAGCTTTACTACTCTTCTATCGACATTTCTGCCAAGAGTAATCTTGTGTAAATATAGACTCCATTGAAACCTGTAATAGATACTCTTGAGTTTTGGCCACTGTTGGACCACTACTGCAAAGCAGGGGAGGCAATGCCGTCTCAATTTTATTAACTTAGAGCAACTGAAAAGGAAAGTCTGATCTGTTTCTCCATTTACCTATTCCCATTAACTTTGATTTCTGAAAGTTTAATTTTGCATCGCTGGCCTGTCCAAACTCATTAAAGGTGTTTAAAATATTTTGAATGGATGCAATTTTGGTTGGGAAAAATACTGTGTCGTCAGCGTAGGCTGCTAATTTTCTTTGACCTTGTCCCGGAATGAAACCTCTGTGATATCTGTGTCTAATTTTCTCTAACACGGGTTCTATTGAAAGTACATATAACAGACCTAGTTAAGATAAATGGTTCTTTAATTGTGTGATTTATTAAGAGCCTACTTGTTTGGTTTTTTGTATATAATTTCTATCCACTTTCTAAAGTATGTCCCTACATTACAGGCTAACAGATTGTGGGGATAATTTATCAAAAGCTTTTTCTTTGTCTAACGATAATACGGAGGCCTCGTAATGATTTTCCGATGCATAATTAATCAGGTCTGTAAAAAAATATGTATGTTTACTAATATTTCTCTGCGGCAAGCTGTTCTGCTGGTCATTATGAGTCAGGATATGCATGAATGGTTTGATTTTAATTGTAAGAGCATTCGTTAGAATCTTATAGTCAGTGTTTAAAAGCGATATTGGTCTGTAATTTTTTAGTAGTTTTCTGTCTGTTTTATCTATTGGTAAGAGTACTATGTATGACTGATTCAAACTTACGGGAAGTTCGCCCATCTGAAAAGCTTCCTCGAAGACTTTAATTAATAGTGGTCGGAGCACGGGGAAAAAGAATGTATAAAATTCTGCTGTAAGGCCATCCGGACCGGGTGTTTTGAATAACCGGACTCGTTTTGTCCATTTGTTTTGTCAGTTTGATTGCTTGTTCTAATATCTTTTCTTGTGTTTTTGATGTCCTATGTATGTAAGAGGCCAGGGATTGTGTCCTATCTCTTATGGTGTTTTTTAGTAAGTCCCAAAATCCTGCAATAGTGTGTTTAGGATGCTGTTCTGTGTATCCTAATTTGAGCTGTGTTATCTGTTTTGTGAAAAAAATCATGTATAAATTAAGTAAACTGTTATTAAACTTCCAATGTGGGAATCTTTTAGATTTTGTAATGGGCGGCCTTATACCTAACACTGTATAAACAGCTTAATGGTCTGTGAAGTCAAGAGTGCAATTAATATGTTGTGCTTCATATATCCTGTAAATATCTGATGTATATATCCTATCTATCCTAGATGCTCGTCGTAAATACCGGTGTAACTTATCTATGTAAGTGTACGATCTGTCATCGGGTCCAAAACTTTTGTATGCATCAGTCAGACCATGTTCAGCTGAGAAACCTGTTCCTTAGTAAAAAAAAGGTTCTGTGTATGTAAGATTCGACCAGTAAGATCCAAGTCAGACAAAACACAGTTAAAATTTATTCCTAAAATTATATGCTCTCCTTTATAGAGTAGGGACAAAACTTCAGAAAGTTCTCGAAACAAATGTTGCAAGAGAGAAAAACAAATAGTAATTATCATTTAAAGTGGCAGAGGATATAAGTGTTCACTTCTTAACTAGCGCATCAAACTCCATATTTTTTAAAGTTATTTAATTCTAAACATGGTCAACACAAGTTTTCTTATAACAACTTAACAAATGTACCAATAAGCATAAGAAATTGTTTTGTGCCTTATATTAATTTCTACAATGAATTGATTTAAAAAAAAAAAAAATGAAAATCTGTTATTTAGTTTAATATTTTATTAATATTTGAATTGTTCCCCTTTGAAAGTATATTGAATGCCTTCCCCTAACTTCTTTATCTCTGGTGCTTAAGAATCACATGGTTAAGTACGTTTTTTTTTTCTTATTTCCGAGCGTGGACATCACGTCAAAACCTGACAAGAGGTGTGATCTCCCGGTTATAAGTCGGGGTATATTAAGTACATTGTTACAACATTTTGACGGCTGGTCTGTTATCTCTGTATTTTTCTTTTTAAATTTAACGAACGGGGGGAGGAGGGGGGGTGGGAGGGGGGGGCGCACTTTTATTAACCCTGAAAAGGTTTATTTCTGTGAAGGACTGCTAGCTGGATGTTTGGTCGTCACGTCGTAAGTTTATTCAAGTGTTGCTGCTTGTTCAATCCATATGCTTATTTACTTATATTTTATACGTGTAATGATTTTACCTCTGTATCTATTATTGCTAGTGTACCGACGTGTCGTTAAAAGTACTACTAGCTGAAATGAAGATCCATGTGTGTTTTTTGTTTCCTCGTGTGTCTACCGATAGTGTGGTTTTCCTTAACTCCAGCAGATTTATGACGTAATCAATGCCGATTTGATGTATGTTTTCTAAAATAGCAATAAGTAATTCTTCTAATGGATTGTTTATAGTTTGACTGTGTTGATTTACTTCATACGTCAGTGATAAACTGTCTCACTTGTTCTACGCGTTTGGTTCGTTGTTGGTGGAATGTCTACTTTCTGTTTCTACCCGTAGTTATATAACTGTAATCTCTGTAGTCAGTTGTCGGAGTTGGGGTTTGATGTGTAGTTTCTGTTTACGTGACAGTGTATTTGTTGTCAAACTATTAATTGTTTTAGTTAATGGTTTCAACAACCATGCGGTTTCTCATACCGCAACGGTTTACTTACTTAATCGTTCCTCTTCTACCGTGAGGTAGAAATGGCATACATACATTTAATTACCGACTTATGTTAAGTCAGTCGGTCTCACTCAAAATAGTTACTCGCGCAGGACAAAAAAGTGCGCAACGCACGGTGTGCAACTTCCGCGGCTGGGTGTTATATAAAACAAATATTTTGGTTTTTTTTTTATTCTTTTTTTTTTTTTTTGGTATTCTTTCACAAAAATAGTAGCGCTCGACAAAGAAAAAGTGCGTAAAAATTGGTGTGCATGTACAAATCATGAAAACTTGAAAGTTTTTATTAAAACCACCTATTATCAGGGAACACTCTTTGAAAACAATCCACACACTTTAACACGAAATATTTTCATCAAAGAACTTTTACATTTAATCTAAGATAACGTAATTCTCGCCGTGTGTACGTTGGTCACAGCTGAAGAATGAAACCGTGTTGAAAAAATTGTATTGTTTCCATTTTATATATATACTCTCCCGAAAATAGTTACAATTAACAAAGAAAAGCGTTCAAATGACGGTGTTCATGAACAGTTTGATTATGCTGTTTAATGGAAAAAATCCATAAAACACTCTAAAAGTAGTAAATACAAGAGGAGAACAATAAACAGTAGCTAGTCAGGAGAACTAGGAAATGGTAGACCGGATGTCAGCCTAACGAGTAAGAAATGATAGAATTTGGCAGAAATTATCACCCCTGGTGGTTAGGCTAGTCTTTACCAAGACACGCTAAGAAGAGCACAGAACAAAAAATAAGAGATTGAGACAGAAGAATTAGAATCAAAATGTTTGAGAGACAGTTGAATTTCACATACATGAAGAATTTAGAAGGGAGATAAATCTTGATGTTGTTGTTTTGCATCAGTAAGAAATGACTTTTATACCATCAACCAAGGCCTACCTACTGTTGGGGTAGTGATACGAACCACTATACAACATCATCAGCAATGCTCGGCCACACATACATGTGGCTGGCAACCACATCATGTTTATGTAATTGGTACAGAAACCACCACTGGAAGAGCACATGCATGTTTTAATGTAGGCTGTCTCCATGGTGACCAGCTGTAGTTGTTGATCCATGCTCCATAGGGCGCTTTAGGAACATGAATACATAACTCTTACATAATCAGGAAATACATCACATATTACATAACTCTTACATAATCGGGAAATATATCACACATTACATAATTCTTACATAATCAGGAAATATACCACACATTACATAACTCTTACATAATCAGGAAATATATCACATATTACGTAAGTCTTACATAATCAGGAAATATGTGACACATTACTTCACTATTACATAATCAGGAAATATATCACACTTTACTTAAATCTTACATAATCAGGAAATATATCACACATTTCTTAACTGTTACATAATCAGGAAATATATGAAACATTACATAACTATTACATAATCAGGAAATATAGCACACATTACATAACTCTTCCATAATCAGGAAATATCTCACACATTACTTGGCTTTTACATAATCATGAAATATATCACACATTACATAACTCTTACACAATCAGGAAATATATCACACATTACGTAACTCTTACATAATCAGGAAATATATCACACAAAACTTAACTCTTACACAATCAGGAAACATATCAGTCATTACAACATAACTCTTACATAATCAGGAAATATATCACGCATTACATAGCTCTTACATAATCAGGAAATATATCACACATTACTTCACTATTACATAATCAGGAAATATAGCACACTTTACTTACATCTTACATAAGCAGGAAATATTTTACACATTACTTAACTGTTATATAATCAACAAATATATGACATATCACATAACTATTACATAATCAGGAAATATGTGAAGCATTACATAACTATTACATAATCAGGAAATATAGCACGCATTACATAACTCTTACATAATCCGGAAATATATCACACATTACATAACTTTTACATAATCAGGAAATATCTCACTCATTACTTGTGTCTTACATAATCAGGAAATATATCACACATTACTTAACTCTTACATAACCAAGAAATGTATCACACATTACATAACTCTTTCACAATCAGGAAATATATCACACATTACTTAACTCTTACATAACCAAGAAATGTATCACACTCTACATACCTCTTACATAATCAGGAAATATCTCACACATTACTTGGCTCTTACATAATCAGGAAATATATCACACATTACATAACTCTTACATAACCAAGAAATGTATCACACATTACATAACTCTTACATAATCAGGAACTACATTACACATTACAAAATAACCTACCGATATAACCGACTGATCCAGGCACATGGTTAATATTTGAAATAGATGCCCTGCTTTGAAACGTTGCAAACACCGAACCAAGTAATTTGACATAAAAGTAATGACGTATTTTTTGTTGAAGATCTTGATACCGTTCACTTTGCCACGGGTAGCAAGAATTCTAGCCATTGGACACAGTCACATCCCAGTATTCAGTTTTTTCCTCATTTATTTACTTATTTGGTCTAAGCAAATCCAAACTCCTGGTTAAGAGATAACCCTTGACAATAAATACGAAACAATATTAAAAATGGGTTTTTCTTTTATTAATAACACGGAAGCAGAAAACTATTGACAGTAATACACAAAGGGCAATTTTCTGATTAACGAACAGCACTAGTTAGTGGTAATGAAACATTTACGATTGGATGACGGGAGGTATTTTTTTTTTTTTTTGGTCTTAACCAGCGGCACTTGGGCTTTCAGCCCTTCGGCCCAATGACATGTCATTGCGAGGCTGGGGAACCTGAGGACTTTCCTTCCAACCCGGTCAGGAGCTTCGCTCCTTCCCATCCACAGAGGGTTTATCACAGGAGCCGTTCAGGTTATTCAGTCAAATTTCCGGACGTAAACATTTCTTCAAACGCCGACGCCCGGGTTTGAACCATGAACACCTGGTCGCCAGTACAACGCCGTAGCCATTACACCAGCTCGGCTACTTTAAAATGTGCATTAAGTTGAAAATCTTTTTAAATTTTGGACATTTTGCATTAAAAAAAAAAAAAACAGAATTTAAAAAAAGAAAAATAACAAATATTGTACCTGAAGCAAAATGTTATGACTAAAGCAATTGTTTATAATAAATTTGTACAAGTTACAAAGTATGAACATCTATTCAGTCTGATATTTTGTTCATAATCTAATTGTTTCACTTGGAAAGCAAACACGCTACCTCCCCTAACTAGTTATTGATGACGGGGAGAGAATTATGTAAAATGTATATGTCGTCCGTGACAAGTGTCAATTGTTTCTTCCCTCGCTCCAGTGTTTCTATCATTTATTACTTCATCCTCAAGGCGTTGTAGTTATACAGTCCAGATGTGTTTGTAATATTTCTTTGACGCTCTAGTGACGGACTCAGCCGTTATTAGTATTTTTTTTTACTTTATTACCGATGTCCTATCTGACTAGATGTGTGATCTTTCGCTTATAATGGGCGTATTTTTTTCTAATTGCTATTACGTTTTGACTGCTAGACTGTTATATCAGTCGTTTTTTATTTGTTTTATTTATTTGTTAGCATTGTTGTAAGCCCTGAAAAGGGCTAATCGTGTAAAGCACCGTGAGCTGGTTGCCTATAGATACAATGTCGTGTGTTTATTATAACATTGTTGCGTATTAAATCTGTGTATTTATTTATTTTTGCAAGTGTGATACTTTTATGTCTACAGCTATTATTACAGATTCGACGGCAGCTCTGAAAACGACACGTCCTTAAAAGGCCAACTAGCAGAAATTTAGATGTATGTGTGTTTTTGGTTGGTTCAGTTTGTGTGTTTACCGCTTGTGTCCGCCGATAGTGTCATCTTTCTTAGCTCCAGCTGATTTATGACTTTGTAGATGATGATTAGTCGTAGGACCTCTAAAAATGTAATGAGTTATTCGTTCATTACATTCTTCTATAGTCCTGTTTTATCTGATGTGTCCGTGATGGTCTGTCTCTCTTGCTTTACGCTTTTGTTTCGTTGGTGGAGGACTGAGTGCTTTCTTTTCCTGCCTATATATTTATATAACTGTCACGTCTGTAGTGTCTTTGTCGTCAATCTATTTCTTGCCTTAATTTTACGAATCTTTTGGCCGAATTTTTTTTTTTAAATTAATGAAGATAAACAGAAATCCCGTTCAACCTCTGATGGGTTATAATTAGGATATATATTGTTTTCAATTCCAAATAATATGAACAACTGCCGACATGAGAAAGTGGCATCTAATACCATTACCAACCAAGAACTAATTTCTCGGAGCAACCAAGGGGACACGCACACCATTATAACTGATAGACGGTGGAGTTGAGTTGACCACGTCCTCAGAAGAGAACCTGATGCCATCACAAGAACAGCTATGCTATGGACCCCTGAAGGAAACAAAAGAATGGCCAACCAAAAGGAACTTGGCGGAGCACCATGGGGCCTAGATGAAAAGAATGAACCAGAGCTGGGTCACTGCACGAATGATGGCCACTGACAGAGCAAAGTAGAAGCAGTTTGTTGCTACTCTACAAGTCCCCATATTTCTAGGTGGCTACAGCGACTATGGGTAGGGAGCACAGAGACAAAAGAGGGTCAGAAGTGGGCCATGAGGAAAAACAAAAGTTGAGAACGCTCTGCGTACACAAATATATTATCCCTTCTGCTAGCTCACATATGTCATAAACTACAACAACACAACAACACAAATACATTATCCCTTCTGCTAGCTCACATACGTCATAAACTACAACAACACAACAACACAAATACATTATCCCTTCTGCTAGCTCACATATGTCATAAACTACAACAACACAACAACACAAATACATTATCTCTTCTGCTAGCTCACATACGTCATAAACTACAACAACACAACAACACAAATACATTATCCCTTCTGCTAGCTCACATATGTCATAAACTACAACAACACAACAACGCAAATACATTATCCCTTCTGCTAGCTCACATATGTCATAAACTACAGCAACACAACAACACAAATACATTATCCCTTCTGCTAGCTCACATATGTCATAAACTACAGCAACACAACAACACAAATACATTATCCCTTCTGCTAGCTCACATATGTCATAAACTACAGCAACACAACAACACAAATACATTATCCCTTCTGCTAGCTCACATATGTCATAAACTACAACAACACAACAACACAAATACATTATACCTTCTGCTAGCTCACACATGTCATAAACTACAACAACACAACAACACAAATACATTATCTCTTCTGCTAGCTCACATATGTCATAAACTACAACAACACAACAACACAAATACATTATCCCTTCTGCTAGCTCACATATGTCATAAACTACAACAACACAACAACACAAATACATTATCCCTTCTGCTAGCTCACAGATGTCATAAACTACAACAACACAACAACACAAATACATTATCCCTTCTGCTAGCTCACATATGTCATAAACTACAACCACACAACAACACAAATACATTATCCCTTCTGCTAGCTCACATATGTCATAAACTACAACCACACAACAACACAAATACATTATCCCTTCTGCTAGCTTAAATATGTCATAAACTACAACAACACAACAACACAAATACATTATACCTTCTGCTAGCTCACATATGTCATAAACTACAACAACACACCAACACAACAACATTATCCCTTCTGCTAGCTCACATATGTCATAAACTACAACAACACAACAACACAAATACATTATCCCTTCTACTAGCTCACAAATGTCATAAACTACAACAACACAACAACACAAATACATTATCCCTTCTGCTAGCTCACAAATGTCATAAACTACAACAACACAACAACATAAATACATTATCCCTTCTGCTAGCTCACAAATGTCATAAACTACAACAACACAACAACATAAATACATTATCCCTTCTGCTAGCTCACATATGTCATAAACTACAACAACACAACAACACAAAAACATTATCCCTTCTGCTAACTCACATATGTCATAAACTACAACAACACAACAACACAAATACATTATCCATTTTGCTAGCTCACAAATGTCATAAACTACAACAACACAACAACACAAATACATTATCCCTTCTGCTAGCTCACAAATGTCATAAACTACAACAACACAACAACACAAATACATTATCCCTTCTGCTAGCTCACGAATGTCATAAACTACAACAACACAACAACATAAATACATTATCCCTTCTGCTAGTTCACAAATGTCATAAACTACAACAACACAACAACACAAATACATTATTCCTTCTGCTAGCTCACATATGTCATAAACTACAACAACACAACAACATAAATACATTATCCCTTCTGCTAGCTCACAAATGCAATAAACTACAACACCACAACAACACAAATACATTATCTCTTCTGCTAGCTCACATATGTCATAAACTACAACAACACAACAACACAAATACATTATCCCTTCTGCTAGCTCACATATGTCATAAACTACAACAACACAACAACACAAATACATTATCTCTTCTGCTAGCTCACATATGTCATAAACTACAACAACACAACAACATAAATACATTATCCCTTCTGCTAGCTCACAAATGCAATAAACTACAACACCACAACAACACAAATACATTATCTCTTCTGCTAGCTCACATATGTCATAAACTACAACAACACAACAACACAAATACATTATCCCTTCTGCTAGCTCACATATGTCATAAACTACAACAACACAACAACACAAATACATTATCCCTTCTGCTAGCTCACATACGGCATGAATTGAAAACTTCCATAGATGTTTCGAATCTTTATGAACTGGTATGGATCTATTGACCTGGTCATGCGGCAACGACGGATCTGACAGAGAAGCTTCAAGAGCACTTAGATTGGGTTCATTGGAAATTGAAAAAGGAGAGATACTGATTACTATTAATGATCGCCTATTACAGAATGGCACAGCAATAGATCAATCATCAAGTCTAAGATTGCTGGAGTTTGACATTAGCTGTAAGACAGGCAGTGATGCATCCGGCGTGTATATAATCAGCGCCAAACAGGAACAATCAACATTGCATCCTCTCATACATCCATCTCCTTAAGGGGAGGAGCGTCAAGCATTTTTCGGTCGAAATCGAAAAAAATTAAGAATTTGGGATTAGTCCATTTTCTGATACTTTAGCATCTCCTGAATCTAAATATAACAGAATTAAATGTCAAAATGCACTCTAACAATATGTATTTTGACTTTGAAAAAGGTATCGTATGGAGAGATTTTTTCAAACTCGAGAAAATATGTCTAATTAGACCTCGTTTCTTACATAGCAACCAAGCTTACACCCCTACGTATTATACATCATTGGATTCTCCTAGATATGGGTAATCCGGTGATGTAGTCATTTATTTCGGTAACAAAATTATACCCGCCAAGATCGAGAATTTATAGGTCGCATTATTTTTACCGATTACTTCCATATATGGAAATCGCCGGGCCTTCGTTTACATCGGCCTTTTCCGTACACTATTCTAAACTGTTCATTGGCTGCGTGAATCCACGTGACTTGAAACGGCAGTGTTGAAATTATGGCGTCCAAATTATTATGTATACACATTTAGTTAGACCTAGTTTCATTTTTCAGAACTTTTTGTGTCAAAATGCCTCGAAAAAAGGATTTCTTTCGTCATCTAAAACTGCAAACGGCCAAGGCGAAGCGATGGAACCAAGATAGTGCAGGTAAAAGTCGCTAATTTTGTTATGGTAATGGTACAAAATGAATCACTGTAGAAAGCCAGACAGTCCACATGTGGTGGGGCCACGCACAAAAACACATTTGAATGAGCTCCTCCTAACAATGACATAGTCGATCACTGACTTCTCATTCTTTGTTAGTTCACATCTAGTGTATGCATGTATGCGCTTATGGGAGAACTTTGTGTTTGTAATGATTAGATTCTGCTCACTGCTTTCCATTTCAATATATATATATACATACAGGGCTATAGATATGACTTTATTAAAGGGAGGGGGGAGGGTGGGTTAATATATCGTTGTATCTACAACGAGACGTTCGTCAAAAAATAATCCACACTAGAATTAATGCAAACAGTCCGGACGTCATCTCTAAACCATTCACTGTGGAAGAGTTAACAACAGCCTTGTAGAAACTTAAAGACAGGAAATCGCCAGGTCCGGATGGTATAACCAACGAAATGCTCAAGTACCTCGGATATACAGCAATGAGCAAACTATTGCAGATATACAACTACAGTTGGGTGATAGGCAGTGTGCCACAGACATGAAGAGAGGCGCTCATGTGTCCCATCATAAAGAAAGGAAAAGACAACAGGAAAGCCACCAGCTACAGACCAATAAGCCCAAATAGCTGTGTATGTAAGACAATTGAGAGGATGGTCAACAGAAGACTGAAATGGTACTTGGAATCCGAGAAAATTTTAGTGCTGGAACAAACATGATTTAAAGAGTGCAGCAACACAGAAGACCAAATTATATACCTGTTCCAGATCGTTGAAGATGTCTTCCAAGAAAAGAAAAAAGTCTTTACCCTATGGATAGTTCTCCAAAAAGCTTTTGACAAAGTATCGAAAGACGGGTTAATAGTATAACTGCAAAGAAACGGAATCACGGGTAACATGAGAAAATGGATCCAGTCGTTCCTACACAATCGGAAAGCAAAAGTCATCATGGATAGCCACAACAGGTTGAAAATGTTCCTAAATCGTGTTCCTCAAGGCTCAGTATTGTCTCTCACCCTTTTCCTTGTGTTCGTCAATGACCTCATCCCCAATCTGCCACAAGGTGTGAGAGCCGCCCTATACGCTGACGACTTGGTGGTGTGGTGTGAAGAACATTTAACTTTCGCCAATAAGCGAATACAAAGGGCAGCAGACAACATAGCAGCATGGGCAGAGAAATGGATGGTGCAGATCAACGCTGAAAAATCCTCAACAACATTCTTCACGCTCTCAAACGAAGACAAAGCAGGAGAGATAAGACTTGGAAATATACGTGTCAAAACAGACGAGGAACCGATGTACTTGGGCATTACATAAGATATGAGAATGACATGGAGGCTCCACGTCGAGAGAACAGAGGCTAAAGCAAGAAGAAAACTTGCCATACTGATGAAAATAGCAGGATCAAGTTCGGGAGCTAATGAAACAACAATAAAGAAAGTTTATACAGGTGCAATAAGACAAATATTAGAGTACGGATCAGCAGCATGGTCTATAGCAGCCAAATCACAACTACAAGCCTTAGATAAGGTACAAAATCAAGCGCTATGTTTGATCACGGGTGCCATGAAGCCATTTCAATAAACGAAACGAAAAAAAATTACAGGTATTCCATCTCTATTCTACAGACGAGACACTAATACACTGATCCAAGCAGAAAAGTACAAGAACACGCTAGCACATCCAATGAAAACTAGATTTAGAGATTTAGCCAGTGGGAGGTTGAAGAGAAGCAGTTTTGTGCATCGGTCCAAAAAATTAATTAGAGCTTACGATGATAAACTAGAAAACACTAACGAAATAATTCAAACACTCCTCTTAACCCCATGCGAACAACATCAAAATTTCAGAATTAAGACTTACATAACTACCATCTGCCCCATGGGAGAGCTATATTACTCTTACTTACTTACTTAGTCGTTCCCGTTCTACCGTGAGGTGTAGAGGTTTGGAAGAGACAGCTCCAGACTATCCTATCGGCAGTCTTCCTTCTGACCTGGTTCCATTCTGGTCCTCGGTCCTTCAAAGATTGTCTAATGTTTTCCTGCCAGCGGACTCTGGGACGTCCTGGGGTCTGGATCCCTGGCTCTTTGTTTCCCATGCTTGTCGTGGTAGCCGATCTTCTCCTATTCTGTAGACAAGGCTAAACCTAGTGCCCTAGATTCTATAGAGAATTACGTCAACTATGTCAGAATCGAAAACGAGGCTGAACAACGTAGACAAAATGACAATATGCCTCACAATATGACGAGTTAAAATTACAGCGAGCTATTTCTGCTTCATGTATTGATGATATATGTGGTGGATTTGGTGTTATAGATGTTATCCTTCAATATTTCTAGTGTACTGAATGAGGTCAGCAGTGAAGGTCCCTGATTATAACAAATTTTGGGTTGAGTTATCAGAGTACCTTTCTGCTACCATCTTATGACCTCAATCAGACCTATTCTTGACTAGTATGTATGATAGCTACGTATAATGTCTAGGGTTATGTCGGTGGGTAAAGTAGTTTAAGTAAAATTAGTACAAAAACATTTAAATTCTAACACATATATACATATATAGGACTGAGTCAATACCATGACCACAAACAGACTAACACTCTATTATATACCTTATAGAAGTCTGTGGCTGAATATTACGTAATAGGATATTACAATTTATTTTGCTCTGATTCAGAATTTTCTGAGTCAGGACTAACAACATAATGAAATTTTATGGTTTTATTTACATAAAGATTAATAACACAAAGGATCTTCTGTCCATACAAAGGATATTTATAATCTAATTATATTTATGTATTTCTCTAAACTAAGTAACACTGGTAACTAATGGTGGGGGTGGGGATGTTGTCATCATCCCCACTCTTTATATTAGTCTCTTGTGGAATTTTTATTGAATTATCAAATATTTTATGTTCTTTTTAATAAAGTCAGGGGATGAACTCTTTAGTGCCGACACAAGGCACTTATCTTGATGTAGATAGAAGTCATGATGCTGACAATCTCCTTTCGTTCACTCGAATGACCAGACTGACACAGTCCCTGGTGTAGTATAGTATAGTAGACCGCTTGGTCCAGCAAAATTTCACTTTCTTTCTCTCTCTCCAGTAAATTCACCAGGGTTCTGGTACTAACGTAGCACCAGAACAAAAAACCCTGAAACAAGGTTATGATTCTTTATAACATATCTACAATATTATTCCACAAGCAATAGCGCCTTACCATTCTATCCATAATTCAATAAAAGAAAAGGGTCAGATCTCTCTGACCACCCCATTTCAACCATTTCCATCTGAGATAACAACTCATATCAGTGCTCCTATTCTTTTCCCTAATGGCTACAACGCCTCTGTCACTGCAACAATGATTCTCTCCCATAGAATAGTGTGGGATAGCCTTCCCACTGGTAACTGTGGAAATCATGTTAAGTTGTACAACTCATGTCAATTTTTACTGCTTGTGTGCAACACCACAGGCCCTGCATAAGTCTGCTGGGGACCTCTGTACTTAGTCGTAAAGCCTTCCCAATCAAGCAGTATCTCATACACCAAATTTTGTTGTAATAACAAGATTAATAAATTCGTTCTTACCACAATTCAAAGAATTATCACAAACATACGTTGACTGGCATTAGCATTAATAGGTAAGTTTAGCTTTGCCCCTGTCTCCAGACTGCCAAGGTTTATTATTTCACTCTTAGCACTGCTGTTCTCAACGCAGCTTGCTTATAAAAACTTCTGAATCAACTGGCGACAAGACTTTGAAAGCTTTTGCCAATATTACTAGACTGGCCCAATCAGCGAGGGTCTAGCTTTTCAATTAAAATTTAGAAACCAAAACTCCAAACTTCTAGGAGTGAGTCTACAAAATATATTTAGCTTTTTTTGCCTAACCATACCCTTCTTCCTATACTCTTCTACCAGCCAATCGGATTTGAATCAATCCAATGCCTCTTTTTAAACTTGCGTCCCCAACTAACGTTATGGAAAAATGAGCAAAAACAACAGTCTGTCTGTCCTAGCGTTCGTAGACATATAGTTTTATTTCGAAATCTTGGCTAATAATTAGACTACCATGTGTATTAAAACATATTATTGCTCAGGAGACACTAAGCTATCTTTATATATGATTTTTATGGCTATATTATTTGTCGTTTAGATTTTCAGTTTTGTCACTGTTAATCGTAAATTACAACTTTTCCATAAGTCGGCCATCTTTTCCCCTCCTTTTTATATTATTTTTTCCATTCAAATAAACCAACTTGTTTGGGTTACGTCAGAAATACACTACGCGACGAGAATTGAAAACTGTCTGTGTGTTTATATAATCTGGCTTGTCCCACAGCGTGCAGATATGTATGGAACGGCGTGTTGAGCGAAGAGGGGTGTTTGCAAGGCGGCGTTAATCTTGCGTTAATTATTGCCGCAGTTTCGTGCCGCAGATCAGGAAAAATGTTAAAATGTTAATTATAAGTCTTACCACAGTTTCGTGCAGCAGATCGGGCAAAATGTTAAAATGTTAATTGTAAGCCTTGCCGCAGTTTCGTGCAGCAGATCGGGCAAAATATTAAAATGTTACTCTCAAGGACTAAACTAGGAAAGCGTGCTAGATTTTACGGCGGGATCATTTTATAAGCATTTTATCTGCATAAAAGGCAGCGCCCTACTGGCATGGAGACGACGTTCGGCGAACACATACGGGCGGGTTTATTTATTATCATAGGATTACAATCTTACTGAATTTAGCGATTGTCTCACAGATTTCGCTACACACCTCCCTTCCTAAAACATGCATTCATTGCAGGTTATAATCTGTTAGATAACTTAGCGCAGATGAAGTCCTACGCGTTTTCCTGATTTTCATCATAAGGATGTCTACTCAAAAAATCGGCACCCACGTTCTGAGAGCCGGGAATATATTCAATCATAAATGAATAAGGCTGTAATAGCAATGACCATCTTAATAATCTGGCATTTTCATGCTTTGCCTGTGACAAAAATACGAGCGGCTGATGGTCTGTTTGGACCACAAATTTCCTACCATACAGATAGATCTGGAATTTTTTTTATAGCCCAGATAATCGCTAAACATTCCTTTTCGCTTGTTGAATACTTTTTTCCCGCTTTGTTCAACTTGCGGCTTGCATAAGCGACTAGGTTCAATTCCCCATCTTGTGAGGAGGACCTTTGCAATAATGTAGCCCCTAAGCCCACATTGCTTGCGTCACTTCTCACGACAAATTCTTGATTCAAGTCAGGCAATTTCAATACCGGCCTGCTTGTGAGTTTTTCTTTTAACTCTCGGTATGCTAATTCACACTGTGCTGACCAATTAATTGTATCAGGTTGTCCCTTACGCGTTAAATCCGTCAGAGGAGCACATATAGAGTTAAAGTGTTTAGTGTACTTTTGGTAAAAACCACACAACGACACAAAAGATCTCACATCTTTTTTTTGTTTGTGGCCTCGGTGCTCTTTTCAATTTCTCCAGATTCTTGGGATCAGGGGTCATGCTACTCTGATGTACGGTATGTCCCAAGAATTACAACTCTTTACATCCAATACAACATTTTGTTGGTCTAGCAGTCAAGTTAGCCTCTCTAAGTCTATCAAACAGCATATTCAAAGAGGTAACGTGTTCCTCAAATGTTTAAGATGCGATAAGAATATCATCCATGAAATTCGAGATGCATGGATTTTTTAGGGGATCCACCAATTTTCGCATCATCCTAGAAAACACACTCGGGCCATTTTTCAACCCAAACTGCAGCATGTTGAACTCATAATGGCCTTCCGAGGTGCTAAATGCTAAGTAAGGTCTAACCTCAGGCTTTACTGGAATTTTATAATAGCCTTTGCAAAGATCCACCTTAGAAAAATATGTTGCCTTGTTCAGCCTGGCAAATAGTTGATTTGTATCAGATAATGGATCCACGTGACCTTCTGTGACAGCATTCAGTTTCTGTAATCTATGCACAGTCTATGTTCCCCAGATGGTTTTCGCAACAAAACCACACTAGAGCTCTAAGGAGATTCACTGTGAGAAATAATCCCTTCTTGTAACAAATAATCTATCTCCTCTTTCAAAGCTTTTTCCTTAGCGAAAGGAATAGAATAGGGCCTCATACAGATGGGTGTTGGGTCTAGTAGTTTCATATCATATTCCAACAAATTTGTGTGCCCCGGCTTATCCGTTAACACGTCTGTATGTTTCTCTAGGACTTTTTGGATCTTCTCCCTATGTCCTTTTGTCAGGTGATTAGTGATCTTCACCTGTGCAAACGTTTCACTGGGCTTCAGTGGATATTCAAATGAGGTGAGAGGGTCATTTTTCATTTCGGTTATGATAGACAAGGCCATTAAGTGTGTTCCTTCCTGGATTTGCCTGTCCAGATATTTCTTCAGAAGGTTCACGTGATAGACTTTTTCCTTTCCCTTCTTGTCTATCTTATAATTTGTTCTGGATACCTTTTCCAAAACAGTATATGGACCTTGCCATCCGATTTGAAGTTTATTGCTGCTGCCGGGCAATAGAAGAAGCACCTTCTACCCTACAGCAAGCTACCTATCCTTTGCTTTTTTATTATAATAAGCAGCATGCTTTTTCCTGGCTTGTCTCAAATTATCATTTGCCAGTTTCCAACTAGTTTTTAAACGAGTGGTCAGTTCGTTCACATATTGATATGATGAGGTAACAGTCTCTTCTGCCTTCTCATCAGTCCACGTCCTCAACAAGGTACTAATGAACTAATATTTTGCTGCACTAAATTTTCATGGCACCAGTAATGTCCCTTACATTGGAAGCTTTGTAGTGAGGACGTTTCTTCCTTGTATCATCACTCACAAATCGTCCACTGCCAATTATTTTCCGGGGTTTTTCTCCCCACTTTAATTTCATTGTGAGAGATCTTCTCTCCCTTTTGTTTTCCTCCAGTTCACATAATTCCGACCGAGGGACTGTCGGCTTATTCTGGGGTAAAACCACTTTTCGTATTCGACACAGAGTTGCCATGCTAACACATTCAAGGGAAGACTGTGTGTGAAAAGGGGGTTCCCATTCCACTTTGTCTACATTCTTAAATTTATTGTTATTTTCAGGCTTAAGTTTGCCCCGTGGCGTTTCTAGGTCCTGATCAATTTCCCCACGTGTGGGTGTTCCCTCATAAAATATGCCGCAGGCTTCTACAAAGTTCTCAATAACTATCTTTACGTATGGCCAATAATATTTTTGAGAAACCTTTTGGTAGATGGTACCTACTTTCTCGTGGTCCCCATCTTTTCCAACATGTAAGCTCCTTATTACATCTGCCCTATATGCCTTTGGAAGTACCAACTGTCCGTGACCATTGGATCCAGTTCCAGTCTTCCTATACAACAATTTGTTCTTCATATAATAGTCCCCTTTGCTTGGAGGTGTGTGGCATTTAGGTAATTTTTTAAAGCAAGGCTTGAGTGTCCTGTCTTCAGCCTGTGCCTTCCTCATCTCTTCTGGATGAGTATTTATAGGTTCATCTTCTTCCTTTCTGGATTGTGAACGGGTCTGGACTGCTGCCAAGACCACAGGTCTCTTGGGATTCCCCAAGAAGACATAACGACACCCCAATATCAGAGGGTAGATGGGTGTGTCTATCACTGCTGCTCTGATTACTCCTTCCACATAGCGAGTTTTTACCGTTATCCTGGCAATGGGAAGTGTCATAAGTGGTATGTCCTTGGTTGCCCATTGTATCTCCACTGTTTCTGTGGTATACTGATCTGGGTTCACCAAGTGCTAACTCACAACAGAATCAAAATCCAAACCAGTGTTATAGAGGCACCTAATGGTGACTCCATTACATACAACATCCTCACACACTGGGGGTGATAAGGTTCCTGCTGTCCAGTAGGTTTTACCTTTACTTCCTTTTCCCCCAACTTCATAGCAGCAAATCCAGCAGGTTTCCTAGTACAAACTTTGGTGTCACGTCCTTCCCTCTTACACCATCTACAATATAATCTACCTTGATGAAAGAGTTTTCTTTTCTTATATTTCCTGCCATTGAATTGTGGTTTTTTAAATAATCATTGCGTGGCCTATCAAAATTTTGCTTACCCTTGTGTCCCTGATCTTTATTGTCAAATCTATTAGAGTTTTGTGGAGCCTTATAATTGTCTACATGTTTCTTTTTGGCACCAGCTACCTCTGCCTGGGCTGCCTGATACCTCTCAGCGACATTAAGTAACTCACCCAGCCTCTCTGCACCCTGTTCCATGAGAAACTTTCTCAAGTCTGGAGCCATGGACTCTCTCAATTGCTCAATAAGGATCATTTCTTTAAGATCTTTGGTTTTCCTCAGAGCAGTCCATTTCTCCAAGTACGCCTCTAAACGTGCAGAGAACTGGTGATAGGTCTCACCCGACAGTAGCTTGGCATTTCTAAACTTTTTCCTGTAAAATTCACCATTCTTTTCGTATCTTAACAAAAGAGCCTGCTTTAACATGTCATAATTGTCTTGGTCATCCCTGCTCATTTTTGAGAAAACTTCATAAGCTGTTCCCCTAACACCTTGGGATAACTTTAGGCTCAGTCTTTCTTTTTCTAGCCCATAAGGTGTAGCTAATACATCATATCTAGTTAAATATGATTCAATATCATCATCTATCTCAACAAAATAATCTAAGTGGAACCACATAACTGAGTTGGAGGCCCCCTGACTAGCAGTAGCATCAGAGGTAGAGTGGCTGTGACCATTTTCAGGAGCATGGCCTTGCAACTCTAAATCCCTTAGTCGCAACTCATGCTCCCTTTGTAATCTTGTATCTTCTGCTTCTGCTTCCCTCTCTAATCTTGTATCTTCTGCTTCCCTTTCGGCAGCCAATTTCTTTTCTTCTGCTTCCCTTTGCTGTTGTTTTTCTTCAGCCTCAAATTTTCTCTCCTCAAATTGGAGCCTTCTTGAATTCAGCCTCTCTATCCAACTCTAATTTCTTAATCTCCCTAGCATCTTCTAACTGCATTCTCCTCTCTTCAGCTAACCTATGTTCTTCCCTAGCAATGAACTTATCACATTCTGAGGTGACATAGTCAATCAAGACTTGACCCTACATGTTCACGTCTCTGGCAGTCTGCACAGCCGCAGATCTAAACTTTACCAAGTCTGCCATATTATATCAAGCAACGTTAACAATATACAAAGGTAACTTATCAACTCTAATTAAACAACAACTCTAAGCACCAACAGTTCATCCACTATTTAAATTCACAAAAGAATACTTTTAATTTTATTTTCTGAGATTCCTATACCTGTATTAGGTGAAGTTTAAAATCCCAGAAGCGAGTTACCCAATATAGCTGGTGCTATGGGAAATTCAAATCCCGGAAGCGAGACCCCAATATATGTGGTAGATTTGGTATTATAGATGTTATCCTTCAATATTTCTAATGTACTGAATGAGGTCAGCTCTGAAGGTCCCTGATTATAACAAATTTTGGGTTGAGTTATCAGAGTACCTTTCTGCTACCACCTTATGACCTCAATCAGACCTATTCTTGACTAGTATGTATGATAGCTACGTATAATGTCTAGGGTTATGTCGGTTGGTAATGTAGTGTAAGTAAAATTAGTACAAACACATTTAAATTCTAACACATATATACATATATAGGACTGAGTCAATACCACAACCACAAACAGACTAACACTCTATTATATATCTTATAGAAGTCTGTGGCTGAATATTATGTAATAGGATATTACAATTTATTTTGCCCTGATTCAGAATTTTCTGAGTCAGGACCAACAACAGAATGAAATTTTATGGTTTTATTTACATAAAGATTAATAACACAATGGATCTTCTGTCCATACTGTGATAAAATTAACCGTGATACAACGTTAAAATATCTCCAAGGATAAAATGTAGGGATAAAAAAATAATGCGTAAGCTACTAGAAGACATGATCGCCCATGCCGCGGGTCACTACCCGCCATGAAAATTAACTTGTTAGACGTGAAGGCAAAACGTTTACCCTTGTAGACGGGATGAGAACGAAGATCAAAAAGAAAAATATGACTGAACACGTGCTTGAAACTAGCAAGGCTAAAAAGACGCAATTGGTGGGGAAAGGAAAAAAATTCACGTCCCCAAGTTGACACAAGGTAAAAAAATCGACAAAAGGGACCTTAGCTATTATACTCAACAGTCATTTCTTGGACGCTTTTGCGATACTTAGCCCTTTTATTTGAATTCAGCGGCAAACGCATTACAGAAGATGCTCGAACATATTTAAAAAAAAACAACTAACCTTGAAAAGTAACGTTTTCTTAATAATAATGTTAGGAATATAAAACCTAGCTGGCCGGATGGCCCATCTTGAGCAGAGAAATAATATGCTTTCATCTATACAGACGGATAGATAATAATGAAGATATCGACAAAAGACTGTGTTGTTCATATTAGCGAACGACTGCATTGAAACATAAACATGTCACTAATTTTCAAAAAATTGCGGCCTTGAGACTCAAGTGCTAAAATCTAGTTAGAATGAAAGAGAGGGGGCATTAGGGAAAGTTGTGGCTAAAAATAACTCTAGAGGCAGAATTCGTGTAGGAAATGCATGTATAAACAAGGGTGTTTTTGAAAAAAACGCAAGTAGAGACAGACGGACCAACAGACAATAATACATACTTGACTGAGGTATGACTGAATTGACTTTTGGTAGGAGGTTTGAATTTGAAAAGCGGGAAAGGCGGTGATTGGCCACAGATAAACATATTATCGGCGCTCAGACCCGCATTTTTGCCATTCATCATAAATTGTACAGTAGTAGACACAGTAAATAATTCAGTGGTGTATTTCCCAGAAGCTAATTGCAGTATTTAGAGGGACGCCATACTAGAGCCAGCAGCTCAGCTGAGTTTTGCTAGCATATAACTGTGTTCTCTATTCATAATTCTGGTAAGACTGAAAGTATTTCTTTGTATATTTAATATTGTTTAATGTTTCGAGTGATTTGATACTGCCATATCAAAATCTATCCCTTACAACAAGTAAGGATTCGCTCTAGAACCCCAGCCCCAGTTCAGAGTCTAGAGACAAATAAAATACATAAACGCCAGCAAGGATTATGAAGGGCGGATCAAGTGTTGAGATCAGTGGAACATATCACCTATCCTATTCAATGGCAGGAAGCTAATGAACATATTTCAGAATATGTAGTCTTGGGGAACTTATACTATGTGAAACCAACTTGGTAAGATGTGCTGTATGGTCAGAGAGATCTGACCCCGTCTATGTGGTGTTGTTGTGTGTAGAGTTGTGTGCAGAAATGGTTTAGAGGATGGAATTCTGACACATGACCGAATACTTTTATTTCAGAACTGTGAGTTTTTTATTTGGCACCAAAGTGGTGTCAAATGCTGTGTTGTAAAATACAAGTGTGGACCCGTGCAGTATAGTATTTTGGCAGAGCAGCCTTATATTGCCCCAAGCACGGAGAGGTGGGGCCACCAGATTCCAGCACCAGATCTACTCAGTCAAAGATACGTGAGCGTATGGCCTGCTGGATATTCACCAACTTAGTTTCTAACTACACACAAACTAGATTTCTATCAACTAGAACATACCATGTTGGGAAATAAATTTGTATTCCTCCCATCAGTAAATGGACAACGTTTGGTAGACATAGACTGGGAGTGATGAAGCCACCCCAACAGCACATCCATTAATCGTTCTCCCAGATAAATTACAAATATAAACAGTAGTAAAATTAACTAGTCTTGTAAAATTCATATGTACACACCTTTCATTTATTATGCCATATATTCATGCATTTTATTCATAATTTCACAACCTTTCATATGTTCTGACCAAAATAAAACCTTGGTTCAGAACAAATATACTTAAAGAAAATTTAATATCAAAATTTTAAACAGCTTGAGTTAGTTCAGTGTGTTATAAATTTTATTAATATTATTAGACTTATTAAATATCTGTGTGTGTGTTTGTATATACTAATACAACACCTTACATTCAGTACCCTAGATTTTTAACGTAGCCACATTCATTAGTAAAAAAAGATATGTGTGAGGTCGTAAGTGGTAGCAAGAAGGGCCTTCTGTAAATTCACAGCTACATTTATCTCAGGAGCCTTCACAGCTGACCTCATGCATCACACTAGGTAATATCACAACCCTACAGTACCATCAAAAACCACTACACATACAAAGGATATTTATAATCTAATTATATTTATGTATTTCTCTAAACTCAATAACACTGGTAACTAATGGTGGGGGTTGGGTGTTTTCATCATCCCCTCTCTTTATATTAGTCTCTTGTGGAATATTTATTGGATAATCAAATATTTTATGTTCTTTTTAATAACGTCAGTGGATGAACTCTTTAATGCCGATACAAGGCACTTATCTTGATGTAGATAGAAGTTATGATGCTGACAATCTCCTTTCGTTCACTCGATTGACCAGACTGACACAGTCCCTCGTGTAGTATAGTATAGTAGACCGCTTGGTCCAGCAAAATTTCACTTTCTTTCTCTCTCTCCAGTAAATTCACCAGGGTTCTGGTTCTAAGGTAGCACCAGAACAAAAAACCCTGAAACAAGGTTATGATTCTTTATAACATATCTACAATATTATTCCACAAGCAATACATGGCATAATTCAATAAAAGAAAAGGGTCAGATCTCTCTGACCACCCCATTTCAACCATTTCCATCTGAGATAACAACTCATACCAGTGCTCCTATTCTTTTCCCTAATGGCTACAACGCCTCTGTCACTGCAACAATGATTCTCTCCCATAGAATAGTGTGGGTTAGCCTTCCCACTGGTGACTGTGGAAATCATGTTAAGTTATACAACTCATGTCAATTTTTACTGCTTGTGTGCAACACCACAGGCCCTGCATAAGTCTGCCGGGGACCTCTGTACTTAGTCGTAAAGCCTTCCCAATCAAGCAGTATCTCATACACCAAATTTTGTTGTAATAACAAGATTAATAAATTCGTTCTTACCACAATTCAAAGAATTATCACATACATACGTTGACTGGCATTAGCATTAATAGGTAAGTTTAGCATTGCCCCATACGTTGACTGGCATTAGCATTAATAGGTAAGTTTAGCATTGCCCCTGTCCAGACAGCCAAGGTTTATTATTTCACTCTTAGCACTGCTGTTCTCAACGCAGCTTGCTTACGAAAACTTCTGTATCAACTGGCGACAAGCCTTTGAAAGCTTTTGCCAATATTACTAGACTGGCCCAATCAGCGAGGGTCTAGCTTTTCAATTCAAATTTAAAAAACAAAACTCCAAACTTCTAGGAGTGAGTCTTCAAAATATATTTTGCTTTTTTGTCTAACCAATACCCTCCTTCCTATACTCTTCTACCAGCAAATCGGATTTGAATCAATCCAATGCCTCTTTTTTTAAACTTGCGTCCCCAACTAACGTTATGGAAAAATGAGCAGAAACAACAGTCTGTTCGTCCTAGCGTTCGTAGACATATAGTATTATTTCAATATCTTGGCTAATAATTAGACTACCGTGTGTATTAAAACATATTATTGCTCAGGAGACACTAAGCTATCTTTATATATGATTTTTATGGCTATATTATTTGTCGTTTAGATTTTCAGTTTTGTAACTGTTAATCGTCTATTACAACTTTTCCGTAAGTCGGCCATCTTTTCCCCTCCTTTTTGTATTATTTTTTCCATTCAAATAAACCAACTTGTTTGGGTTACGTCAGAAATACACTACGCGACGAAAATTGAAAACTGTCTGTGTGTTTATATAATCTGGCTTGTCCCACAGCGTGCAGATATGTATGGAACGGCGTGTTGAGCGAAGAGGGGTGTTTGCAAGGCGGCGTTAATCTTGCGTTAATTATTGCCGCAGTTTCGTGCCGCAGATCAGGAAAAATGTTAAAATGTTAATTATAAGTCTTACCGCAGTTTCGTGCAGCAGATCGGGCAAAATGTTAAAATGTTAATTTTAAGCCTTGCCGCAGTTTCTGGAAGCAGATCGGGCACAATGTTAAAATGTTACTCTCAAGGACTAAACTAGGAAAGCGTGCTAGATTTTACGGCGGGATCATTTTATAAGCATTTCCTCTGCACAAAAGGCAGCGCTCTACTGGCATAGAGACGACGTTCGGCGAACACATACGGGCGGGTTTATTTATCATCATGGGATTACAATCTTACTGAATTTAGCGATTATCTCACAGATTTCGCTACAATATCACTATTTCTCCTGCAGTCATTTCACTCTTATACAGTCCATTTTACATTCATTTGATGTAGCCAACCTTATCTAGACACACTGGCTATGAAGCCAATGAGAAACCTTAAAAAAAAAAAGATACGGAAAGAAAACCTTACTTAGTCGTTCCTCTTCTACCCTGGGGTGTAGAGGTTTGCTAGAAAGAACGTCATACTGTCTTATCGGTGGTCTTCCTCCCGGCCTGGTTCTAATCCAGTCCACGGTCATTCAGGTATTGTCAAACATTGTTCTCCCAGCAAACTCTGGGTCGTCACGGAGGTCTGAACCCCTGGCTCTTGGTTCCTCATATTTGTCGTGGTAGCCGACCTTCTTCCATTCTGCACATATGGCCAGACTATCTTAAGTTGGACTGTCCTACTGGGGTCTGCAAGGGCCGGGTTTTGAGGCCTTGTCGAATCTTCTTGTTACATCAACCACCTTCTTCAGGCACATGTCTGAGGTTTTAAGCTGGTTTGTGGGTTTTAGCCATTCCCATAACTCGCATCAATATGTCACGATTGGGACATAAGTGGAGCTGTTTACAGCGATCTTTGTCCTCTTTCCAATATCTATTTTGCTAAGGAGTCCTCGATTTATTGCCTTAAAGTTTTCCAGCTGACTCTCTTCGAGTAGCCAACTCTTCGTTGATGCCTCTCTTGGAGTCTATCATATATCCAGGGTATTTAAAGTTGTTGACCTGCTCCAGTATTTGGTCTATCCAAGCATAATATTATGCATTTTTCCATTTTGTGAAATCACGATTATTTTTTATTTGGAACCGCTGATAACCATCGCTCTCTTCTCCAGTTCTTCCTTCCAGACTTGGAAATTGGATTGAAAATGTGCCTCTGATTTAGCAATCAGGGTAACATCATCAGCAAATGTCAGCTCTGAAATACACAGTTGTCTCATCTTCCATTACCCCACTGAATACTTTCTTGTCATCTCCACACATGCTTTGATGACTTCGTCCATGAGGAGTTTGAAAAGATAAAGTGACCTAATATCACCGTGTATTATACCTGTGGTGGTCCTAAACTCTTCTGATCTATGGTTCAAATAGTTTCTGCGAGTCTTGTAGAAGCTCTGTATAGCATTGATCACATGTGCTGGCATGTTCGTCCTTGCCAAGCACTCTCACATTGTAAAACGCCTTCTAAGGACACAAGAAACAAAGATGCATTTCACTTTTACACTCTAGGGCCTTTTCATTAAGCTGCCTGTGTGTGAAGATAAGGCCCTGAGTACTTTGGTTTGCTCGGATGCCACACTGGACCTCATCCATTTGTGGTACTCTGATCAATATTCTAGAGTAAATAAAAACCAATGGAATAAAATTTGCTAATGAATTAATAGCTCTTTTATCACAACATATTTGTGTTTGTAGTAAATATGCGGATATCTTTCAAAATCTTGCGTTGTCAGCTAACAACATACCTACACACAGACATACATAAACATTTAAAATAAACCTTTCAATACTCCGTCACCGAATCACGTCTGTTGTTTTTCTGTTGTCTAGTTTTCTACTTCTTTATTTCTTACGAGTGCCTGAAAACATACCTTTATGTCTAATATTTATTTACTGTTTACATGCCTCTGGTTTCCCTTCCTTATGTGTTATCATTGTTTTACCGCGTTTCGACTTGGCCGAGTGAAGAGTCTTTTTGCGCACCTCATAGATCGATTTCTTTTGAGATATGCTGCACAAAAAAGGCATGACTGAGTTTGAACTGTATGCGTATCCGCGCACATGACGTGAGCATGTTTGTATTAGTAACCGGGCAGTGTGTTTACCAAGTGTTTAGAAGACAGCTGTCTCTGAAGTGTAGGATTCTGTTTGATTGGATTTATAATCTCCTGTATTTGGATTAATGGATTATGTCCTAATGTACTTATACGAGGAATCATATATAGTTATAGGAGAATTACATTGATTTATGGATAATACCAACGTTCTTAAACGAAGCTCATAAATAGATAAACGCAGTCTGGACTTTATAAAAGTGATGACATATGTGTGGAAATGGATTGTACGTTATGAATATATTTATACTTGACTCATGGAGTATCGTTATAAAGCAAAGGAGATGTCAATGTATTTGTGCATTAAAGAAATATTATTTGAAATGATACGCGGGTCTTTGAGGACTATGATCGTTGTTTGATATTGACGTTGGTCGTTCTTTGATAAAAGTATATGTCGAGTAAACTTGTTCATTTCAAGTACACGTTTCGTTGAATATAAACGTAAGGTCGTCAAGTCAAGGCGTTGAATCAAATATCTCAGTTTATAAGTTTTGTTTAAGTTTGAAATAAATTTGAAGTAATTGACACGAATACAAAGCGAATATTACTACTTGTACCAAACGGCTAGCTACAAAAACTTATTAGGTTGAAGAAGTGGAAGAAAATAAAGATAAACTATAAGACATAAATTTGAAGATAAAACCTCAAATGAACCCACAACATAATTGCTCAGGATCAATATCAGTCATCATACGCAAGGTTAGCAAGGATGGGCGTATATAAGAATGCTTCTGTCGTGTATACAACCAGCGCACAACAGGAACTATTAACATTCATACCCATCGTCATTTGTAGAGGGAGATTGAGCACCTATAGGTTTGCCCGGAGTGCAATGACGTCTATTATGATCAACAATAACAATAACAAAGACAGTAGAAACAAATGAGAAGAAAATAAAAATCGTCCAATGACGTCAGTTGTTATTTGATTTATTTATTTTCTTAAATATAAATGTTCGCCGCAGGCGACCTTTGTCTTTACTGACTGTGTGTGGTGCACCACTCTGAGTGGGACCTCCCAGTACCAAAGACTGCTGGGTAGAAGAGGTGCCGATTATGAGATGAGATGAAATATAAATGTTTCTTTTTTTACAAAGATACCTCCCTTGAAAAGATCTGTTTTTAAGTGGGAGAGGGGAGGTTTGACGATTTATTTATATGTTTCTCCTGTATATGATTAGTATGTGCCTTGTTTGTATAGTATTTTGATATATGTTATCACTATTATGTGGTTCCAGTATGATTAGCGCGACACAGAAAGTCAATAAATAAACGGTTTTCGAGTGCTCACATTTTGTTCACATCTAAACTGTACGTGTTTTATATGTTCCAATAGCATTTCTAATTGTGTTTTTTTAATACACGGTCAATGGACGTTTGTCTGAGAATATTTCTATAACATCTTATGTCTAATTTCTCTATTATTCTATCTAAATCTGTTGTCAAATACCGAGTTGAGCACCACACAGGTGAGTATAAGTAATCTAATGTCCGTGTAGGTAAATACTGTGTTGTCAGGTTGAAACAAGTAAACAAAGACATTATTAACAAATGTGTAATCATTATCACAGAATACAGCAGTTGTTTCTTTAGCAATTTATTTTTGGTAGTGAGGTTACCAGCGCTATGCTGAATCTCATATTTGTCTCCTTCTACGACATGCCTGACAGATGAGTGGACACATTCTTTGTCTCCTTCTACGACACGCTTGACAGATGAGTGGACACATTCTTTGTCTCCTTCTACGACATGCTTGACAGATGAGTGGACACATTCTTTGTCTCCTTCTACGACATGCTTGACAGATGAGTGGACACATTCTTTGTCTCCTTCTACGACATGCCTGACAGATGAGTGGACACATTCTTTGTCTCCTTCTACGACATACTTGACAGATGAGTGGACACATTCTTTGTCTCCTTCTACGACATGCTTGACAATTGAGTGGACACATTCTTTGTCTCCTTCTACGACATGCTTGACAGATGAGTGGACACATTCTTTGTCTCCTTCTACGAAGTGCTTGACAGATGAGTGGACACATTCTTTGTCTCCTTCTACGACATGCTTGACAGATGAGTGGACACATTCTTTGTCTCCTTCTACGACATGCTTGACAGATGAGTGGACACATTCTTTGTCTCCTTCTACGACATGCTTGACAGATGAGTGGACACATTCTTTGTCTCCTTCTACGACATGCTTGACAGATGAGTGGACACATTCTTTGTCTCCTTCTACGACATGCTTGACAGATGAGTGGACACATTCTTTGTCTCCTTCTACGACATGCCTGACAGATGAGTGGACACATTCTTTGTCTCCTTCTACGACATGCTTGACAGATGAGTGGACACATTCTTTGTCTCTTTCTACGACATACTTGACAGATGAGTGGACACATTCTTTGTCTCCTTCTACGACATGCTTGACAGATGAGTGGACACATTCTTTGTCTCCTTCTACGACATGCATGACAGAATAGTGGTCACATTCCTTGTCTCTTTCTACGACATGCTTGACAGATAAGTGGACACATTCTTTGTCTCCTTCTACGATATGCCTGACAGATGAGTGGACACATTTTTTGTCTCCTTCTACGACATGCTTGACAGATGAGTGGACACATTCTTTGTCCCTTCTACGACTTGCTTGACAGATGAGTGGACACATTCTTTGTCTCCTTCTACGACATGCTTGACAGATGAATGGATACATTCTTTGTCTCCTTCTATGACATGCTTGACAGATGAGTGAACACATTCTTTGCCTCCTTCTACGACATGCCTGACAGATGAGTGAACACTTTCTTTGCCTCCTCAGAAACACCTCGGAAACCACAAGAGGCCTGAAGGTCAAGGCTGGCTGAGAAAGACAACATGGAAGTCATTGACATTATTGTGACCTTCAGAAATGTTGTTGAGAGTAAGGAAACATAAAAACATCGGATTAGAAAGTCTCTCAGAAGCTCTAATAGAAACCTGATATAAATTCAAGAAAGTGAAAGTACAAGAGATTATCGAGTACCACAAGACAATTGGTTGTTCCAATTAATAAACACAAGTGTAGTGTAGAAACCCAGGCTGGTTATAGTTAGGTTATATGATGTATATTGAAGATAATACACTTAACTTGTGCTATTTGTATCCTTCTTAATCATATATTCAGAATGTGTATATCGGTTAATTAAAATTTCAATTGCTTATATTTTCTGTGTATCTGAATAAAAACACAAGTCAAAATGGTTGTATTACTTAATTAGACATATTTCTGGAAGCGTGAAGGGAGACAGACTGGCCACGAAAAGTGGACACAATTTTCAAACTCAGGAAGGGAAGCACAGTTATAATAGCAATAATACGAAATATCATCGAAGACAAATGACAGACATCACACAGAGGCAGATATAACAGAGACATAATATTCCTTACCAAGATGAGATCAAGTAATAGTATTTAAATTAAGAGCCGGCAACTGTAGAATCAAGTACTATCTGTTCAACAAATTAACAATCAAACAGACAGACATGCGGACGTGAGGGAGAAGACTGTACACAGAAGAACATATCTGTTGCTGCTAAAAACTTGTCGCAACTTATTCTGACCATGCCATATATGGAGCGCTCAGATCGTCAGTTCTTTGAAAACAGTTGGCAATCGCAATGTTTCAAGATTCATTTCCTTTTAAGGTAATGGGTCTTAAGTCGAACATTGTAGAACATTCTGCGTTTCGTAAATTGGCCTGTGTTGTATTCGATTCGCGTTTTCTGCGCATGTCCCTTTTTGTGGCGTTGGTAAAACGATTTCCGCCCAGGTCAGTCTGTGCGGAGAAGCTGTGAAGGCGAGACGTAGCTATGTGCTAGTCTTCGCTTAGTTTATTCAGGAAGGAGTCCTCATGATTGTTGTTCCTATCTTGAGATGATGTATCTCTGTGTTATTCCTAATGCCTGGAGGCATATGTGATTATTCATTTAATTCCTTATGAACAGGTAATTAAATCCCTTTTTTTGGCTGAGTAACTTTATCGCCATCTTGTGATGTTGACTTTTGCTTAGCCTGCCTTATTCTAAAGTCTACGATACGACTAGTTTGCTCAGCTCACGATCCACTTAGATTGTCACGCATCGATTGATGCCTGTCCTACGGACTATTTGCTTCCTGAACTTTGTTGATGGATCTAGGTTTGATACCTTTGCTGTTTGCTGGACAATAGAGGACGATAATGTGGCGCTCAAAAGACATGCCTGTCTTGTTGAGGTCAAATCGAGGAGACCATCTTTAATCTCCTAGTTGATATCTTCTAGCTCTTATGGAAAAGGGGAAGTTTACTACCTGACTACATGTACAGCTTGTCATGATATCCTAAAAGGCAGATGATGCACATTATTTTGATGCTGTCTGCTGTGCCTGTTGAATTGACGACATATGTAATAATGACTGTTTGATCGTACCTATGATGTACCTGCTTGTTTATGTCTACACACTTCGTCATTGTGGCGTTTATAATAAATTATACAAAACCGTCACTAGCTGTTGCAAGCATCATTGACTTTTCACGTCGTGAGTTAACGTGACGTCCTTGTGTGGATTGCCTTGCTTGTAATGCTCACTGTCTGAATACACATCTACATCCTACACACTTAAACCAGACAAAAGACACCATGCTACTACGCCTCATCATCCCTGGTGTCTGAGAGTGGCACACTACTCTGCAAAGGCCAGGATTGTTATACCTTTAGAGAAGCAGATGAAATACAACACCCTCAACGTTGTGTGGCAAATGTGACATCATCCACGGGACATTTATCAACACATGTAATACTTACGCAACATTTGCTACGCAACATTTGGTGGCCATAAGCTGGTTTGATCTGGTACCAGCATACTCGGGGTCCCTTACCCGCTTCATTCAGCACTCTACAACAGTCTACAGACAACATCTACAAGACAACAACAGAAGTGCAGAGTTACGAAATTACTCGGCGTTGCCCGGGAACTTTTTTGGAATTTTCAACAATTGCTGTTCCAAGTCAAGAAAGTGACATTTCCCAGTTTTGTTACATACGGGAGAATCGATTTGTTTCTGTTCTGCTTTGGAGAAGGCCAAGTTCCATCGCTGACGAGTTCTACACTTCTTGTACACTGCATGTACCGTTTGAAAACTCAAGTCTCAACCATCGTCGTAGCTGTTTTGATGCAAGTACAGATGGCAATCAACGTTGGATCTTTGATCTCAGAATGCTGATTACATCCTGTTTGCTGTACTGACGATTCTCCAATCCATAAGTTAAGTGGCCTGTTTGTTTGTGAACTGTGCCCTTATACTTCTACTGAGTCTTCTGTGTTTCATCTCATTCTTTTGTTTACATGTTATATGTTTATGTGTTATTTGTATATTTATATTTATATGTTTATGTTTCTGCGGGTTTTCGGTTGGGCGGAGTCTCCCTTAGATCATACCACGTGATAGAGGTCGTCTATCGTGAGCGTTTTCTATAGGGTGTGCAAATTTCCGATACTGGAATTTGCAAAGCGACTGCTGTTGCTATTTTTTGTTAGTTGTGATGCCATGTGTTAGTATTGTTTTCGTTATTTTTCTGCATTCTTTAGTTCTGTTTTGATTTGTTTGTACTTGCTAGCCTCCTCTTTACTATAGTTTAGTTTCATACAACATTTTTGTTTATACACTGTGGTGTCTTGTATTTGTGAGGTTGTGGACTCATATTATTACTCATCATGGCTACATTTGAGCACTTTATTGAGCAGGGTAAATTGCTTGGGAAGACCGGTGATAAGTTAGAAGAATTTGCAACTGCTCAATATGATAAAGCAATGGAAGCTGAACAAAAGAAACTGCAAATGCAGGTGGATGAAAAAAGATTCCAAATGGAAATGGAAAAACAAAAAAGAGAAGCAGAAGCAAAAGCTGAAGAGAAAAGACTTGAGGCTGAAAATAAAAGACTTGAAATAGAGGCTGAAAATAAAAGACTTGAAAAAGAGGCTGAAAATAAAAGACTTGAAATAGAGGCTGAAAATAAAAGGTTAGAAAAGCAAGCTGAAGTTGAAGAAAGGAAGTTACAAAGAGAGTCTGAAGAGAGAAAAGCAAAAATGGAGCATGAAGAAAAACTCTTAGCTTTGGAAGTAGAGAAATTAAGGGTGATGAACATAGGTAATGCTAATGATGCAAATAAGGTCTCTGATAAGACTAATGCAAGCACTTTCAAACTTAACCTACCACCATTCAATGCTTCCATCGACGATATAACATTCTATTTGGACAGATTTGAAACTTCATGTAAAGTACATAACATAGATAAATCATTGCAGGTTTAACATTTGTCCAAAATACTTAGAGGTGATGCTTTGAGTATGTTAAGCATGGTAGATGAGCCTGACAAGAACAACTATGATGTTGTCAGGGCTATATTGTTAAAAAATACCAACTTGACGAAGACGGCTATCGTCTTCAATTTAAAAATATGTTACCAGAAACTGGTGTGCAATTCTCTGAATTTATTTCAAAGACACGTTTTACTTTTTTACGTTGGGTGGAGCTGTCTAAGACAGAAAAAACTTATGAAGGACTTATGGACTTAATACTTAGAGACAAAGTCATGTCTTCTGTTAATGAGTCTTTCCTTGCTTTCCTTCATGAACGTAAACCTAAAACAATAAAAGAAATGGAAGATTTCTGTAGCCAATACATAACTGCTCATCCTCACGCAACCATTGGTAACGCTAAAGTAAAAGAAGGTCTGCCAGTTGCTTCGGCAGTACCTTATAGTCAAAACACTAGTAATAGATTCCAACAAAATTTTGATAAGAAAAGTAACCGTAGTTACGGTCAAAACTATGGAAATCAATTTCAGGGTGATTCTTCGTCGAAGAATTGGAGACGAGCTGACAGTCCTCGTTACTTCCAACCTAATAATTTTAGGCATTTCAGAAGAGGATATGGTAACAGAGGTTTTTCCTCGCGTAGACCTCAAAACCAAACAAATAGATGTTCACATCAATGTGGACATGATAATAATCATGGAAACTGTAGTTCGAAACATGATAACAGTTATAATAGAGACAATAATAACTACAGAGACAATAACAACAGTGATAACTTCAGAGGTAATAGTAGTCGCGGTAGATCTCAATACAAAAAAAAAGAGATATCAGCAGGCTAACTCGGTTCAACAAGAATCTCAAGGAGCCTGTAATCAGGTTTCTGATAATAAAAACTCTGACACTGTCACTTGTTCTTCATTTGACTTTGGGAGAGCAAACAAGTGATCCCAATGCAGTACTTTGTTCGAACCGACTACAATATCGACTTTGAGTTGTGGTCACCCTCTCCCCGCTCTTCCTGCTTCGATTGCACATGACGGGAGAGGTTCTCTAATCCTACATAAGGGTCTTGTTAATAATACTCCGGTCTCACTACTTTTCGATTCCGGATGCACCACTATTGGTGTTAGACAATCGCTTGTAGATCCATCCTGTGCGACAGGAAGGGTTATCAAATGCGTCACATTTGGCGGCACTCTAGAGAAATATCCTACTGCTACAATTCACATTGCCACTCCTTTCTTTACGGGAGATGTGCATGCCTGTCTCTTACCTAATCCTATTGCGGACCTTATTATTGGTCGTATCCACGGAGTTAGGGAATGTACCCCACAGCAGATTGCTGCTTGGGAAGATGATAATATGCAAGCTACCAATGCAGTTGTTACAAGAGCACAAGCTCTACAAACACCGCAAACGTCGTTGAATAATGATAATGAAGTTCATAGCCAGGATAGTACCTTGGTTATTTCTCGTGACTCGTTCATAAAATTACAAGAAGAAGATCCTACGCTAAAGAAATTCTTCATTCTTGCGAAGAAAGGTGATCCAAATAAGGATACACAAAGAAAATCTTGGATAGAAATGAAAAACGGCGTACTTGTACGTATGGTACAAGACTCGGCTACGTCAGCACATTCGCAAATTCTTGTTCCCAAGAGTATGAGAGTGCAAATATTGCAGCATGCTCATGACTCGCAATGTGCTGGACACATGGGATTTTCCCGTACAAAGTCGAGAGTCCTTGCGGCTTTCTTTTGGCCCTTTGTTAACAAGGACATCCGTATATACTGCCGATCATGTCAGGTATGTCAGGAGGTCAAATCTAGAGGACAACGACATGCTGCGCCTATCCAGGCTGCTGACATCCCTATTCGGCCATTCCAGAAAATGGCCATAGATATTATTGGCCCTTTTAAGATAAAGTCGGCCACAGGACATCAGTTTATTCTTACATGTGTCGATATGTGCACACGTTGGCCAGAGGCTATCCCTCTAAAGAGCATATCTACTACAGATATCGCAGATGCTCTTTGGCTGATATTTTCTCGCTTGGGGTTCCCCAGAGAAATACTGTCAGACCATGGAACTCAACTCATATCTGATACTATGTCTCAAGTAATGTCTACCTTACACATTAAAAGATCTCTCAGTAGCATCTATCATCCTATGTCTAATGGGTTAGTTGAGCGTCTGAATAGAACGCTCAAGACTTTACTTGGTAAGATAACTGAAGACCATCCTCAAGATTGGGACAGGGTTTTACCTGCGGCTCTCTTTGCCTATAGAGAGGTCCCAAATGAGCACACAGGATTTTCTCCCTTTGAACTTGTCTTTGGCGCGCGTCCGCGCGGCCCTATGTCTTTATTACACGATCTCATCACTGCCGATGATATTAGTGATGACACTCAATCTTCATATGAGTATGTCATTGCTCTGAGGCAAAAGATCATTGAGGCATGCAAACTAGCGACTGCTTCGTCAGAAATTGCTAAAGAAAAAGCAAGGCAGTTTGCTAACAAGAACAGATGTCTACGACAACTTTGTCCAGGTGACAAAGCATTCGTCCTACTCCCCAGTAGGGAAAATAGACTTCTGATTGCATGGAAAGGTCCATATGCAATAGTCTCACGAATTTCCGATGTTGACTATGTGGTCGATATAGATGGAAAGCATAAGACTTTCCATATCAACATGCTGACGGAATTTCATGAGCGTCCAGACTATTTGCTGCCTATTTTTCAGGCAACGGACGAATCTTCGGTACCTCATGGTCATTACTCATCCCTGTCTGTCATACAGGATGAGGAATCTGTTTTTTTCTGATGTCGATCTCCCTCTTCCAGTGGTTCCACTACATTCTATAGAATCTTGGAAAGATGTGTCCATTTCTCCTAATCTTTCTGTTGATGAACATCGTCAAGTCTCGTCGATGTTACAGACATTTAAGGATGTTCTAACCGACATCCCTGGTCACACGAATGTCATAGAACATGACATAATTCTTACCGACAGTAATCCTATTAGGGTTAGGCCGTATCCTATCCCTATACACTTTCAGTCACAAGTAGAAAAGGAATTGGATGAAATGATCCAATTAAACATAATTGAACCATCGATTTCTCCATATTCTTCTTCCATGGTTATTGTTCGGAAGAAAGATAAGAACATACGAATTTGCGTTGATTATCGCAAATTAAATCAAGTCACAAAGTTCGATGCTGAACCTATGCCTTTACTAGAGGATCTACTTAGTAGACTTTCTAATTCTAGATTCTTCACTAAACTTGACTTGTCAAAAGGTTATTGGCAAGTGCCTTTAGCAGATCATGCCAAACCTCTGACTGCTTTCTCTACACCTAGGGGTTTATTTCAATGGAATGTAATGCCTTTCGGTCTTATGAACGCCCCTGCTACTTTCGTTCGCATGATGCGTCGAATTCTTTCTCATCGTTCAGATGTCATCGCTTACTTAGATGATATCTGTCTCTTCAGTGATTCTTGGGAAGATCACTATCTGGGTTTATATGACCTACTGTCTACTCTACGTGAGTATAATCTGACAGCAAAACCTTCTAAAGCTTATATTGGTTTTGGTGAAATTTCTTTCTTGGGTCATCGTGTTGGTCATGGTCTCTTGAAGACAGAAGACCACAATACTTCGAAAATATTGAACATCTCTGTACCTAAAACGAAGAAACAAGTCCGGAGTCTCTTAGGTTTAATTCAATTCCATGGGAGATTTATTCCGAATCTATCTTCGATAATGGCACCTCTGTCAACGTTGTTGAAGAAAGGGTCACCTAATCTGATTCGTTGGTCTCAGGAATGTCAATCTTCCTTAGACCAGATTAAAAGTATATTTTCTTCTCCTCCCATCCTAAGATTACCTACTCTTGATAGAACTTTTGTTCTTCGAAGTGATGCTTCATCCACTGGGATCGGAGCAGCACTTATGCAGGAATATGCTGAAACTCTGCATCCTGTTATGTACATTTCTAGAAAACTAAATGCGGCAGAGAGGAACTACTCGGTTTTAGACCGTGAATTGTTAGCTATGGTTTGGTCTATTCTCAAACTACAAAGATTCCTCCTGGGCGCACATTTCATTCTAGAAACTGATCAGAAAGCTCTTACAGCTATTCAGACTAAGAACTTGAAGAGTTCGAGATCCACTCGATATGCTATTGCTCTTCAACCTTTTCACTTCACGGTACGAGCTATCCCTGGGTCGGATAATGTGATGGCTGACATTCTGTCTAGATGCCCACATGATTCCAACTAATACTTCTGTTCTATTTCTAGATATACGACAGAGCCATAACACACCTATATTACTACAATATATTAGCACATCTGTCCTCACTTTAGGTGAACACATACTATTGTGCTTTGTTATCATCTTCTTCTGTTCCCATTTTTAATATAAGAAGAAGACTGAGTAGTTAATATAAGGGCCGAAAGTTCCAAAGGCCACAATTATTAATAATAATGTATTGTATAGTATGAAACTTAATGGCTATTAAATAGAATTATATTGTTTGTTTTTTTTCTCAGCACGTTATTGTTGATCTGAGAAGCTACCTTTCTATTGTCAAACATGGAGAGTTCCACATTGTACAGTTTCTTTGGAACGACAGGAGATGTGTCCTCGATCTTCATTTATATTTAATTTCATTGTGTAATGGTAATATTAAACATTTAGATAATGTAATATTTAACATTCAATATCAGATGTGTACATCCATTCTAAGCGGTATTAGATTATGACACTGCTATTTGATTATAATGAACTTGCATATTTATATTGTATTTTCATGCAAGCGTAGTGTGTGTTGGTGGCACCTCCCCGATATATTTTTTAAATCAGATTTTTTATCTGTTGAGAAATATTCTCACCAGACACTTTATGTGTCAATTTAGCCTCATATTAGGCAGTGCAATTACTTATCCCCGCATAATTCGTGCGTTGTTAAACCGTTTTTTGGTTTTACTCTTGGATATTTAAAAAAAAAAAAAAATGTTGCACATTTTTTTTTATCGGGAGGTGGCGGTAATGTTGCTGCTAAAAACTTGTCCCAACTTATTCTGACCATGCATTCTGACTAGATTCATTTTTTAATGCATGGGAAGGAACTCATGAAATTGTAGTCACTTTTATTTCTACAGTCGTCTAATCTTGATAGCTATCGTTAAGAAGTTGTCTTATCTTGATAGCTAGGGTTGCCGATAGCTGTGTGAACGATTTTGAGTCACGACCATATATGGAGCGCTCAGATCGTCAGTTCTTTGAAAACAGTTGGCAATCGCAATGTTTCAAGATTCATTTCCTTTTAAGGTAATGGGTCTTAAGTCGAACATTGTAGAACATTCTGCGTTTCGTAAATTGGCCTGAGTTGTATTCGATTCGCGTTTTCTGCGCATGTCCCTTTTTGTGGCGTTGGTAAAACGATTTCCGCCCAGGTCAGTCTGTGCTGAGAAGCTGTGAAGGCGAGACGTAGCTATGTGCTAGTCTTCGCTTAGTTTATTCAGGAAGGAGTCCTCATGATTGTTGTTCCTATCTTGAGATGATATATCTCTGTGTTATTCCTAATGCCTGGAGGCATATGTGATTATTCATTTAATTCCTTATGAACAGGTAATTAAATCCCTTTTTTTGGCTGAGTAACTTTATCGCCATCTTGTGATGTTGACTTTTGCTTAGCCTGCCTTATTCTAAAGTCTACGATATGACTAGTTTGCTCAGCTCACGATCCACTTAGATTGTCACGCATCGATTGATGCCTGTCCTACGGACTATTTGCTTCCTGAACTTTGTTGATGGATCTAGGTTTGATACCTTTGCTGTTTGCTGGACAATAGAGGACGATAATGTGGCGCTCAAAAGACATGCCTGTCTTGTTGAGGTCAAATCGAGGAGACCATCTTTAATCTCCTAGTTGATATCTTCTAGCTCTTATGGAAAAGGGGAAGTTTACTACCTGACTACATGTACAGCTTGTCATGATATCCTAAAAGGCAGATGATGCACATTATTTTGATGCTGTCTGCTGTGCCTGTTGAATTGACGACATATGTAATAATGACTGTTTGATCGTACCTATGATGTACCTGCTTGTTTATGTCTACACACTTCGTCATTGTGGCGTTTATAATAAATTATACAAAACCGTCACTAGCTGTTGCAAGCATCATTGACTTTTCACGTCGTGAGTTAACGTGACGTCCTTGTGTGGATTGCCTTGCTTGTAATGCTCACTGTCTGAATACACATCTACATCCTACACACTTAAACCAGACAAAAGACACCATGCTACTACGCCTCATCATCCCTGGTGTCTGAGAGTGGCACACTACTCTGCAAAGGCCAGGATTGTTATACCTTTAGAGAAGCAGATGAAATACAACACCCTCAACGTTGTGTGGCAAATGTGACATCATCCACGGGACATTTATCAACACATGTAATACTTACGCAACATTTGCTACGCAACAATATCATTTATGAATGGCGGCTTCACAAAAAGAGCAGACTGACAACGCGGCTTTCACCAACCCACGTGAGGATCAACGAGAGAAGCCTGAGACAGACTGCCAACGTTGTGACACAAATAGATGTCGTTATATGAGAACGAAAGACGAATATGAAGAAATAATGAGAAATCTGATAATCTACGCTGTGACATTCCAACTGCTCCAAATCTGTCAAAATAATGTAATTGACATACAGGCCGTGCCAGATTGTTGACGTCTGTACAGGCCTCAGAGTTGATGGAAATCAAACACACACTACTCACACATACGGTAGTGATAACACTACATAACATACTCACATTCGCTATGCATTATATTCGTTTTTGTGTAAATACTAAATTAATTTAAAAATGGAATTAGAAGTATTTGTTTAATGTAGTAAATACAATTGCTGTACAGTAACTCAATCCCAATATCTTGCCAATAATTCTACTTTCAAAAGAAAATGTTCTGTCAGAACCGAAAAGTGCTCGTGTTAATCTCTGTAACATTCTGTATTTTAAACGAGCCAGACAATATTGGTCTACGGCAATCCTATTTCAGTATATCCCTGTTCTACATGAGTTCTTAGTAAGACAGAACGTCTGGCATTTGAGATAGAAGCGTCATTATCATTATATCTACAACTCTGCCAAGAGTCAACATGTGCGAAAGGTAGACACCTTTGAAGACCCATATTAGATACTCTTGGTTGTTGGCCACTGGTGGACCACTACTGCAAAGCTAAGGGGAGGACTCTAGTACGCGTAAGCTGAGAATCAGTTTATCAATGTCAGTAGACCACAACATATTTGATACAATGAACTTGGTTGCTGCGGGTTATAAATTTCGTGGTAAAATAAGAACCCTACTATAAACTTATGAAGAAGATAGAAATAAAAAACATTTTACAGCCAAACAAAAGCCTTCATAAGGTGGTGTTGTAACTGTAACGGCTAAAATGTCGTATATCCATAAGTGTGCTGGTCGGTGACACGTTTGTCAGGGATATTCTGTGAAACTGTTTGTTTCATAAATTGAGTTACATCACTTGTCCGCGCCAGCGACACTTAATTTGTGTGATGATGATGATGTATTTATTCAAAATGTTTAAACATTACCATTGAGAAATTGCAGAGCAGATAAGATTTTACAGCTCCAAGATATGGATCATGGGAAGTCGCTTTTTAATTGTTTTATAAAGCACAAAGTTCTTCCATGTTTTATATTTAAATGTAACAAAATAGTAGGTAAACGTTTAGAGATGTTTGTAAATACTTGACCTTGTGTGTGAGTATTGATCATCATTGACTTAGTGGTTCATGTAACCATGACTACAGCTAGTCACGTGGTAGGAAGCCTGCACAAAGGTCATCATTGACTTAGTGGTTCATGTAACCATGACTACAGCTAGTCACGTGGTAGGAAGCCTGCACAAAGAATCAACAAACTCTTGTAGTAGTGGTGTCTGTTTCAATGTGTTTTACTTGATGAGGTTGATAACCCCATTCACAAACTCATATCAGACGTTTTGTACAACTGTTGATGGTACAGTAGTCATGTTATATCTTCATCTCTTCAGAGACCCCCGTAGCTCATTAGCAGACATACTTGTCCAGGTTGGCTGAGGGAGACTGAGTACCTAGGGGTTTTCCCGGAGTGCAGTGGTGTCTATTGTGAGTAACAATAACAATAAAATCCAAAAATAAACTTGTTGAAGGTCGTGTTTTTCTATAACGACTGTTCCTATCCCCTTTGTAATATTTATGTCCGTGCTTATAAATAAGAGCTCTTGTAGTAAACATATTTGGCTGGGGTGGCTTTTGTATTTATTTAATACAGTATGTTCATGATTTGATAAAGAGCATTTTTCAGCGCTGACGACACATTTTGGTGCGTAAACCTACGAAAATGAGTGACTATAATTCATTAACATTGAGAGTACAGGCCATGTAAGTATTCACTACGTTAAAGCTCGTATCGGGCAGAAGTCTTTTAAAATTTATGTTGATAAAATACAAGTAAAAACATAAATATGTTACAAACTTTAACAGTCGTATAACATTCATAATAAACTACATTTTTCATATTTTTTTTGTATGCTGGTTGGATATAGTTAATGCATGCCAGTAAAAGTTTTCATTTAATTTAATATTATTTTTTAATTTGAGTTGCTGCCATTGCAAAAAAAAAGTTACCTCCCCTTACAAAATTGTGGCAATGCGTAAAAGAAATCTAATTTCGTACGTGACCAGTGTTTGTGATTGTCTTCGGTTGTTTCTTCTCTCCCTACTGTGTTTTTGACATTTCTTAGTTCATCATCACGCTTTTGTAGTTCTTCAGTTCAACACGGTTTGTAATTATATCTTGCCTCTCTGCTAACAGACTAACCTAGTGGCTCTAAATGGATTAGATTTGCGCAGGTAAAACCCATATGGGTCTGCTCAGTTTTCGCGTAGAGTTGTTTGCTCAACCCGTGCCTGGCGATAACAATTACTCCCCCGTAGACGGATGTTGTTTGCACAAGCGACGGAGATTACTTTTCTGGACGACACATTTTGGACAGACATGAATGGCATAATTATTTCCGGTACACCTGTGTCAGAGGAAAGTAAGATGTTACATCTGATACACATTGTCAAATGAGTTTACAGATGTGTTTGTGAGTCTGCATACAAGGCAATCGAAAGTTTTATTTCCATATATGGGAGAGGTGACCTCTGCATTACGAGCATACTTTTCCGACGTGGAAATATTTGAAAAAGGAGGAAGGCGGCCTGCATGGAGGCCGTATGGACGCAGCCCCTCCACCATGCAAAGGCATGGCAAATCACCTGTTTGCTTTCAACTATGATTACGAGTAATATAAGAGAGAAAATCGGACTGATACTAAAGGCGACGAACTGGAACGGACTACGATTTATGGAACTTGGAACACAAGAAGTATAAATGGGAAAGAAGAGGAGCTGGTGGAAGAGATGATAAAAGCAAAAATAGAAATCCTGGCTATTGTGGAAACAAAGAAAAAGGGACAAGGAGTCATGGATCTCGATGGCAACACGCTGCAATGCAGTGGTGTACCCACATCTGAAAGAGCTGAAGGGGGCGGGGTTGCATTGTGGCCAAAACCAGAAAGATAGTATCAAAGGATGGAACTTTGTCTCGTAGCGCATTATGGTTGTAAAACTAAAAGGAGAAACCATAGTCAACCTGGTCATAGTGTATGGGCCAAATGAGGATGAGAGAGCAGAGGTCAAGGAGGAATTCTTCGAGCTGCTTCAAAGAACAGTGGATGAATGCCTAGATGAAATTATCTTGCTCGGAGATTTCAATGCCAGAGTTGGAAATGACCATGCTAGTTGGTGTGGAAATATCGGAAGATATGGAGAAGATACTCTCAATGACAATGTAAAGCGACTCCTTAGATTCTGCAGTGAGCAGAATGTGATCATTACAAACACAAAGTTCCCCCATAAGCGCATACATGCATACACTAGATGTGAACCAACAAAGAATGAGAAGTCAGTGATCGACTATGCCATTGTTAGGAAGAGCTCATTCAAATATGTCCGGGATGCTAGAGTCTGGAGGGGGCCAGAGATTAGAAATCATCACTATCTGCTGACAATCAAAAGAACAACTGAAAGAGTTGCTCAGCCTAGGAACTGCCCAGCACCACGCAAGAAACCAAGTAAACGAACGGAAGAAATGAGCATTAAAACCTACAAGCTGAGAGAGCCAGAAATTAAGACCAGATATCAGGGGCTTATTGCCACAGCGGTGAGAAGCACAGAAGAACCACCTGATGACTTGGAAACCCGCTGGCTTAAATTCAAGGACATTATAAAGACATCTGCTGCAGAAGCATGTGGCGAAGTCCGACTTGGGAACAAGAGAAAGAGGGCACCTTGGTGGACAGAGGAAGTCAAAGAGAAAATAAGAGAGACGAAAATGGCATGGAGATAATACTTAGGAGCTAAAAACACAGTAGGACAAATAGAGAAATATAGAGAATATGTGATACTCAGAACAGAAGCAAAGAACAAGGTGCTAGCAGCAAAACAGAAGTCATGGGAAGAACTTGGAGAAAAGCTGGAAAAAGATGCGCAAGAAAACCAGAAATTGTTTTATAAGACCATAACGATCATGAGGAAGGAAAAACAATGCCCTCTCAAATTTATAAAGGACAAGCAAGGTAAATTGCTTAGTGCCCTGAAGGAAGTAATGGAAAGATGGAAAGAATATTTCTCAGAACTCCTTGATGGTGAGCAAGGTCAAGCATCAGAAATGATAACCACTAGCACAGAAGAGGAAACTAATGGTGATGAAGATGACATAAAGATGAAAGAACTGAAGGTACAGCACTGGAGAAAATCAAGGTAGGCAAAGCAGCAGGGCATGATGGTATAACACCAGAAATGGTTAAATACATGGGAGCATCAGGCGACCTATTACTCTTAAGGGTTCTACAGGCAGCGTGGTGCAACAAGACCATACCAAAGGACTTGGAGATTGCAATCATAACACCAATTTTCAAAAAGGGTGACAATCGACAATGTGGAAACCATAGAGACATATCCCTTCTCAGTGTCCCTGGTAAAATCTACTCTAGAATCCTAGAGCAGAGACTCCGACGCCTAGCTGAGCCACAATTGGATGAGGTCCAGTGCGGATTCCGAGCAAACCGAAGTACTCAAGACCTAATCTTCACACTCAGCTGAGTGAAAAGGCCCTTGAGTATAAGAGTGAGATCCATCTTTGTTTCATAGATCTGGAAAAGGCATTTGACAGGGTCCCTTGGAGCAAAGTTTGGGACTGTTGGCAAGGAAAAACATTCCAGCATCTCTGATTCATGCTGTACAGAGCTTCTACAATTTTTGCAGAAATTATGTGAGGACAGCAAACCATATGTCAGAAGAGTTCAGGACCATCACTGGTGTAAGATAACGTGATATCCTGTCACCTTATCTTTTCATACTCCTCATGGACGATGTTATCAAGTCATGTAAGGAGAGAACAAGAAAGTATTCAGTGGTGTACTGGAAAATGAGACAGGTATGTATTTCAGAGCTGGCATTTGCTGATATGTTGCCCTGATTGCTAAATCAAAGGCACATCTCCAATCTAACCTGCAAGTCTGGAAGGAAGAGCTGGAGAAGAGAGGGATGGTCATAAGTAGCGCTAAAACAAAATCCATAGTGATATAACGAGAAGAAAGAAGACATCCGATTAAGCAGGGACAACAGGTCCTGGAGCAGGTCGACCACTTTAAATATCTCGGAGCTATTATAGACCGAAAGGGAGGCATCAAAGAAAAGTTGGCAACTCGAAAAGCAGCAGTTGGGAGACTTTTTCATGCCATAAATTGAGGATTCCTCAGCAAGAGAGAGGTTGGTAAGAAAACGAAGATGGCTGCATACCGCTCCACCTAAGTCCCAGTCTTGACACATGGCTGCGAGTCATGGGCAATGACTACAACCCACAAAAGCCAGATCTAAACCTCAGAAATGAGGTATCTGAGGAAGGTGGTTGAAGTAACAAGAAGAGACATAGTCCGCAACCAGACGATAAGTCAAGGCTTAAAATCTCACCCCCTGCAGACCCAAGTAGAACAGTCCCAACTAAGATGGTTTGGCCATGTCTGCAGAATGGGAGAAGATCGGCTACCACGACAAGCATGGGAACCAAAGAGCCAGGGATCCAGACCCCCAGGACGACCCAGAGTCCGCTGGGAGGACAACATTAGACAATCTTTGAAGGACTGAGGACTAGAATGGAACCAGACCAGGAGGAAAACAGCCGAAATGATAGTCTGGCGCTCTCTCATCTAAACTTCTACACCTCACGGTAGAAGGGGAACGACTAAGTAAGTAAGGAAATATTTGAAATTACCCACCAAAACACACTTGTTAGAAACGATTCGAGCCCTGCTTAGCATCGTAACAAACAAATGCGGCGGAAGACAGTGATTATAATCTGACACTTTTTGCAAGTCTAGTTCACTGTGAGAATCGCTAGCCAAGACGACAACCAAACCTTGACAGAGCCTAGAGTCAAGATTCTTATATCGGAACCGGATAATTGTTTGAGCAATTGTGAGGTCTTCAGAGCAAAGAATAAACTCTACCATTTATCAAGGACACCGGCAATCTGAGGAATTTAAAGCACAAAGTCAAAGTGGGAATTTGCTGTTAAAATACCGACCACTAGGAACACGTGTAAGAGGCCTATTCAAGAGCCTTTATTCCTCTGAGCAAACAGTTTGTGAGCCAAGATTGTCGTAAGTGTACATTTTACATTCTACATTCTTCATTTACTAATATGTGAACTAATATGTATACATCGCCCTGTGAATATTAATATGTGAAAATTGCTACTGGACTGAAAGTTTCAAGCTTTTCAACATGAGTAAATGTAAATGAAAACATATTCGATCTATATTGTGAACATTTTTCAACCTGTGCATATGTAACTGAAAACATATTCAGTCTATATTGTGAACATTTTTTAACCGATGTAAATGTAAACGTAAACATATGCTATCTATAGTATTCATTTGAATGTAAAGTAAATATAAAGCTATTCAATTTAATTGTAAAGAAAGTTTTCTCTCTAGGGATTAAGCTTAATTCTCATCTAGGGTAAATTCTGAGGTAGATGGGATGGTGGAATACACAAAGGGGGACATACAACTAGGTGTCGGAAAACTCGGTACTCAGGAGAGCGTTTTGTTTCTATTCTTTTATCATAGTCGTTGGTGGTGCCAGTGAGGGTACTAATCTCTGGAATAATGGATGGGTAGACGTGGCCTGATGTAGAGCTAGAAACCATCATCAGAGGGTCTTCAGGACGCGGTACCAGCTTTGCATTTACTCCCTGATCTTACTTGCAACGTGCTGTGCCTCTAATCTTGACCAGAGACGCGAGAACTCCATTGACCTATCGGCTCTAATCCCAAAAACTCAGCGGGAACAGAAACTACCATTTGCAGCTATGTCAAACCTAAACCCTGCCATGTGACTTCTTACATAAAACAATCATTATATCACAACAGTGATGATATTTTTTCTGACAATTCAATATTCATTATTTTAAAACCTGGTTAAATCTAAGTGATTATAAAATCTGTTATTTGTAAATATACAAATTTAGCGTCGATGTAATCATTTTGGATGTACTGCCCAATGCAGCGTTGTTCTGAACTTCTGAAATATCTTATGAACACACCCTTGAGATAGAAGCATCATTATTCTTCTATTTACAACTCTGCCAATAGTAATCTTGTGCGAAGGTAGACACCTTTCAAGACCCATATTAGATACTCTTGAGTGAGTTTTGGCCACTGTTGAACCACTACTGCAAAGCAGTGAAGTCAATTCCATGATAAATACTAACACAACTACAGATGGGCTGACTGGAGCTAAATTACAACACTGTCACGTAGGTTTTTTTGAGATTATTAATATATGTCATAGTGGTATGAGAATGATTGTTAAAACCATTAACTAAGATAATAAATAGTTTGAAAACAAATACGCTGTCAAGTAAGCAGAAACTACTCATCAAACCCCTAATTCGACAACTGATTACGGAAATTGCAGTTATATAACTACGTTTAGAAAAAGAAAGCAGACATTCCACCAACAGTGAACCAAAAACACGGAACAAGAGAAACAGTTTATCACTGACATATCAAATAAAACAACACAGTCAAACAATAAACTATCAAAAAGAAGAATTACTTATTGCGATTGTAGACACCATACGTCAAATCATCATTGATAAAGTCATAAATCTGCTCGAGTTAAGGAAGACCACACTATCGGTAGACACAAGTGGAATCGAACAATTCCCAATGGATCTTCTTTCCAACTAGAAGTACTTTTAACGACACGTCGGCACACTATCAATAATAGATATAGAGGTAAAATCATTACACTTAGAAAATATAAATAAATAAGTATATGTATCGAATAAGCTGCAATACGTGAATATACTTACGACGTGACGACTAGACAGCCGGCAAGTAGTCATAGAAAGAGACCTTTTAATGACTAATATAAAAGTGCCCCACCCGTGTGTTACCGGTGCCCGAAAGGGGAAAAAGAATTAAAAAACTGTATCCTACCAGGCATGTCGTAAAAAGCGACTAAGAAGGGTTGGGCATGGGGTTGGTTAACCCATCCCGTAAAAAAAAACTTGTTACCACAAAAACGTCAACAAACATGGACAAGTCAAATAAAGAATATAAATCAACTCAGACGCCCAAGACAGAAGAAGGTCCTCTGGAAAGGAGGCGCGTGAAGCAATCTAGAGAAAGCCGAAAGGAGTCTGGGTTGCTCTAAAGCTGTCCAATGAAGCACAGAAGACACTTATAGAATGGTCAGCAATGGGACTCCGACTTATAATAGCAAGGTTTAAATCAGCCAAAAGGAAAGTAAATATAAACATCATTCAGTGTTATGCACCAACAAACGATACAGAAGAATCTGTGAAAGAAGACTTTTACACCAGACTACAAAGTGTCTTGGACAATAAGAAAAGAAAGAACATTACAATTTTGATGGGGGACCTAAATGCGAAAATAGGAAAAGACAAAACTGGCTTTGAAGAAATCATGGGAAAGCATGAATTAGGTATGATGAAGGAGAATGGGAAACTATTAGCAAACATCTGTGCTTTAAATCAACTAGCTATAGGAGGAAGCATATTTCCACATAAAAGAATACATAAAGCAACATGGATATCACCAGACCACAGAACTGAGAATCATAAGCATAAGCAAGAAGTTTAGGTCATCATTGCATGATGTGAAAGTATGTAGAGGAGCAGATGTTGTATCAGATCACCAATCTTCGGTTGGCTAAAACAAAATTAAAAAACAAAAAAAATTACAACAGCATATAGCTATAGACAACTGTATAATGTGGGATATCTAAGAAATCAGGAAATAAGAGAAAAATTTTCAATCACAGTATCCAAAAAATACCAAGTACTCCAACAGCTGGAAGATGAAACAGATACGGAAGACCACTGGCAACAAGTAACAAATATATGGAATGAGACATGTGAAGAAGTACTGAGAAATAGAGAACATCAGCACAAAGCATGGATAACAACATAAACCATTAGTAAGATAGAAGGCAGAAAAAACAAGAAAGCAGATATAAACAGAAGCAAAACCAGAAACTCCAAAGCCAAGGCTCATGAAGTGTGCATAGAAGCAAACAAAGAAGTAAGAAGAAACATCAAAAGAGACAAAATGAAATATATTGATGATTTGGTAAGGGAAGCAGAGGAAGCTGCAGCCAAAGAAATATGAGGGATATGTACAACAACATAAAGAAGCTAACAGGGAAATATAAGCAAGAAAATTGCCTCATAAAAGGTAAGAATGGAAAATTGCTTAGTAATTTACAAGAATAAATGAAGAGATGGACAGAACATTTTGAGGAACTTCTCAATAGACCATCTTTAACTAATTCCCCAGACATCCAGCCAGCAGAAGAAGAGCTACAATTCAGCTGTGAACGACCAAGTAGAGAAGAAATAAAGAAAGCCATAAAGCTTCTGAAAGATGGAAAAGCAGCTGGTCCAGATTACATTCCTGCAGAGGCCATCAAAACAGATATTGATACCTCTACAGAGATATTATAGAAACTACTTGGCAAAGTTTGGGAGAGAGAGGAAATACCAGCAGAATGGAAGGAAGGTTATCTGGTCAAGTTGCCTAAGAAGGGAAATTTACAAGAGTGCACATATTATAGAGGAATAATGTTACTATTAGTGTCATAATTTTTACAAGATATGTCTGAGATATTTATGATCCTGTCCGAGCAGAGGTGATAGTGGTACCTATTTGAGAGTAAGGTGTAAGAGATAGTTGTTTCTCACGAGGGTGATAGTGTAAGAGGAAGATTAGTTTCTGGAGTGAGTAATTTCTCTAATCCAGCCTATCTTTACGACTATATTTTAATCAGACGCACTTTCTCTCCTTATATAAAATACAAGTTACTCTGCACCCACTTACACACAATTCTGTGACAAATTGGTTAGAGGTTTACCAACACAATAACTTAAGGTTTATTAAGTTTATTATCACTAGAAATTCACAACATCAAGCATAAACACTCATACCTCACTCTTTCGACAGGTTAGGGACCAGAGCTATGACGAAAGTCGGAAATTGACGAAAGTCGAAGCATAGCCTTTATTTAGCTTACAAATGCATTAGGGCCGCCAAAAAATGTAAAAAACTAACTATGTAACACTTGCGAATGCGTGCAACACCTAGATAAACAGAAATAAACATAAGAATAAAGAAAATACAGTAATAAATAACAAAATACATAAATAACATCTTACCTTAAAATCATGCTTGAGCAAGTAGACGATGAATATATACAGTATGTACAGTTTTGAATGTTGGTAATTTATGGGGATTCTAGACTTAGAAAATCAGATGGAGAAAATTGAGGGGCTCATCTTCAGAACTGGAAGATTTTAATCTAATTCTTTTAGGAGAAGGGCACTTTGAAGGAGATCTAACAGGGGCTGGGGCTAAAATTGATGGCTCGGAATCTGAAGGGTTAGAGGGAGGGGTGACTGAAGTTGGTTGTGGCGGTTGCGTCTTAAAAAAGGAGAGCAAAGACGTTTGCCTCATTGATGTCTTCATCCTTTCCCTAAGAACTTCTCGGTAACAGGCTACTTGGTGTTCTTACCCACTATTTACTTTAGAACTTCTGCCGAAATTGGGATCCACCCTTTCCCAATATGCAATTCCGTGCTCTATTTTTGCGATTCCAACCCCCAGTTCTTTGGTGGTCATCTCCTTAGGCTGAGCTGTATCTTCAGGCATGGCTTCCTGTTCATTCAACAGTTTTCTTTGTTCTTCCATCGCCAGTTGATCCTCATCACTTAGGGGATGATCATGAGACTCAAGCAGCTCTCTAACATCTTCAGCCTCTACTTCCAGTTCCAGCTGCTAGGCCATTTCCACAACATTTGAAGTGATGGCCTCCACTGTTTCTTCAAACCCTTCAATGTCGTCCATTAGAGAAGGAATCAACTTTTTCCAAGCGCCTTTCAGATTGGATTCTTTAACATCGGCCCATGCATCTCTGACAGTTTTGATGGCATCCATAATATTGAATCCTTTCCAAAATGCTTTTAATTTATTTTGATTAAGGCCTTCATCAACATCAGCATCTAGTGCAGCTATAGCCTTGGCAAACATCCGTCTGATATAGTAAGATTTAAATGATAAAATTACTTCTTGGTCCATAGGCTGCAGCAAAGAAGTTGTGTTTGGAGGCAGAAACACAACTTTAATTTCTGTGTGAGCCTCAAGCACAATTCTTGGGTGGCTTGGAGCATTATCCAAGATCAGTAGGATTTTAAAGGAAATATTCTGTTGTTTGCAATAATTCTCAACTGCAGGCTTAAAATTATCAATGAACAAAGTTGTAAATAATTCACTAGTCATCCAGGCTGTTTTATTGGACTTCAAATGAACAGGAAGGGAAGAATTTAAATAATTGTTCAGGGCCCTAGGATTCTCAGAATGATAAATGAGCAGAGGCTTTAGCTTGCGATCACCAGTTGCATTAGCCCCTAGCAACATAGTAAGCCTATCTTTGGCAGCTTTAAATCCAAGCATTGATTTTTCCTCTTTGGCAATAAATGTTCTGGATGGCATCTTCTTCCAAAAGAGGCCCGTCTCATCTACGTTGAAGATCTGCTGCTTTGTGTAGCAAACTTCTTCTATAATTGTTTCAAGCTCCACTTGAAAAGCTCCTGGATGGGTTTGAAAAAAAATCGAAAAAAGGTGATTCGTCTTACGAGGACAAAAGACAAAGAAAATAGTCTACGTTACGGCCACAAGGCCTTCGTCAGGAAAGGAAAGAAAGTGAAGGCTAGATAGAAAAGCTCCTGCAGCTGCGATATCTGCGCTAGCTGATTCTCCCTTCACTGCTATATTATGCAAATTTGACCTTTTCTTAAATTTCTCAAACCAGCCCCTGCTAGTTCCAAATGTCTCTTCAGCTGATGTCTCTCCTTGTTCAGCCTTCATTGCATTAAATAAAGTTTGTGCTTTAGCCTGGATAAGATCTTGGCTTAGAGGAATTGAATGTTGTGGCTGACTTGGTCTTCAATCCACACATTTAACACTTTCTCCATCTCACCAATTAAATTGTGACTCTTTCTAATAAGTTTGGTATGCACTGGCGTAGCGTTTTTAATTTCCTCTAACACTTTAGCTCTGTTCTTTACAGTTGTGCTAACTGTTGTGCGAGGTACACCTAGCCTGCGGCCTATTCAGCATTTAAGATGCCTTGTTCATTAAGCTTGATTAGCTCAATCTATTCGTGCAAATTGAGAACCTTATGGGTTCTTTTAACTTTGTCACTACACTTAGGACCCATTATGAATATATTAAAGCACAAAAATAAGTAGTACTGTATAGGGCCTAATCACAGAAAAAAAGAACAGTATGAAAACTGTACACGTGTCGTATAGTCATGATATGAACACTGTCATTAGACTGTTATCACAAAAATAACTATGAGCTGTTTACAGTATAATCACAAAAATAATATAGTATGAATAGTTTTGTTATTTTAATCACAAAAATAAGTAGTATTAATTTAATCACAAATATAAGAGATTCAATGCGGACAATTTAAAAAAAAAACAGTGCACACCGAACGACTTCTATTCAAAGACTGAATGACGAAAGAAACAAGATGGCGCGCAGTGGTGACGAAATGCTACGAAAGAGGAAGCGAGCGACGAAATTTGGAAACGTGGTTATAATTGAAAACCGACGAAAAAGCGAAGCGACGAAACTCGAAGCAACGAAAGTCGAGGTGTGGGTGTACATTAATAAGCATGGTTTACAGACAAATGAAATTAACCCAATAGGTCCTCCCCTCTTGTAAAGGAAAAGAAAAGGAAGATCCCAACAGAGGTTAATTAACCCAAAAGATCAAAAGTTAACAATAAGGGTATGGAATAGTCAGTAAGGGAAAAGAACGAGTTCCTAATTAAGCTGTCCCGTAAATACTCAGGTTAGTGAGGGAAAAAAAGATTTGTATGTTAGTGGTAACAAAAGAAAAATATGCTTCTCTCTTTCGGTTCGTTCACTCAGTCATACTATGGCCACACGCATACTCGCTTACCCAATAGTTGTCGCAGGTATTCCTTGGAAATAAACACTAACAAGTACTATGACCCTAAAGTGTCACATTATTTGCCAAAACCGGCCCCATACTATTCTTGATGCTGACTGCTTAAATAAGGTAGTCGCCGAAGTTGGTGCATTAATTGTTTTTTCCTGCATAGTTCCTGTATCACTGCATTTACTTGGTTGAAATAAGACGTATTCGTGGTGGTCACCGTCATAGAAGAAAATGTATATTGTTCCGGAGTTGTCTAGCCTCTGGTTGCTGAGACACTCTGTTACGTTACGAAAATTTTAATGATACTTATTATCTGCTGTTCTCTAAGTTGATGGTTGAGTCTGAACAGTGAGTTCTCTTGAGTATAATACCGTGGAAAACTACTGTCATATGACAAATATATATATATATATATATATATTATATATGTATATGTATATGTATATATATATATATATATATATATATATATATATATATATATATATATATATGTGTGTGTATATGTATGTATATATATATATATATATATATATATATATATATATATATATATATATATATATTGCCACAGCTGGCTGATGAGATTGATATGAAAATCTGGTAATGTTTAGGTCCAGTTAATATTATATTTATTGTTTCTAGTTTGGCCTCTCTCATGAATGAAGAAAGTGGCCCGCCCAGGTCACAACACGAAGACTCAACAATACAATAATATCTCTGGATGCTTATAAGATTATAAGACCGCTAGTTTGCTGGGTTTTCGATTAGCCTTGATTTGGGAAGAAATACAAACATTTAACCATAATATCAATATCGTATGCTAATACGCGTTAAGGTAAGACCTCTTAACCACTCCGTTATAAATTACATTATAAACCACAAGTGTCTAGCTTATCTTATCGCTTTTACCGCGTGATATGAACACTAGTCGTATACAAAATTACACATAATAAATAGAAGTAAATTGCATTCCGTCAGTTATCAATCGCCTAGCGTCTTATTAGTTAATTAAACCATTTGGAATAAAATAACTGTGCGTTATTTAGTACGCTAATTTTAGCCCCTAGAAAACTCAGTAAAATATCCTGATAAACGTAACACAAGAAATCACTCAAAATGCTAATTTATATATTACCACAAAACAGAAAAATTAAACTATCTCCACGAAATCTAAGTAATCCACTTTCTACTATGGCTCTATGATATCGAGCTAGATTTTTCAAAAATTTCCTGAAGTGACTGATAACTGACTTTGAGGAGAAGGAATATATATATATATATATATATATATATATATATATATATATATATATATATATATATATATATATATATATATATATATATATATATATATATATATATATATATATATATATATATATATATATATCAGCGGAAATCAGCGGGGTTTTCTTCCCAGATAAAGAATTTCTCCGTTCGCTCTGTTACCCGGTGAATCGACAAAAAGGTTCTGATCTCGGCAATTGTCGAGCTTGTAGTGAACTTCAAAGCCGTTACCTTGCACGTGTATTTTGGCTCGTGCACTATCAGTTGTCGTGATTTTTGACAGCTCTGCTTTATCGAGCTTCAGGCAAACGTACTTGATTAGTCCTCTTTAGAGGAAATGACAGTTATAGACCCGAATAGCCGCTCGTCAGCGCGTGAAACAAGACAAAATAGGCGTGGCTAAAATATGAGTTAGACAGATAGCGAAAATGCATGAATTTTGCGTAACAAACGTGCATACTAATGAGGGAGGCAAGGTGGAACGCAAGGTTTAACGAAATAAGGGGCGACGGTGGGAAGCAAGCGGACGGATCACTGTAGTCTATATACGAGTACATAACCTGTCACACAGTGCCAGCAAAGTATTAAACAGAATCATCCTGGAGAGATTAAAAGAGTCGATAGACAAGCAAATGAGCGATGAACAAGCAGGTTTTCAACAAAATAGATCCTGTACAGACGAGATAGTTACATTGAGAATAATAGTTGAACAAAGTCTGGAATGGAATTCACCGCTATAAATCGGATTCGTGGATTATGAAAAGGCATTTGACAGTGTAGACAGAGAATCGCTTTGGAAATTGATGAGGCATAATGGAGTTCCCATGAAGATCATTAACATAATAAAAAAGACCTTTGAAGACATGACATGCAAAGTTCTTCATGAAGGATGACATACAGAACCGTTTAGGATTAGAACGGGAGTGAGACAGGGATGCCTCTTGTCTCCATTTCTTCTCCTACTAGCAATAGATTGGGTTATGACAACACTGACATCACACAACAGAAATGGAATCCACTGGAATCTGACTAAACAGCTTGATGATCTGGATGGACATATGGTTTGGCTCTTTTGTCCCATAACCGTAATCAGATGCAAGAGAAAATGAAAATTCTCGATGAGAGGTCACAACAAGTGGGCATGAAAATACACAGGGAAAAGACAAAGATTATGAGAATAAATATAAGAAATGATAACAAGGTTGAACTTGAAGAAACGACACTAAAATATGTAGAATCGTACACATATCTTGGAAGTAATATAGACAAAGTTGGAGGGACAGACAGTGATATCAAAATAAGAATACAAAAAGCAAGAGGAGCTTTCATTGCATTGGGAAACATATGGAGAACAAGAGAAATCAAGTCCAACACGAAAATAAGAATCTTCAACTCAAATGTCAAGTCAGTCCTATTGTATAGCTCTAAGACATGGAGAACAACAAAAACAACAACCAAAAAGCTAGACTTTTATAAACGGGTGCTTGCGTAGAATAGAAGGACTGAAATGGTATGACAAAGTCACAAATGTGAAATTGATGACAAGAACCAGACAAGTGCCAGTGGAACAACAGTTGAGAAGAAGACGCTGGCGATGGATAGGACACACAGTGAGGTAACCTGTTGATAGCATTACAAGGCAGACCTTGTTCTGGAATCCACAGGGAAAGAGAATCAGAGGTAGACCAAAAAACATATGGAGAAGAGAACTGGAAACAGAGGTGAAAATGATTAGGAAAACATGAAAAGAACTTGAGCAGATGGCACAGGACAGGAAGACTTGGCATGTGTTTGTTGAAGGCCTATGCTCCTTGGGGAGCTAAAGGGTATTGATAAAAGTTCTCCCCCCCCCCCCCCCCCCCCCCCCCCCCCGAAAAAAAAAAATAATAATAAGTAAAATAAGGACAGAGATAACAGTCCAGTGGTCAAAATATTATAAAAAGTTGCACAATATAGCCCACTTATAACCGAGAAATCACACCTTTGTCAGGTTTCGTCGAGATGTCTAATCTGGGAAATAAGTTAAGAAAAAAGAAACTTAACCATGAGATACTTGCAGCAAAGATATAGATATTAGGGGAAGCCATCCTATTTATTTCCGAAGGGGAATAATTTAACTATTAACAAAAATGAAAATAAGTAACATCATTGCATTATTTATTTAACTTTATCAACTTATTTTACAAAATTAAATAAGGCATAAGAGATTCACTTACTTTTTTTAGTACATTTTTTAAATTGTAAAAATGTTATTGTCTGTCTCATGTTTAGAGTAAAAAAGCTTTCAATAATACCGAGTTTGATGCACATGTTAAAGTAGTGAACACTTATATGCTCTGCCACTTTTATTGATAATTAATATACCACAATATTAGTTCCAGTCGCATATGTGCTATTGAAATATTTGATCAGCGCCAAATAGCGCACTTCCACAATCATTTAAACTCTTATTCTGACATGGTCTTTCCTCTTCTACTCTAATGGCCGGAGGGAATAAGAGCTATGGCATCCGCCTCTAATTATAAAAGTGCAGGGTTCGGTTTCTAGTACAAGGACTATTTTTGATGACATTTTTGTCAGAACTATTGGGTCATTATCATGTCATACTTCCCCCTGATCCCCTGGGTAGTGAGGCTGGATGTCGAGCCTTCTCGGATAAAGACGAACAAATAGTAGGTTTCGAGTGCAATTTGCGAATGTTAAAAATCCCTCCACAATTGGAAAGCGTAAAGAGTAGGCCATACGGGTGCTGCCCTAGCAGAATTTACAAAATTAGGAATACCGATCTGATAAAAAAATATGATTCCTAAATACACACATTGGGATCCTCGCCGGTGTTGTGGAGTTGGTGTACTGTGCATAGATCCTCCTTGAGATCTAAGGGAGGACATGAAGAACTGATGGAGTTGTCCGTGTACAATCAAGATGGTCCTTAAAACCAAACGAAACCATCCTTGTCTATCTTGGGTTGTAGAGGTTAGCCAGAGAGAGCGCCATGTCAGCTTGAAAGCTAGATTTCTTTAGGCCTGCTTCCAGTCCAGTTCTCGGTCGTTGTCACGAGTATGGATGAAGGTTATGTCTAAGTTTAGGCAGAGTATGGATGAAGGTTATGTCTAAGTTTAGTCAGAGTACGGATGACGGTTATGTCTAAGTTTAGACAGAGTATGGATGAAGGTTATGTCTAAATTTAGACAGAGTATGGATGACGGTTATGTCTAAGTTTAGACAGAGTATGAATGAGTAGTGTGAAAGTAGATATAGACAGAGTCACTAATGTAAAATTAAGAGAGATGTTTGACTTCTTGAGAGAAGAGATATGTAATTAAGTAACTATTGTCTTTTTTCCAGCAACCCTCGTGACAATTACAATACCATACACTTCCTCCGGCCTCTCTGCTAAATAGGTTAATCTATTACAGTACACAGAAGAGCACATCATTTAAGAATTTTGTTAGAATACGTAACTTGGTATTAATTTGTGCCTTTGTAATAGTTCTCCAGTCACACTACTAAAGTAATATCCCACAGTACTGCAGCAACGTAAGGGAAATAAATATACCGTCTCTGTAGCGAATATCTGTAGGCTGTGGAAAGAAAACAAAACTATCCCAAAGGTACTGAGTGGTACTTCTGCAAACTAAGGCTCTTAGTGTGTAAAGTACTCAACCCAAATGGTGTATTACTAGTGCCTGTAGCAAATTGTGCACAAACACGCTTAGTTAATGGACTGATAGAACGACCAGGAAAGGAAAGCTGACGGAAGTATGTATATATGAAAATATTTGAAGTTTTATGTGACTTTCACATCATATTTCTAAGCTAGTGATGGATTTTATAAATTTATAGTAAATACATGCCATACCCGATTGTAGGTTTAAGTATTTGAAAAGGAAGCTCCCAGTAGGGGAAGATAAAGGAAATATAAGACAACGATTTGGATAAACTTGGTTGAGTGTGTATTGGAACGTTTGCTGGGACAGTTGCACATAGTACCCAAAATGAGAGAATATTTCAGTGCTGAAAAGAAACAAAACCTATCTGCTCCCTCGGACGCCCGCGCTTACAATATATAAGGCGAGAACGCTCAGTTCAAAATACACACAACTAAAACCCCAGCCAGAAGACCAGTAGAGTGCTGTCTATACTACGTCAGTTACCACTGCACGCAGGGCGTCATTCTTCGCCAATTACAGTCTTCGTGAGAGCTTGGAATCGATCAAATTTCAAAACCCTGAAGTCAAGTGGACCTTCGATCCTGCTACCTAACCATAACAGGAGCCCAGAGGTTGAAGTGTTCCATATTTTTTTCCCCGTGATTGCTGTGATTGGACTGAAGTGACTTTCAGAAATACTGTTATGTATCAACCCATATCTGGACAAGTGATGTTTCAAAGCTGAGTAAATAGTGACTATTCCGGTGGCAAATGTGAGATTTTCAACAGTCAGATAATGATAAAGGGTACAGAATTAAAAGAGACAGACTAGTATAATTAACAAGAGTGAGAGAACAATTTTGGTGTAAAGTAAATTTAAAGATCCCATGAGGACATTTTTGGTTTCAGTTTAAACTTCTAATTATATTATCAACTTGATGTAAATACATAACCATAATCACCATCGTCCAACACTCACCCTTCATTTCAGAATTAGATAGATATCCATAATAAATTATGAAATTGTACTCATGAGACTTGTTAAATTTTTAGCTGTTTAAGTTGAGTTACTTTTTCTAATTTTATTATAATATCACATGAGTTACTACAGCTAAGGTGGCAAAGTATATTTCTGAAAACTTAAACTATTGTCTAGCTCAGAGTATTCGCAGCCGTAGCTCAATTGTGATACCAGTGTTTTTCTCTGACACTGGGACTTCATACATTCCGGAGAAAATTCTATTTCTTCCCTAAACACTTTCATCATACTATAACAACCTTGCGCTACAGTGCCCTAGGCGTGTGGTTGTAATAACAGTTAAGACGTTACGAGGGTAAGTCCCAACTGAGAGACTCCAACTGATCGAACAACGTTGACTTGTGCAAGGAAAACGAATGCTCACGGGAGATGTCAAATGACGTATTACCAGGGCCAAGTAGAAATATATTAGGACAGCTTCTCAGTGGTTCAGCCGATTAACCACGATTCTCTGACTTTCTGCCCTGATGTGTAGGAGTAGCAATCATCTATCGTAAGTGCCGAAGTATAAGGGGTGGTACATGAAGTACGCAGTCTATACCCTGGTTAAAGAGATTGAGATACACAAATACAGAGGGTGGAGAATAGAGAGATTGAAATTTAAAAAAGGCGAAGAAAAGAGATGCATATATAACTGAGAAGGAAGAAATATGAGGAAGAGAGATCGAACAGTGACAATGGAAAATGGGGATAAAATTATAGCAGGGTAGATGGAAGCGGAGGCACGTGATATAATCGAAATAGAAGATTATAGATGTTAGGAATAGATAGATGATACGGAAAACGCAAGTAGTTCAAATTAGGGGACCACACATTTTTTTTTATGGTGAAGAGTTTAGCCAGGGGGATAGCAGTAACGAAAACTCAGTGACATCATGCTGTTTTAAATGAGTCACAAACGCCAATATAATGTAAAATAAGTGTAACAGGCGGTTACAGTACAGTACGGAAAAGTGGTAGCTACAGAAGAAGTAAATAAGAAAGTGAGTGCGGGTATGATGACGCTCAGTAGGTCATGATGGAATGACTTACAATGGTTCACAAATAGAGCTGGATATTGTCGTGGAATATTCTAATCCACATATATAAATTATTAGGTAAATATGAAGCCTAACAAATAAAATTAATAAAGAAAAGAGCAATGGTAAAATAACAGTGCTGTCACAAAGAAGGTACTCGAAATCCCCCTTGTTTTCTGCTTCGTCTGCAAATTGTAACGCTTTCACGTTGATAGTAAAAGCCTACTATATTATTACCCGCTTTCTTCAATGAAACGTGTGCTGTATTTCTTGGAAAAACATTGAGAGGCAGACTGCGTAATGACCTAAATTAATCCTAACATTAATTATATTACGTTACCAAAACGAACGAACAGATGGACTCAAATAGAAAGAAAGAGAGAGGGGCGAATAAAATCAGGAACGCATGCAAAATTAAACACGCGTCTCGCTATTAATGCCACCCCCAACACGCGTCGCGCGATACACAATTACTACTATCACGCGTGTTAGACTACATGCACTAACTTTTTCGGACGGACAGTGATAAATTCACTACCCTTCCCAGAGTTAGGTTTTAAAATCACAAAAAACGCTTATTAGGAAAGATAACATTATATGGGTTTACGTTTGAAAACATTACAGTACCCAGACAGCACATCTTCGAAACAGGAGGTAGAAGGAATTGCATATTTTGAACGCAGCCACGTAACTCTTTTAAATTTGGATATTTGGGTTCCTTAGGGCTTGCTGACAAAGAATATGTAAAACGTTACGCAAATAGTCCAGGAATTAATAAATTATAACCAAAATAAAATAGTGGGGATGCCTGACAACATAAAATCATTTCTGCTCATAAAATTTTTTTATAACGTGTTTGAAAAAAACCTTACGTTACAGAAATAGCCTACCATGTAAACTCCAAATTGATTGGAGCGCAACAAATGAAAGACTAACCACGATTGGTCGGGCTATAAATACTATCTTGGTTGTTAGGGAGACGTAGGAAGGTAACATTTTTTCAAACACTTGTCGAAACGTGGCTCGATTGGCCAGACTCGCTGATATAATCACTTAGGAGCGTTAGTTCGAAACCACTTGTTTAAATAAGCTTGATAAAGCAACAGTGCGTTGAAGCCAGCTCATATTTTTGCTAAATAAAAGCCTGGAACATAAGCAGATGGGAATTTGTGCCAGTAAATGTGCCAGAATTCATTGCTAATCAACGTATCTGTGTTTATTCTATGAATTGTGGTAAGCTTGAACCATTCAGTATCTTTTAATGAAAATTGAATGTGAATTGTTAATTTATGCCTGTATATATATGTGTAGTTCAGTGGCAAACAGGAGATAAAGCCTATAATGCTCCAGCCTGAACAGAGGGTGTCGGAGGAAAGTAAAACGGCATGGAATGGCCAAATAGTACACTGACACCTGGATGATTGACTAGAAAGAAATAATGCTGGAAGTGCAGAGGCGTGGTAACCATTAAGGAGGTAAATACTGGTATAAAGTATTTCAGATGAAGCTGACAGTTGGCCTAACGCTCTGAACTCAATGTTTGTGATGTATTGTGATCAGTGTAAAAAGAGAGTATAAGTTAGTTATGAAGTAGAAGGTACATCCTTCTTGTTTTCAGGGACCGTGGTCTTGATGGTATTGAGCAGCACCTGGTCAGAGCTTTGCTGAATCCAGAGTCGGACAGCATACTCCTTGGTCCATTTAGCTATCAGTGAGGTGTCTCCAGAGCCCAGGGGAGAATTCGAGCAGAGGAGTCCTTTCCTGCCGCCATCACGCAAGATAAGCTGATTTGGCCAGCTGAGCTCAACATTATGTCCCCTCATCTTGAAATGACTTTGTAAAAATAACATTCAGAGGGGAATTTAATTGTCTTAATATCAGGAACTGAGAACATCTCCAATACTAGTCCCTTAAGACAAACTATTGAAGTCATGATGACAAATACCAACAGAGCTTGAACAAAACAAAACCAGTATTACCTCATTTTACTACTACACAACTGACACACATAGGATATTTTAATAATATATGTCACTACAATATTCATATTAATAAAGTCTGTACATATACTTGTAATTAAAATTGATTGTGATTCCTGGTTCCTTTGTATTTGAATCAGGACACATATACCTTTATGACAACAATGAATACATATTGTTATTTGAAAAGTTATCAGTGACTCCTTAAGATATTCTCATAGAGTGTTATATGTATGTGAGTGTCACAGTGTTGTCAAGTGTAGTGGATTAAATTAAATTGTTTATCTGTCTGTTGTTGTGACTTACACTTCATCATACACATACCCTAGACACATAACGTAGTCATCACACTATTCCAGAATAATTCTGACTGAGATATATAGATATGTGGTAGCAAGTAAGGTTATCTATAATACACTACTCTTAATAGATATAGATACCTTCACAGCTGATCTCAGTCAGTACACTAAGTCCCCTATAAATATTTATAACATCCCACTTCACCACATATATTGGGGTCTCGCTCTTGGGATTTTGAATCTTTCCCTATTAAAAATATTGGGGGTAATTCACTTCAGGGAATATAAGAATTAAAAGGTATCCTTGGGTGGAATTAAATAAGGTTGAGCTCACGGTGCCTGTGTTGTCCATTAGATATATTTAGAGATTAAATTGTTGGTTAGACATTGTAGAAATTTACCTGATAGACAATGGCGGACCTGGCCAAGTTTCGATCTGCTGCTGTACAGACTGCAAAAGAGTTAGGATTAGATGGGCAAGTTATGGTTGCCTATGTCACTACGGAATGTGACAAATTTATTGAACGCGAAGAAAGAAGATTAGAAAAAGAGGCCGAAAGAAAGTTAGAGGCTGAGACTAAGAGGTTGCAAGCTGAGGCTGAGACTAAGAGGTTGCAAGCTGAGGCTGAGACTAAGAGGTTGCAGATTGAGGCTGACAAAGAGGCTAAGAAATTGGAAGCAGAAAGAGAAGACAAAAGATTAGCTGCAGAAAGGGAAGCCGAGGAAAGAAGACAGGCTGCAGAAAGAGAAGAGAAGAAATTAGCTGCAGAAAGAGAAGAGAAGAAATTAGCTGCAGAAAGGGAAGCGGATAAAAGATTACAAAGGGAACATGAATTACGACTAAGGGAGTTTGAGTTTCAGGGCCATGCTCCTGAAAATGGTGCCAGTCCCTTTGCCTCTGATGCCACTGCTAGCCAAGGAGCCTCAACCTCAGCTATGAATTTTCATTTAGATCATTTTGTTGAGAAAGACGATGATATAGAGAGCGACCTAAATAGGTATGAACTATTAGCTACCACGTATGGGTTAGAGAGAGAAAGGTGGAGCTTAAAGTTATCTCAGGGACTTCGTGGGGCAGCTTATGAAGTTTTTGCAAAAATGAGCAGAGGTGATCAGGAAAATTATGACATGCTAAAGCAGGCTCTTTTGTTAAGATATGAAAAGAATGCTGAATTTTATAGGAAAAAAATTTAGGAATGCTAAACTACTGTCAGGTGAAACCTATCACCAGTTCTCTGCACGAATAGAGACATACTTGGAGAAATGGACTTCTCTGGGGAAAACCCAAGATCTTAAGGAAATGGTCCTTATAGAGCAATTAAGAGAGTCCATGGCTCCAGACCTGAGAAAGTTTCTCATGGAACAAGGTGCAGAGAGGCTGGATGAGTTGCTAAATGTTGCTGAAAGGTATCAAGCAGCTCAAGCAGAGGTAACAGGTAATAAAAAGAAACAAGTGGATAACTTTAGGGCACCACAGAACTTTAATAAATTTGATCCTAGGGATCAACACAAAGGTAAGCACCATATTGATAGGCCACGGTATGAAAATAAAAATAAATTCCCACAATTCGATGAAAGGAAATATGATGAAAGAAAATCTTTCAACCAAGGAAAAAGGTGGTGTAAGAATTGTCAGATGGACAATCATGACACTGACCGTTGCAGAAGGAAACATGTGTATATGGCAACCCTTCAGGTCAGGTCGACCTCAAGACAGGAGGAGGATATTATGTTGGATACCACTCCAGAAGAGATGAGGAAGGCACAGGCTGGGGATAAAACACTCAAGCCTTGTTTCAGAAAATTGTCAACTTGTCATACAACTCCAGGCAAGGGAGATTTTTACATGAAAAACAAATTGATGTATAGGAAGACTGGAGCTAGATCCAAAGGTCAAGGACAGCTGGTACTTCCTAAAAGATATAGGGCAGACTTAATAAGGAGCCTACATGTGAAACCAGATGGGGACCATGAGAAGATAGGTACCATCATTCAAAAGGTGGCTCACAATTATTATTGGCCCAAAGCAAGATGGGACATTGAGAATTTTGTAGAAAGGTGTAGCATAGCACATGAGGGAACACCCACAAGTGGGAACATGGATCAGGACCTGGACACGCCACGGGGCAAAATTAGGCCTGATAATAAAAAGAAAAATAGATTTGAGAAAGTGGACCAAATGGAATGGGAAGCCCCTTTTCACGGACAAGCTTCACTTAACTGTTTTACAATGGCCACTATGCGGAGAGTGCAAAAGATGTCTTACCCCAGGATAAGCCGACAATCCCTCAATCGGACTTAAACAAACTGGAGGAAGAAGATGTAGAGAGGAAATCTCTCATCAAGAATTTTAAGTGGGGAGACAGCCCCAAGAAAAAAATTGGTAGCGGTCGTTTTGTGAATGATAATTCTGGGAGGAAAAATCATCACTATAAAGCTTCGAGTGGAAGAGACCATACCGGTGCATGGACAAATAGGTCCACACAATTAAAGGTCCATATGTAGCTATGTTAAGAACGTGGACTGATGAAAAGGCAGAGGAAAACATTACATCTTCATACCAATATGTGAATGAGCTGACCACTCGGTTAAAAACTGGCTGGAAACTTGCCAATGAAAATTTGAAACAAGCCAGGAAGAAACATGCTGCCTATTATAACAGGAAGGCGAAAGACAGAAATTTGGCTGTGGGAGAGAAGGTACTGCTTCTTTTGCCGGGAGTCAGAATAAGTTACAAATTGGATGGCAGGGTCCATATACAGTTTTAGAGAAGGTGTCTAGAACAAATTATAAGATAGATAAGAAGGGGAAAGAAAAAATCTATCATGTGAATCTCCTGAAGAAATATTTGGAAAGAGAACATCAGGAAGAGACACACTTGTTGACCTTGTCCATCGCCATGGAGATGAAAAAGGAACCACTTTCATCATTTGAATATCCATTACACCCCTGTGAGACAGCAGCACAGGTGAAAATCAGTACACATTTAACGAAAACTCAGAAAGAGAGAGTGCAACAGGTTCTAAATAATCATGCAGAGGTGTTAACAGACCGACCAGGGCATACAAACCTATTGGAATATGATATGAAACTAATAGACTCCACACCTGTCTGTATGAAACCATATTCGATTCCGTTTGCTAAGGAGAAAGCTTTGAAGGAAGAGATAGACTATCTATTGAAGGAAGGAATTATTTCGCACAGTGAGTCTTCGTATAGTTCCGGTGTTGTACTCTTAAGGAAGCCCTCTGGAGAACATAGACTCTGTATAGATTACAGGAGACTGAATGCTATTACAGAAGGACAGGTGGATCCATTGCCGGATACAAATCAGCTGTTTGCCAGGCTAAATAAAGCTAAATATTTCTCAAAAGTGGATCTGAGTAAAGGATACTATCAGATTCCAGTAAAGCCTGAGGTTAGACCATACCTAGCTTTTAGTACCTCAGAAGGACACTATGAGTTTAATAGATTGCCATTTGGATTGAAGAATGCGCCTAGTGTCTTCTCTAGAATGATGAGAAAATTATTGGATCCTCTGAATAATCCCTGTATAACAAATTTTATGGATGATATCCTTATAGCAACAGAAACATTTGGGGAACACATTGACTCTCTGAACATGCTGTTTGATCGACTTAGGGAGGCAAATTTAACAGCCCGACCAACCAAATGTTGCGTTGGATGTAAAGAATTGGAATTTTTGGGACACACAGTTTATCAGGGAAACATGACCCCTGACCCAAAGAATTTAGAGAAACTACAGAAAGCCCCGAGACCACAAACCAAGAAGGACGTGAGATCCTTTGTCTCATTATGTGGTTTCTACCAGAAGTATATCAAAAACTTTAATTCCATATGTGCACCGTTAACTGAATTGACACGTAAAGGACATCCAGATCGCATTACATGGACACCACAATGTGAAATGACTTACCAAGAATTGAAGGAAAAGCTCACAAGTAAACCCATTTTGAAATTACCTGACTTAAGTCAAGAATTCATAGTAAGGACGGATGCAAGTAATATTGGGTTGGGTGCAACTCTACTACAGAAATCAGATGCATTGGATGGGGAATTAAGCCCAGTGGCATATGCTAGCAGAAAGTTGAATAAAGCTGAAATCAACTACTAAACTAGCGAAAAAGAATGTCTTGCAGTAATATGGGCGATAAAGAAATTCAATATTTATCTATATGGGAAGGCATTTAAGTTGCAAACAGACCACAAACCTTTATCGTTTCTAGCACAGGCTAGGCATGAGAACTCTAGGTTACTCCGATGGTCTTTACTTTTGGCTCCATATAATTTTAGCATTGAGTATATATCTGGAAAAACCAATTTGGGAGCGGATTTTTTTAAGCCGCCATCCGTGTGATGAGAATCACCGTAAACCCCAGAAATAATAATAAATTTCTCTATGTGTATATAGAATAAAGGACTGACATATAATGTCTGTTTTAAGAGGGGAGGTGTCGTGGAATATTCTAATCCACATATATAAATTATTAGGTAAATATGAAGCCTAACAAATAAAATTAATAAAGAAAAGAGCAATGGTAAAATAACAGTGCTGTCACAAAGAAGGTACTCGAAATCCCCCTTGTTTTCTGCTTCGTCTGCAAATTGTAACGCTTTCACGTTGATAGTAAAAGCTTACTGTATTATTACACGCTTTCTTCAATGAAACGTGTGCTGTATTTCTTGGAAAAACATTGAGAGGCAGACTGCGTAATGACCTAATTAATCCTAACATTAATTATACTGCGTTACCAAAACGAACGAACAGATGGACTCAAATAGAAAGAGAGAGGGGCGAATAAAATCAGGAACGCATGCAAAATTAAACACGCGTCTCGCTATTAATGCCACCCCCCAACACGCGTCGCGCGATACACAATTACTACTATCACGCGTGTTAGGCTACATGCACTAACTTTTTCGGACGGACAGTGATAAATTCACTACCCTTCCCAGAGTTAGGTTTTAAAATCATAAAAAAACGCTTATTAGGAAAGATAACATTATATGGGTTTACGTTTGAAAACATTACAGTACCCAGACAGCACATCTTCGAAACAGGAGGTAGAAGAAATTGCATATTTTGAACGCAGCCACGTAGCTCTTTTAAATTTGGATATTTGGGTTCCTTAGGGCTTGCTGACAAAGAATATGTAAAACGTTACGCAAATAGTCCAGGAATTAATAAATTATAACCAAAATAAAATAGTGGGGATGCCTGACAACATAAAATCATTTCTGCTCATAAAATTTTTTTATAACGTGTTTGAAAAAAACCTTACGTTACAGAAATAGCCTACCATGTAAACTCCAAATTGATTGGAGCGCAACAAATGAAAGACTAACCACGATTGGTCGGGCTATAAATACTATCTTGGTTGTTAGGGAGACGTAGGAAGGTAACATTTTTTCAAACACTTGTCGAAACGTGGCTCGATTGGCCAGACTCGCTGATATAATCACTTAGGAGCGTTAGTTCGAAACCACTTGTTTAAATAAGCTTGATAAAGCAACAGTGCGTTGAAGCCAGCTCATATTTTTGCTAAATAAAAGCCTGGAACATAAGCAGATGGGAATTTGTGCCAGTAAATGTGCCAGAATTCATTGCTAATCAACGTATCTGTGTTTATTCTATGAATTGTGGTAAGCTTGAACCATTCAGTATCTTTTAATGAAAATTGAATGTGAATTGTTAATTTATGCCTATATATATATATGTGTAGTTCAGTGGCAAACAGGAGATAAAGCCTATAATGCTCCAGCCTGAACAGAGGGTGTCGGAGGAAAGTAAAACGGCATGGAATGGCCAAATAGTACACTGACACCTGGATGATTGATAGACAGAAATAATGCTGGAAGTGCAGAGGCGTGGTAACCATTAAGGAGGTAAATACTGGTATAAAGTATTTCAGATGAAGCTGACAGTTGGCCTAACGCTCTGAACTCAATGTTTGTGATGTATTGTGATCAGTGTAAAAAGAGAGTATAAGTTAGTTATGAAGTAGAAGGTACATCCTTCTTGTTTTCAGGGACCGTGGTCTTGATGGTATTGAGCAGCACCTGGTTAGAGCTTTGCTGAATCCAGAGTCGGACAGCATACTCCTTGGTCCATTTAGCTATCAGTGAGGTGTCTCCAGAGCCCAGGGGAGAATTCGAGCAGAGGAGTCTTTTCCTGCCACCATCACGCAAGATAAGCTGATGTGGCCAGCTGAGCTCAACATTATGTACCCCCATCTTAAAATAACATTGTAACATAAACTTAAGAGGGGAAGTAAATTGTCTTAATATCAGGAACTGAGAACATCTCCAATACTAGTTTCCTTAAGACAAACTATTGAAGTCATGATGACAAATACCAACAGAGCTTGAACAAAACAAAACCAGTATTGCCTCATTTTACTACTACACAACTGACACACATAGGATATTTGTAATAATATATGTCACTACAATATTCATATTAATACATTCTGTACATAACTTGTAATTAAAATTGATTGTGATTCCTGGTTCCTTTGTATTTGAATCAGGACACATATTCATTCATGACAGCAATGAATACATATTGTTATTTGAAAAGTTATCAGTGACTTCTTTAAGATATCCTTGTAGAGTGTTTTATGTATGTGAGTGTCACAGTGTTGTCACGTGTAGTGGAATAGATTAAATTGTTTATCTGTCTGTTGTTGTTTGGACTTACACTTCAACATACACATACCCTAGACACATAACGTAGTCATCACACTATTCCAGAATAATTCTGACTGAGATATATAGATATGTGGTAGCAAGTAAGGTTATCTATAATACACTACTCTTAATAGATATAGATACCTTCACAGCTGATCTCAGTCAGTACACTAAGTCCCCTATAAATATTTATAACATCCCACTTCACCACATATATGAGAGAATACATGAAAGATTGAGCTCTGAAACAAAGTAGGCAACAGAGAGGTTGTGAGTAACAATGGTGTGTGAAAGGTATAATAAATTGTGGATGAAAGAAGCTTACAATGCATACTGAAGTCACAGATTGTTATGATTATACAGTGTGGTGTTGTAGTTAGTATAATATAATTGCAATATGAGGATGTAGTGGGAAGAAGGTAATGAATGTACATGGGATTATGTTAGATGGGTAGAATTATGAGGTGGATTCCATTTATATATTAGTGTATGGTAATACTGGTCGCGGGAGCACATATTGGGTTTTTGGGGTAGAGATAGGCATATTAATCAATTGAAGAGAAAAATTTGTCCTGGGGGACAAATCTGTTTTTAGGGTAGGCAGAGTAATGTGATAGGAAAGGGAGATAACTGGGATTAGAATAGCGAGGAATAATTAGTGGATAGGGGGGACTTGGTTCATACGTCGTCACAAGCGGTATATAAGTTTTTGAGCTGAAGACAGAGACACGACTTCACTCTTCCTTTTTGCTCAGGTAACCAGCTGTGAGCAGGTTAGGGTAGACTAACCGTAGCGACCATCTGTAAAGTAATGACCAGCTCAGATAACATTGTATTGCCGGTACAGCTGCAGTTTTCAGACAAGAAGACAGAGAAAAGATGTTTTCACGACAAGTAGAGTCCACGTCGAGCTGTGTAAAAATATGTCTCCAGCGGTTCATTCAAGAAACATTGGTAGATAAAACTTTCGAATAGTTAATCACGTGCAGATAGTCAAGAACAAGTATTTAGAAGCAGTGGGCCAGTGTCGGACGCATTCATTCATTCATAACCCTCCACTCCCAAAGGGGCATAGGCCTTCAACAAACACATGCCAAGTCCTCTTGTCACGTGCCATCATCTCAAGTTCTTTCCACGTTCTCCTTATCATTTTCACCTCTGTTTCCAGCTCTCTTCTCCATGTGCTTCTTGGTCTACCTCTGTATCTCTTGCCCTTGGGGATTCCAGAACAAGGACTGTCTTGTAATGCTATCAATAGGTTTCCTCAGTGTGTGTCCTATCCATCACCAGCGTCTTCTTCTCATCTCTTGTTCCACTGGCACTTGTCTAGTTCTTGTCATCAGTTCCACGTTGGTAACCTTGTCATACCATTTTAATCCCTCTATTCTACGCAAGCACCCATTTATGAAAGTCTGTAGCTTTTTGGTAGTTGTCTTTGTTGTTCTCCATGTCTCAGAGCCATACAATAGGACTGACTTCAGATTTGAGTTGAAGACTCTTATTTTCGTGTTGGATCTGATTTCTCTTGATCTCCATATCTTTCCCAATGCAATGAAAGCTCCAATTGCTTTTTGCATTCTTATTTTGATATCGCTGTCTGTCCCTCCAACTTTGTCTATATTGCTGCCAAGATATGTGTACGATTCTACATCTTGTATTGGTGCTTCTTCAAGTTCTACCCTGTTATCATTACCTGCATTTATTCTCATTATCTTTGACTTTTCCCTGTGTATTTTCAGACCCAATTGCTGTGACCTCTCATCGAGTGTTTTCAATTTGTCCTGCTTCTGATTACGGTTATGGGACAGAAGAGCTAAGTCATCAGCAAAATCCAGATCATCCAACTGCTTAGTCAGAGTCCAATGGATTCCATTTCCGTTGTGTGATGTCGATGATATCGTAACCCAGTCTATTGCTAGTAAGAAATGAAATGGAGACAAGAGGCATCCCTGTCGCACTCCTGTTCTTAACCCAAACGGTTCTGTAAGCTGTCCTTCATGAAGAACTCTGCATGTCATGTCTTCATATGTTTTCTTTATTAAATTAATTATCTTCATGGGATCTCCATAATGCCTCATCAATTTCCAAAGTGATTCTCTGTCTACACTGTCAAATGCCTTTTCGTAGTCCACAAATGCATTCCAGACTTTGTTCAACTATTATTCTCAAAGTGGCTATCTGGTCTGTACAGGATCTGTTTTGTCGAAAACCTGCTTGTTCATCTCTCAGTGTCTTGTCTATGGGCTCTTTTAATCTTTCAAAGATAATCCTGTTTAATACCTTTCCCGGCACTGAAAGTAACATTATTCCTCTATAATTTGTGCACTCTTGTAAATCTCCCTTCTTAGGCAAATTAGCCAGATATCCTTCCTTCCATTTTGCTGGTATCTCTTCCTTTTCCCCGACTTTACCAAGTAATTTATATAACATCTCTGTAGCCGTGTCGATATCAGCTTTGATTTGCCTCTGCTGAAATGCCATCAGGTAAAGACGATTTTCCATCTCTTAGAAGCTTTATGGCTTTCTTTATTTCTTCCTTCGTTGGTCTTTCACCGTTAATCTGTAGCTCTTCTTCTGCTGGCTGGATGTCCGGGGGGTTATGTGGAGCTGGTCTATTGAGAAGGTCCTCAAAATATTCTGTCCACCTCTTCATTTGTTCTTGTATGTTGCTGAGCAGTTTTCCATTCTTGTCTTTTATGAGGCAACTTGTTTGCTTGTATTTCCCTGTCAGCTTCTTTGTGCTGTTATACAGTTCTCTCATAATCCCTTTGGCTGCAGCTTCTTCTGCCTCTCTTGCCAACTCCTCAATATACTTCCTCTTGCCTCTTTTGATACTTCTTTTTAATTCTTTGTTTGCTTATGTGTACACTTCTTGAGCCTTGGCTTTGGAACTTCTGGTTTTGCTTGTGTTTAAATCTGCTTTCTTGTTTTTCCTGTCCTTTATCTTATTGATGGTTTCTGTTGTTATCCATGCTTTTTGTTGTAGTTCCATTTTCCCCAGTATTTCTTCACATGTCTCATTCCATACCGCTTTGATTTGCTGCCAATAGTCTTCTCTATTCTCTGCATCTTCCAGCTGTTGGAGCACTTGGAATTTTTTGGATATTGTGACCGAAAATTTGTCTCTTGTTTCTTGATTTCTTAGATGTCCTACATTAAATTGTTGTCTATAATTTTGCATTGTTGCATATCTCTTGAGTTTCAGTTTTACTTGAGCTATCAGAAGGTGGTGATCTGATGTCACATCCGCTCCTCTATATACCTTTACATCCTGCAATGATGATCTAAACTTCTTGTTTATGCATATATGATCAATAAATTTTCTGTTCTATGGTCTGGTGATATCCATGTTGCCTTGTGTATTCTCTTATGTGGAAACACGCTTCCTCCTATAGCCATTTATTCCACTAGTTACTTCTTCCTCTGTTATATCAGCATCTAAATAGTTTAGTTTCATCTATCTGATCTGGTAGTTCTTTTGAAAACTGTATCCTAAGTCTTTCTCTTCTGTAATTTTCTTCCTGTCCAAGACTACTTGTTGCACTGACTTTATAGAAATACTCAGCAAGGGCATTAGTTTTGTCTTTATCTGTTTCTGCTCTGTTTGGTAGTTTGATTGTTGGCATTATTGTTTTCTTACTGTTCCCTTTGATTGCCGTAAGCTTATTCCATACTTCTTTAATTTGGGTGCTAGGTTTAAGTGACTGACAAAACTCCTTCCAGTTAGTTTCTTTGGCTTTAAAATATTATTCTGTTAGATTCATTCCTAATATGTTTATACTCATCATAGTTTTCTTCTATTCTGTTATTTCTATATTTTTGTAAAACAATTTTTCTTTACAACTTTATTTCAGGATTTGTTTAATCGATATGTTATGAAAGTATCATGCATATTAATTGATTACTTGGTATGATTGTTGAAGATTGGAACCCGAAAAATAACCACCGTAACTGAGTCCGTATCAGGGCTGCACAGTCCTTTTTAGGACTAATAACAATTCTTTTCAGGACTACCATCAATCATTATCAGGGCTTATTCAATCTGTCTTCAAGTTACTACACTTTACAGAGCTAACATGTCAGGCAGGGGGATACTATAACCTCATACGATATATGTGTGTACATATTGTTTTGTATTATTTGATTTATAAAATGTTCCACAGTAGATACCTGTCTTGTCACTGATCCATTATCATGCATTTTCATGCATACATCTGAAAACAAATTCATCTCACCTACAATAGGAATGTGGTAATTATTATCCACAAATAGCCACCGTTAAGTCAAATTTTAGTCAAGGGGAATTAAACATTAATATACTTGTATGTACATGCCAGATTTTTGTTATCTCTCTTGTGTAGCTACTAGTTTGTTTAAAAATATTTGATCAAGAGTTTTCGCGAATCTTCTAGATGAGTTCAGCTCACGTCTCTCGCGGTTAGCCGCGCATGCGTGATTGTCTGAGCTGGACGGAGATACGGTAATCCCGTGACAGTACGTTCCTGGGCGTTTTGCCGGGAAGGTATTCAGCTATGATTTTGACCGTGTGTACGGGGAGATATTTTTTGTGTGATAGAAATGTTGAAGACTCCCTTATATATTTCTAAAGCCAAGGATATGATGGCTTCTACTTATACTGCAATGTATCTTATTTCTAATATTGCCATAGAAGATAAAGAGAATATTTACATTACTTTGAAGCCAGAAACTTATACGGCTTATTTCTAATATTGCCAGTGAAGATAAAGTTAATATTTACATCTCTTCGAAGCCAGGAGCTTATACGGTTTATTTCTAATATTGCCAGAGAAGATAAAGAGAATATTTACATCTCTTCGAAGCCAGGAACTTATACGGCTTATTTTGCCGAAGAAGGTAGAGAGAATATTGACATTACTTCAAAGCCGGGAATAGGCTTTTATGGATATATATATATATGCCAGTTATGCTATATATACGGGTGTGTTGAACTATTGTTATTTCCATGAGGTGTTCTGATCTGTGACTCATTGACAGTGTATTTTAGTGATGTCCTCGTGACTGTGGAATAATAAACTGTGTATAACGTTCTTCAGAGTTGCAACATTTCCTGACTATTATATGTGCTTTTGGTGTGTGTGATTATTAATGACGTACTTTAGGACTATATGCATTCGCGTTCATTGATGTCTATACACCCAAGCACCTGTCGCCAACCTGTAAGCCCGACGTATGCTGATCGCCTTCATCAGCGCACATAATAACATTTACATTCTTCCTGGAGCCACCCCTATCAATCCATACTTTCAATATCTACTGTGGTGGTCTCTCTTACCACGTATATTCAGGATAACCATCAACAGTGGTCGCCAGTGATATGGGGCTTTGGATTACTAATGACATTGTGTTTACTACAAGAAGTTGCAGTGTTACCAGTCCAAGTTTTCTGCGAGCAAGTTCCTACTACGGAAGGATGTTTTCTTACAAGTTCATCATGTCAAGAATCTAAGAAGTGGAAAATACCTGTACCTTGCATCGTAGAGTTCCTGTACCCCTCAACGGTGGATTCTCTCTTCGTTGGACAGTGTTAGCTATGTATATCATTGCTGCTGTCGTTAAGGCCCGATTTTTTTCATTTTGCAGATAAGTGGCTGTTTTGTTTGATGTAAACTGTACCTCTGTTTGGTGTACATTGAGCCTTCATCAGTACATAAGCTATTTATATTCCTTGTCTTCTACGTTATATTTTTCTTACTTACTTAGTCGTTCCCCTTCTACCGTGAGGTGTAGAGGTTTGGAAGAGAGAGCGCTAGACTATTCTATCAGCTGTATTCTTCCTGGCCTGGTTCCATTCTAGTCCTTGGTCTTTCAAAGATTGTCTAATGTTGTCCTCCCAGCGGACTCTGGGTCGTCCTGGAGGTCTGGATCCCTGGCTCTTTGTTTCCCATGTTATATGTTTCTATGTCATATATGTTATATTTCAGCGGGCAGGTTGGGTGGAGACTTTCGTAGGATATCCCACTTCACCGAGGGCCTACGAAAGCGTTCTATAGGGACTGATTTGTCTAAGTTCGTGTCGTAAAAGATCCCATGATACAATTCTGGGCATACTCTGTTTATCGACGGATTCAGTCATCTTTATTATTGTTTAGGTGTGACGAAATGTCTTAGTGTTATTTTCGTTATATTTTCCTCTGTCCTTTAGTTCTTGATTAAATTGTTTGTGAGTGTTTTTCTCCCCTTTCTATCGTTTATTTCTGTACAATTTTTTTTCTTTATACACTGTATTGTCGTTTGTATTGTTACATTATTCGCAGCTGTCATTGCAAGCTTTGCAATATTTTTTTCTTTATTTCTGCTTTCTTTCTTTAGTTGATTCCTGCGAACGTGGTCATTTGTGCACTATATCTTGTCTTTGTCAGTTTTGTCTGTACTGTTTATTTTGTCATACACTGTTAATTTATTTTGTCATGCACTGTCAATATTATAATGCACAATAGATATATAGGTAGTTGATTATATTATTAATACTTAAGGTAATTATACAAGTTCTTGAGCAAGGACTTGACACCCACTGAGTTGGGATAGAGTGAGTTTCTCAAGTAATATATTTACATAAGTTATTTATCTCATATAATACAGCATAATGTCTACTTTAAAAACTTCATTGAGCACGGGAAATCCATTAATATGACTATTGAGGAAGTAAGAGAATACGCACTTGCCGAATATGCCAAGGTGCAGAAGTCGGAATAAAAGAGACAGAAATTAGAAGTTGAAAAACAGAAAATGGAGGCTAAAAAACAGAAAATGGAGGCTGAAGACAGAAGATTGCAAATGCAGGCAGAAGAGAGAAAATTGCAAATGCAAATGGAAGCTAAAAAACAGAAATTAGAAGCTGAAGAGAGAAAAAATCAACAGCAAATGCAAATGCAAATGGAAGAGAAGAAACTTCAAATGCAAGCTGAAGAAAACCAAAGATTACACGACGAAAGAATCTTAGCTATGGAACTAGAGAAGATAAAGGTAGTGAATATTGGTAATACACAGAATGAGACAAACAATCAAACAACTTCTAATAAGGCAAATACTAAATCTTATCATATTAAATTGCCTGTCTTTAACCCTACCTGTGACGATATCTTATTCTACTAAATAGATTTGAACTTTCATGCGAACCTCATGAGATAGACAAGTCAGGATATTGTGAGCAACTTAGGGAGTTATTTAAGGGTGAAGTTTTAAATACTGTAAGTATGTTGGAAGGTCCTGACATTAATAACTATGATGTTGCCAGAGCGGCCATATTAAAAAAATACCAACTGGATGAAGAAGGTTATCATCTGCGCTTTAAGACTCTGTTGCCAGAAACAGGGAAAGATTTTTCAAACTTTATATCAAATATTCGCCTTACGTTTTCACGTTGGGTTGAACTTTCAAAAACTGAACACACATATGAAGCCCTTATGGACTTATTGCTTCGCGACAAAGTCATGTCGTCAGTTAGTAAATCTTTTCTTTCCTTTCTACATGAACGAAAGCCTCCAAACTTAAAAGGTATGGAACAATATTGTCGCCAATACTATGAGGTGTTCTGAACTGTGACTCATTGACAGTGTATTTTGGTGATGTCCTCGTGACTGTGGAATAATAAACTGTATATAACGTTCCTCAGAGTTGCAACATTTCCTATTATATGTGCTTTTGGTGTGTGTGATTATTATTGACGTACTTTAGGACTACATGCATTCGCGTTCATTGATGTCTATAGACCCACACACCTGTCGGCCACCTGTAAGCCCGACGTATGCTGATCGCCTTCATCAGCGCACATAATAACATTTACATTCTTCCTCAAACCTGCAACAATCCTACACCTTCAACAGCCACATATTCTTCAATTATCTGCAGGTTCATACTTGTCAGTCGGCGTCTATGGCCTAATGGATATGAACGCAGTCTCATAATCCAGATATACCAGGTTCGAAACCTGCTGCAGGCGGTTTGGTAGCAAATCGCTTTGTGTGGATTTTTAACAATGGTATAAGCGCCGTACCGTTCAGAAAGCAATGGCAAACTACTGAATGAAAAAAATTGCCTAGAAAAATCACAAACAGCCAATAAAAGCTGGGGTTGATTGCCACGTCCTGTAAAGGATAAGCAATTAACTTTTCATACTTGTCAACCCAAAGTCAGAGGTCATTGATCAAGAATTGCTCGATGATCAATGCTTAATCGCTCCAGCAGTGTCTGGATTGTAGAAGCACGACCTACTTAAGCGGTACATCTCATATGAACACTGATTATCATAACAGAAGAGTGATATTTGTGACAATCGTGCACCCAAGAAGTGATAACTATCAAGCAGAGTTTTATGATGACAATTTGCGTGATAAACTAGTGAAAGATATAAAGTGAATAAGACCGTGAAGAAGTCTATTACCCAACCAATTGGAAGAGTCTAAAGAAATGACATTTTAGTTTAACTTATAAATTCTGTAATAGATTTCGCAAATTTGGTTTTAGCATAAATATAAATTTTGTATCAACAGTCACACACAATCACCACAATTAGATAGATGTAAATAAAGAGGATATAAATTGTATTCTCCACCAGCTTTATTCATTCAATATAGATGATTTTAAGTTTGGTTGAATTTGTATTAATATCACACGTGGTCACATAGCGAAGGTGGCGCAGTAAGGTCTGACTGTTCTTTGAATATTTTCAGTCCAGATACTTTCACAGCCGTGACTATCGAGTGATATCAGTGTACTTCTCTGTCACTGGGACCTCACACATTCAGGAGAGAGAGTACTATTTGTAGCGGGAGGTTATTTAAAATTATTATATGAGTAAGAGTATGCCAGTAAAGAGTTCTGACCTTACCAGTAATACCCCAGTCTTAGAAATAAGCACTGGTGTATTGTTATCATAAAAATAGTCAGACTGTGAAAACCCTGGCCCAGTTGGTAAGAAGTAGTACCAGGATTTAAGGTGTCTCCTCCCTGTGACTATCTTATGATTACTTATATTCTAGGGGATAAGTAAAAGGTACATTCACTGAACCCACAAAATGGAAAAAGTGAATAAATCCTCAGGTACAGTTAAAATAGTTTAATAATTACACTAATATTCTATTTCTACTAGTTGGAAAAGAGTATACACACACACATATATATATATATATATATATATATATATATATATATATATATATATATATATATATATATATATATATATATATATATATATATATATATATATATATATATATATATTCACACAATTACTATTATTGTCTGTTTAGACTTCAAGATCTTAAATAATAAAGTTACTGAAATCACTGTTATTAGTCCTTTGAATTTAAGGATAACTGTCATCAGTTGACTGAGTTTCTGTATGGTTAATTATTGTTTTGAACTATTGGCTGTTTCACATGTATAGGTGGTCAGTGTCAAACAGGACACTTATCTTTCCAACTTGGTACTGCTGAAACTGTCCTTTGCTGATATCAGACTTGGTAGGCCCAACAGTAGGGATGCCAATGACCAGTTGAAGTTCACTCTTTGGGGTCCTGCACTTTTGTGGGATTGCCTCGGATGAACTGCACCGGCTTCTGATACTGGACAGTCTGGTTTGAGTTATTTCATGGAACCTGCAACATATCAGCCTTGGCTAGTATCTGGCTAGACTTGTAGCTGACTAGCACAGATGTCAGACCAGTCAGTCATCAGATGTCACCGTTATACAATCATAGTAAGCAAGGACATCATTTCAGTGATATAGCATTAATAACATTTCAATTAAGTGTAACTGACTAGCACATAAGTCAGACAAGTCAGTCATCAGGTGTCAAAGTTATACAGTCATAGCAAGTGACATCATTTCAATGATACAGAATTAATATTAACCTATCAGTAATAAACATCATCTGGTTTATTCCGCTCCTATACATCCCTTCATATGCTATAACTTGATCCTTCCAAATCATATCAAGTACAAATTCAAATACTGATGCTATCCTTAGCATCTACACAAAAGTAATACATAAATAAAGAAAGTGAGTGACCACGTGATCAGGTTGCTTTCTACTGAAACTGGCTATAGAACACTCCAGTTTACCAGCTGTAAATGGGTACAAAGTTGTGCGCTCGAACTAGGGAAGGCAAAGGCAGCGAGGAAGGGGACTAGTCACCTTAGCCTCGTAACTGGGATCTTCCATGATGAAGTTTCTAACACTTCATTTCCCTATGACAATCTCTGCCATGGGACTGCCTTTATCTTCGTAAGCGATAAAGCAATATGATAAATATATCTTCATTAGGCTGTGGGGCTATTTGTGATTAATTTTTGTACAAGCAACAATCATCCACAATGTACATGTTAGATCATATTAAAAATACAATACATATTATCAATGACTATTTTACAGGCACATTTTGTGAATTCTATATGAACCTGAAATAACAAATATTATACACGGTAGTTATCATAATTTCGCTTACCCTCAGACTTCAGATACTGGACTTAAAATTGTTTCTGGCGATCCGCTCACAATTCATGGATAGTGGCGAAACTCTGTCTCCAGTCTGGCTCAAACCTCTTTCGTTGTGTATCTCTCTCAGTTTACCGATCCGCTACTTATACGCAAAGCGCGGACGTATCGGAGAGTACCGACGTCACAGCTTAAACCTAACCTGAAAAATCCTTCCCGAACAGTGATTTCAGCCGATCTGTGCGTCGACTGAAATTTTGCCTTTCTCATTCTCAGCATATATAATATCCATATTGTTCCATCTTATCTAGTTTTATACAGCTGATAAAACTCTATCTTCCTATCCATGTAAATTCCCAAACTGTTATTTGTTGATTTTAATATTTAGAACAGAAGTGGGTTTACATGCTTTTTGCGTAACTGTGGGCAGCCGAAATACGCATATATCTCCGTAAATGAGAACTTCCTACCGTTCCATCTTATATGCAGTTATACACCATCCTTCCCTGTACTGAAATGTAACATCCTTTTCATACGGATTCCCTTCTATTTTTATTTATCGTTGGCGATTTCCTCTGTCCGATATACATTTCGCTGATACGCCGCCATTTTGAAAGCGGTCGTTCGATCGTAGACGGGTTTATAAATCTAATTGAACTCATTTGCAATGACTTGAAACCAATTTCGCGACATAGCTCCCCCATATTTTAAGCTGGATGATATCTAGCTTAACTATTGGGTACAAGACAATTGCAAATCGACCGTTCCGTGGTTAGTTTTCCTTCTTTCTATCCTCCTCAAGCTCTGTGGGATGGCGACTAAGAAAATCTGCGCCCACATTCTGTTTTCCCGGAATATATTCAATAGTGAAGGAATATGGCTGAATCAATAATGACCATCTTAGTAAGCGAGTATTTGCATGACGTGATGAGGCCAAAAATGACAGGGGTTGATGATCGCACTGGACCACAAATGGCTTGCCATACAAATAGGGTTGAAACTTATTGATGGCCCACACCAATGCTAAACATTCCCTCTCTATAGTAGAGTAATTCCTTTCTGCCGCGTTCAACTTGCGGCTGGCATAAGCAACAGGAAACAGTTCCTCATCCTGGGTCTGAGATTTTTGCAAAAGCGCGGCCCCAATTCCTACATTGCTTGCATCAGTCCGTACTATAAACTCTTGCGTCAGATCTGGTAACTTCAGAATAGGCCTACTAGTGAGTTTATGTTTCAATTCTGAATATGCATGCTCACACTCTGCAGTCCTCTTTATTGTGTCCGGCTTCCCTTTCTTTGTCAAATCCGTCAAAGGTGCACATAAGGTATTGAAGTCTTTGATGTACTTTTGATAGAATCCTCCTAAGGATACGAACGACCTCACATCCTTTTTTGTCTGTGGTCTAGGTGCATTCCTTAACTTTTCTATATTTTTGGGATCTGGAGACATGTTTCCATGACAAATTGTATGTCCCAAAAATTCTAATTCCTGACATCCGATTACACACTTTGTTGGACGAGCAGTCAAACCTGCCTCTCTGAGTCTACCCAGTAACATTGATAGAGAATGTAGATGATCCTCAAATGTTTCCGTGGCTATGAGAATGTCATCCATAAAGTTGGTGATGTTAGAGTTGTTCAAGGGTTCCAGCAATTTCCTCATCATCCTTGAAAATACGCTTGGTGCGTTTTTCAACCCGAATGGTAGTACATTAAATTCGTAGTGACCATCCGAAGTGCTAAAAGCCAGCATGTGTCGGATCTCGGGTTTGACAGGAATCTGGTAATATCCTTTACTTAAATCGACCTTAGAGAAATATTTCGCAGTACTTAGCGTCGAGAACAGCTGATTGGTATCTGGTAATGGATCAGCTTGGGTTTCAGTGATCGCATTCAATTTCCGGTAATCGATACAGAGTCTGTGTTCTCCACTTGGTTTTCTCAACAGTACAACACTTGAACTGTAAGGTGATTCTGACTTGGAAATGATTTGTTCTTGCAACAGATAATCAATTTCCTCCTTCAATGCCTGTGCCTTGGCATATGGTATAGGGTAGGTCTTCATGCAGATAGGTGTTGGATCGATGACCTTCATATCATATGTCAATAAGTTGGTGCATCCTGGTTTATCAGTTAGCACATCTGCATGTGTTTTAAAAACCTCTTTAACTTGCTCCCTCTGTTCCTGAGTTAACTGAGTACTAATTTTGACTTGTTCATATGTCTCAGTCGGTCTTAATGGATACTCTATTGAGGTAAGTGGTTCATGCTTCATTTCGGTTGCGATGGCCAGAGTCATCATATGAGCTACCTCCGTTGATGTCCTGTCATAATATTTCTTTAACAGATTAACATGGTACACCCTTTCTTTGCCCTTCTTGTCAATTTTGTAATTAGTCCTCGATATTTTCTCTAGCACGTTATATGGACCCTGCCAACCAATCTGCAGTTTGTTGTTACTGCTGGGCAATAGAAGAAGCACTTTTTCTCCAACAGCAAGTTCCCTATCCTTTGCTTTCTTGTTATAGTATTCAGTATGTTTCTTTCTGGCTCTGCGAAGATTGTCATTAGCCAATTTCCAGCCCATTTTCAGTCGAGTGGTCAACTCATTTACATACTGAATTGATGAGGTGACACTTTCCTCTGCCTTCTCATCTGTCCAAGTCCGCAGCAATGCTTCCAGTGGACCTTTTATAGGCCGACCAAACAACAATGTGGCCGGTGCCATTCCTGTGGAATTGTGTGGGACTTCCCGGTATGCGAATAATGCAGCGGGTAAGTATACATCCCATGTTTCAGGTTTTTCACTTGCCAGCTTCCTGAGAATAGAAATGAGCGTACCGTTGAACCGCTCGACTTGACCATTTCCTTGTGGGTGATAAGGAGAGCAATGATAATGTCTGGCTTGAAAAATCCTGAACACTTCTTGGGTTAGCTTTCCCTTGAACTGGGAACCATTGTCCGTCAATATTTGATGTGGAAAGCCTAACCGGGTGAATATTGTCAACAATGCCTCTGCCACATGCTTAGAATCTATAGATGCCATGGCTACGGCCTCTCCCCACATAGAGCATGTATCAACTAGAGTTAAGATATAACTATTCCTTCTCTTAGTCCTAGTGAGGGGTCCAACAATATCCACTGCAACTCTCTCGAATGGAGTACCCATGATTGGCATTTCTCCTAGAGTTGCTGGTGCAGTCCCATGCTTGGGGGCTACACGTTGACACTCTGGACAAGATTTCACATATCGTTTGATATCTTCCGTGATCCCTGGCCAGTAATAGTGACAAGCTATCCGTTGACTGGTGGCACCAATTCCCATGTGTCCACTAAATGGAATAGCATGTGCGAGCTCCATAACTTTCTCCCTGTATGACTTTGGTACTACCAGCTGTCCATGTCCTTGAGGTCCTGTACCAGCTTTTCTATACAGTAGTCCATTTTTCATATACAAGTCTCCTTTTTCTGGAGGGTTATGGGCCTTTGGCAATTTGCCAAAACAAGGCTTCAATGTGTCATCTTCTGATTGAGCCTGTTTCATCTGCTCTGGCTGAGTATTGTTAGGATTTTCCTCCTCGTTTTTGGTGCTCGACCTGGTCTGGACTGCTGCCAGGACAACAGGTTTTACTGGGTCACCCAAAAATACATACCTACACCCCAATATCAGCGGGTATATAGGGTCATCTATCACTGCGGCTGTTATCACTCCTTCCACGTAGCGAGATTTCACATTGATCCTAGCTATAGGAAGTGTCATGGTTGCTGTTCCCTTAGTTGCCCCTTGTATTTCCACGGTGTCTGTGGTAATTTGATCAGAGTGCACTAGGGTTGAACTCACAACTGAGTCGAAATCCAGGCCGGTATCATATAAGCACATGACTCGATTGCCGTTCACGGTTACGAGCTCACTCACAGGGGGATGACGGAGGCTATTCTGACTCCCTGTCAGTTCCATCATATCTGTCCTATTCCCTGTTGCTAAACATGCAGCGTGATGATGGGGTTTTCCTTCTACAATCTACAGTGTTGTGGTTGCTCATCTTACAAATTTTGCACCACTTATCTCCCTGTTTGTAGGGTTTCTTTTCCTGAGTCTGAGGGTTCTTGTCCTTATTATCAAATCTTGGCTTATTTCTGTATGGATGATCCTTCTGGTCAAACTGGGTATTCTGCGGTGGTGGCTTATATCCTTCTACCTGCTTCCTTTTCGTTCCTACTAGTTCAGCTTGAGCGGCTTGGTACCTCTCTGCACATTTCAAAGTGTCTTCCAGCCTCTCTGCTCCTTGTTCCATAAGGAATTTCCTCATTTCTTGAGACATGGAATCTTTCACTTGCTCTAACATAACCATTTCTTTCAGATCCTCGTAGGTTTTCTGATACTTACCTAAACTACTCCATTTCAACAAATACGTTTCTAGCCTAGCTGAGAACTGGTTATATGTTTCTCCAGGTAGAGGTTTAGAAGTTCTAAATTTCTTCCTATATGCCTCAGAGTTCTTTTCATACCGGATCAGTAAGGCTTGCTTTAGTATTTCATAATTTTCCTGATCTTCTTTGGGGAGTTTCAGAAACACATCATATGCAATACCTCTCAATCCCTGGGATAACTTTAGACTCCATTTTTCCTTTTCCAGTCCATATGTAGAGGCTAGCCTTTCATACCTATCCAGGTACGACTCAATTGCGTCCTCCTTTTCAACAAATGGATCTAGGTGGAAGTTCATGGCCCCATTTGCTGTGTTCTGAAAAGAGCTATTCGCAGAATGAGGTGAGCTATTACCATGGGTGATAGTCCCAGCCTGAAGTTCAAGATCAAGCTGTCTCATTTTCAGCTCATGGTCTCTCTCTGCTTGTAACCTCCTTTCTTCTCTCTCAGCTTCTAATTTCTTGGCTTCTCTCTCTGCTTCCAATTCTAATTTCTTGGCTTCTCTCTCTGCTTCTAATTCTAATTTCTTGGCTTCTCTCTCTGCTTCTAATTTCTTGGCTTCTCTCTCTGCTTCTAATTTCTTGGCTTCTCTTTCTGCTTCCAATTTCTTGGCTTCTCTTTCTGCTTCCAATTTCTTGGCTTCTCTTTCTGCTTCCAATTTCTTGGCTTCTCTTTCTGCTTCCAATTGCTTTGCTTCTCTCTCGGTGTACTTTTCACATTCCGTCGTGACATACCGGATCAGAACGTCACCATCCATGCCAAGCTCTTTTCCCACCTGCAGTGTAGCAGACCTAAATTTGACCAAGTCAGCCATGATGTATCTGTAGTCTAGTAGGGCAAGCGATCTTACTCAAACTAATTTACTACAATATAATTAACTTATTTAAAATTAAAGTTAATTAAACTGACTTCACCATATATGAAACAGCTTTCTTTATCTGTACTCAATGGTACTCCTAAAAAATTATTTATTTCCTACTATGTTAACTCTTTCCAAAAATATTTGTTCAAAAAAGAAAATTTCCTACACAGCAGAAATAGAAAGATGGCTCAGGAATATCAAAGATATATCCCGCAGACGAGCCCCCACTGTAGCGGGAGGTTATTTAAAATTATTATATGAGTAAGAGTATGCCAGTAAAGAGTTCTGACCTTACCAGTAATACCCCAGTCTTAGAAATAAGCACTGGTGTATTGTTATCATAAAAATAGTCAGACTGTGAAAACCCTGGCCCAGTTGGTAAGAAGTAGTACCAGGATTTAAGGTGTCTCCTCCCTGTGACTATCTTATGATTACTTATATTCTAGGGGATAAGTAAAAGGTACATTCACTGAACCCACAAAATGGAAAAAGTGAATAAATCCTCAGGTACAGTTAAAATAGTNTAATAATNNCNCNAANATNCTNTTTCNACNANTTGGAAAATAGTATTAATATATTACACTATATATATATATATTTCTACTATTGGAAAAGAGTATATATATATATATATATATATAACTATTCACACAATTACTATTATTGTCTGTTTAGACTTCAAGATCTTAAATAATAAAGTTACTGAAATCACTGTTATTAGTCCTTTGAATTTAAGGATAACTGTCATCAGTTGACTGAGTTTCTGTATGGTTAATTATTGTTTTGAACTATTGGCTGTTTCACATGTATAGGTGGTCAGTGTCAAACAGGACACTTATCTTTCCAACTTGGTACTGCTGAAACTGTCCTTTGCTGATATCAGACTTGGTAGGCCCAACAGTAGGGATGCCAATGACCAGTTGAAGTTCACTCTTTGGGGTCCTGCACTTTTGTGGGATTGCCTCGGATGAACTGCACCGGCTTCTGATACTGGACAGTCTGGTTTGAGTTATTTCATGGAACCTGCAACATATCAGCCTTGGCTAGTATCTGGCTAGACTTGTAGCTGACTAGCACAGATGTCAGACCAGTCAGTCATCAGATGTCACCGTTATACAATCATAGTAAGCAAGGACATCATTTCAGTGATATAGCATTAATAACATTTCAATTAAGTGTAACTGACTAGCACATAAGTCAGACAAGTCAGTCATCAGGTGTCAAAGTTATACAGTCATAGCAAGTAACATCATTTCAATGATACAGAATTAATATTAACCTATCAGTAATAAACATCATCTGGTTTATTCCGCTCCTATACATCCCTTCATATGCTATAACTTGATCCTTCCAAATCATATCAAGTACAAATTCAAATACTGATGCTATCCTTAGCATCTACACAAAAGTAATACATAAATAAAGAAAGTGAGTGACCACGTGATCAGGTTGCTTTCTACTGAAACTGGCTATAGAACACTCCAGTTTACCAGCTGTAAATGGGTACAAAGTTGTGCGCTCGAACTAGGGAAGGCAAAGGCAGCGAGGAAGGGGACTAGTCACCTTAGCCTCGTAACTGGGATCTTCCATGATGAAGTTTCTAACACTTCATTTCCCTATGACAATCTCTGCCATGGGACTGCCTTTATCTTCGTAAGCGATAAAGCAATATGATAAATATATCTTCATTAGGCTGTGGGGCTATTTGTGATTAATTTTTGTACAAGCAACAATCATCCACAATGTACATGTTAGATCATATTAAAAATACAATACATATTATCAATGACTATTTTACAGGCACATTTTGTGAATTCTATATGAACCTGAAATAACAAATATTATACACGGTAGTTATCATAATTTCGCTTACCCTCAGACTTCAGATACTGGACTTAAAATTGTTTCTGGCGATCCGCTCACAATTCATGGATAGTGGCGAAACTCTGTCTCCAGTCTGGCTCAAACCTCTTTCGTTGTGTATCTCTCTCAGTTTACCGATCCGCTACTTATACGCAAAGCGCGGACGTATCGGAGAGTACCGACGTCACAGCTTAAACCTAACCTGAAAAAATCCTTCCCGAACCGTGATTTCAGCCGATCTGTGCGTCGACTGAAATTTTGCCTTTCTCATTCTCAGCATATATAATATCCATATTGTTCCATCTTATCTAGTTTTATACAGCTGATAAAACTCTATCTTCCTATCCATGTAAATTCCCAAACTGTTATTTGTTGATTTTAATATTTAGAACAGAAGTGGGTTTACATGCTTTTTGCGTAACTGTGGGCAGCCGAAATACGCATATATCTCCGTAAATGAGAACTTCCTACCGTTCCATCTTATATGCAGTTATACACCATCCTTCCCTGTACTGAAATGTAACATCCTTTTCATACGGATTCCCTTCTATTTTTATTTATCGTTGGCGATTTCCTCTGTCCGATATACATTTCGCTGATACGCCGCCATTTTGAAAGCGGTCGTTCGATCGTAGACGGGTTTATAAATCTAATTGAACTCATTTGCAATGACTTGAAACCAATTTCGCGACACTATTTCTACTCTAGCCCTATCATCTCAGCTATATAAAACCTTCTGCTACAATCTACATGTATTTATACATCGTATAAAAAGGCAACGTATGTCTGTCTGTCTGTCTGTTACCTTAATACTCGAGAACAGCTGAACCGATTTTGATGCGGTTTTATCCAGCGTATTGGATATTTCATTTCTCTGGGAAGGTTTTAAGCTATCATCACGGTACGATATCAGGAGGCTGAACAGTGAAGAAATATGTTGCGCAAGTCTGAAAAAAATCGTGCGTGTGGAACATCAAATTCGATACGGCGGCTAAACTATAAGAGATATATCGAAACAATGTAAGAGAGACTTTTAGGGTTTAATAGTTCTAAAAGAGTCCTCGATGGCATGCATTCTAGATTAATAGATAACTCACAATAATCATTGTTATGTTTTAATTTTGGCGAAATTTTTAACGTTCAGTTTGCTATTGAATCTCGTCGTAAACCATAAAGCTGTACGAAAATAATATACATCTATGACAAGAGCATTTCGTAACCAAAAATGTCCTTTACACTACATACCTATGATTTATAAATTAGGAGTGAACATAAATAAATTAATAGAGGCTGTCATGGATGACGACCACGTATTTGATCTAGTATCTCTGTGGCTTTCACACAGACATAATATGTAAAAAAATATTTTACACCGAATTCGCCATGAAAAGTCTATAGAAAACTTGCCATACAGCGATGAAATATGCAATTCTGCTATAGCTGAACTAAAAAATATACAGTCCTCAGAAGAAAAAAAACCTTTAAAGAGTGTGGTTTTCCACAAACAAGTGATCCGGAATCTTCTGCTTTTGATCGACAAGATCTGCAAGAAACGGTATATGACCAACAGGCGTTGTTACAAACTGTGAGTAGAGAAGGGACCCTCTTGAACACTGATCAATTTACAGTTTACGACACCGTTCTCGCATGTGTTGAAAATATACTACTCGTCAAAAGTCAAGGGCCACTAAGAAAAACCTTGGTTGAAACCATAAAACAAATCTGATATAAACGTAATTGGTATCAGTCAAAACGGCATTTATTGAATACCAAATTAACATGTCACGTAAAGAAATGGAAACACACATTCATACGTAATTAAGCTGTGAAGTGTGTCACCCACCTTTTCAAAAGTCACACAATAGATATTGGACAAATAGACATTTCAAAATCGGGTATGACCACCGTTTGAAGCAAGGAATTCAAGACAGCGTAGACGCATCGAGTGCACACGGGTCCGAAGAGTATCCCGAGGAACAGCTTGCCATTCCTGAAGCAGAAATGCAGTCAGCTGTGCAACATCCATTGGCAGGGGGTGATTTGTTGACAATCTTTGACCAAGGACATCCCAGAGGTGCTCAATCGGAGAAAGGTCAGGTGAATGAGCTGGCCATGCCATCCTGATGATCCCATGTTGCTGAATAAACTCATTCACCACACGAGCTTGATGGGGTCGAGCGTTATCATCTTAGAGGATGGCATTGCCACCTATGGCCTCCAGAGCAGGCTGAACAATTGGTCTCAAGATTTCGTTCTGGTATCTTGGGCCGGTCAAGTTGCCTTGGATGATGTAGAGTGGGGTCCTGCCGTGTCTGTAGAAGCCTCCCCAGTCCATGACAGAACCCCTACCATAACGATCCACCTCTCGAATTGTGTCATCAGTCAATCGCTCTCCTGGTCGTCTCCAAACTCGAATCCTGCCATCATTGAATGACACAGTGAAGCAAGATTCATCAGTGAAGAGAACTTGACTCCATTGTTGCCTTGTCCATCGGATGTGCTCGCGACACCAAGCAACACGGGCTCTGCGATGAGCATGAGTAAGAGGGATTCTGACTGCAGGACGTCGAGCAGCCAGTTCAAATTCATGTAAACGTCTGCTAATAGTGCTTTGACTGACATTAATGTTTACAGTTTGTCTCAGCTGACATCGTAGAGTGGAACAAGTCACTGTTCGATGGCGCAGGGCTGACAACAAGAAGTACCGGTTATCATGTCTTTTGGTGCATCTAAGGCGACCTGGCCGGTGGCGATCCTCCACACTTCCTGTTGCCTGAAATCTCTATAAATTCTTTGGATAGTAGAGTGTGACACCGCAAGCCGTCTAGCAACCTGACGGACAGATAAACCACTTTCAACCCATGCTATAGCCCTCATTCTTTGTAAGGTGTCAAGACTTCTTCTCGGTGGCATGGTTTTTGCAAATGATGAAACTACCCCTAAGTCTGCTGATTGTAAAACAAATTAAGAGTGAACTCTGTTCACGAAAAGTCGCCATTACACGTGGAATGTCAATCAGCACGATTACTTCACCTGTTTGGTTCTACGGAAAGTTGAAAAAACAGATTAAAAATGTGAATTTATGGTCAGCAAACCAAATTGCACGTGATCACTATGGTTGTCGGTGAGTTGCTTTTATGCTTAACGTGCATAGAGGACTGTCAGAGGAAGATATTGCACCCATTTTTACTAAAAACTTCCTTCATTTAATCATTCTATGCGCTTATATAAATAAATAAATAAATAAATAAATAAATAAATAAATAAATAAATATATATATATAGTATATATATATATATATAATATATATATATATATATATATATATATATATATATATATATATATATATATATATATATATATATATATATATATATATATATATATATATATAGTATATATATATATATATATATATTTATATATTTATATATTTATATATTTATATATATATATATATAATATATTTTATATATTTATATATATATATATATTTATATATTTATATATTTTTATATATTTTTTATATATTTATATATATTTATATATATTTATATATATTTATATATATTTATATATTTATATATTTATGACTGAAGTGTGTAAGGGATAGTACCTCACGGTGAGAGGCAGTCACTTCCTCTTGTTTTAGGATGGCCTGGATCCTATTTGGTTCCCCCACTCCAGTTCAGCTCACATATGGCTCCTCGAGTCTGCTTGTGTACGGCAGCGCCACACCCTAGGCAACGGCTTTGACTGGCCGGCAGAACTACGTGAGTAAATTGAAAAAGGAAGGTCCCCCTTAAATAGCACACACAACTGCTGGCTGAACGATCGAATGATCAATAATACATTGACAACGGCTTCTAGGGCAGGAGTTGGAAAGGCCTGGTATCGGGCTGAGGGCGCACCATGGACTGTAATGGTAAGCGGCCAGAACCATCCAGAAAGCAATGGCAAACTACTGGATGTACAATGCCAAGAAATCCATAATGGCTAATCTGAATACTACGCAAAGATCTGGTGGTGAGTCCCCCAGGCCAGGCAGATCCTATTTAACTGCGGAAGAGATCGTTGGCAGCGTCAGTACAGGTAATCGTGATGACGGCCAAAAGCCTGACTGTGTTACCACGGAAAACCATGTCATCGGTCTTAGATAAATAATCAAAATAGGAACATGGAACGTCAGAAGCTTATACCAAGGAAAACAGTACATAGTGAAGAACGAGATGGAAAGACTAAACATCGATATCCAGGGCATCTCAGAGCACAGCTGGTCGGGCCAGGGACACTTTTCGATTCCATCAGGAGGAACGTCCATATACTCAGGCAAAGAGAAAGGAGGTCAGAGTGGTGTTGGTTTCTACCTGTCTAAGAGGACAGCGGCCTCTCTATTAGGATATAATCCCATAAATGACCGCATTGTCACAATCAGACTGAAAGGAAAAAGAAAGAACATCACAATCATACAAACATTTGCGCCAACAACAGATGCTGAAGAACAAGAAATTGAAGATTTTTACAATTAACGGCAACACGCATTAGAGAAAGCCAAAAAGCAAGATATTAGGATATTAATGGGAGATTTTAATGCCAAAGTTGGAAACGAAAGAGTAGAACATGAAAAAAGAGTGAAAGGACGTTATGGATTGGGCCAGAGAAATGAGAGAGGAGAACGCTTGACAATATTCTGCCTAGAAAACAACCTAGTCATCACAAATACTCTTTTCATGCAACACCCTAGAAGACTATATAAATGGACGTCACCGGATGGAAAAAGCAAGAAACAAATAGATTATACCTTAATACAACAAAGGTGGCGATCTTGTATCTCATCCATCAAGACGCTGCCAGGAGCAGACTGTGACTCCGACCATGAACTTCTTGCTGCAAACTTCAAGATCAAATTGAAAAAAGTCGCTACAAGCGACAAAGTAATACGTTATGACACAAGCGCCATACCAGAAGAGTACAGTTTCGATATTCAGAACAAATTTGACATTCTTATGGCAGTACAGGAGGAAATGACACACGATGAACTTGCCAATAACATCAGAGATGTTTATATTACAAATGCACAGAGGCTCATTCCTAAAAGAAGTATAAAGAGACGAGAATACATCTCAGACGAAACACTGAAGTTGGTGGTAGAGAAAAGAAAAAATGAAGTCCAAAAAAGATACAGAAAATCAGGAGTTGTACAAGGAATACACAAAGCAGATTAAAATCGAGTCAGACAAGACAAACAACAATACATAAACGACACCTGCAAGAAAATAGAGGAAATGCGCGAACAAGGTTTGAGTAAGAATATGTGTTCTGAAGTAAGAACATTGAAGAACAGCAACTATAAATCATCACCTCGAGCAATAAACGACAAGAAAGGCGACACTCTAACAGAACGTAAAGATATTCTGAACAGATGGAAGGAGTAATGTCAAGAAATGTATACGAAAATAAACAAAGCGGCAGATAACAACGTTATGAATGAAGTGGAACGTGAACCAGAACCTAGCATAGAGGAAGTCCGAAACGCAATCAAACACTTGAAAAGTGGAAAATCTCCTGGTTGTGATGAAATAACAGCTGAAATGATATAGGCAGGAGGAGAAGGCAGCGCTCGTATATGCCATGCATTATGCTGCAAGATCTGGCAAAGCGGAATTTGGCCCAAGGAATGGAAAAGAAAAATTTACATACCCTTGCCAAAAAAGGGCAACCTGAAACTGTGCACAATCTACAGAACTATAGCTCTTATAAGCCATGGCAGCAAAATACTATTACAAATCATAATGAAAAGGATGCAACAAAAGCTAGAAACAGAAATAAACGAAGTACAGGCGGGTTTTCGACCAGGTAGAGGCACTAGAGATCATATATTCAACATGAGGATCATCATAGAAAAGTGTAGAGAATTCAACGTTGACCTACATTCTTGTTTCATTGACTACACTAAAGCTTTTGACTGTGTACAACATCAGCAGTTATGGGCTATTATGGAAAATATGGGATTTCCAAACCACCTTACACAACTCATCGCACTGCTGTACCAAGAACAACAGGCAGCCGTAAGAATAGAGGGGGAAACATCAGAATTATTTGAAGTACAGAAAGGAGTAAGACAAGGTTGTACCCTTTCCCCTTACCTGTTTAACATTTATGCCAAGAATATCATGAGAAACGTAAGAGATGACCAAGAACACACAGAGTTTGACTCATTTAACATCGGCGGGTACCAGAACCCAGAAATCAGATATGCTGACGACACAGTCCTCCTATCGACCAACCCAGAAGGACTTGAACAATAAATTATGTCCACCAAAAAACACAGCGAGGCCCATAATTTATACCTAAACACCAAGAAGACCAAAGTATTGACAACAGACAAAGTAAAGACCAAACCAGAAATTGAAACTGATTACGAAGAACTGGAAAGTGTTAATGAATTCGAATACTAAGGATCAATCATCAACAGCTCTGGCGACTGTGCAGTAGAAATTAAAAGAAGACTTGCAATTGCTTCACATAAACTAATACAGATGAAAAACCTATGGCAAGGCACAAGCAAAGAAACAAAGTTACAACTGATCAGAGCATGTATATTCCCAGTAGCAACATACGGCTGCGAGACCTGGACACTCAATAAAACAGTTGCAAAAAAGATTACATCATTTGAAATTAAATGCTACAGAAGGATGTTGAGAATACCCTGGACAGAAAAAAGACCAACAGAGAAGTACTGCACTCACTAAACATACAGGAACCTTGACTTTTAAATACCATCGCAATAAGGAAGCTGAAATTTTTCGGTCATATAAAAAGACATAAAAGTCTGGAAAAAATAGTGACGGAAGACATGGTCCCTGGAAACAGGGGAAGGGGTCGACCTAGACGACGGTGGACCCAGGACATCACAGAGAGTCTGAACTTGTCTTTGGCTGATGCAGGTCGACTTGCCCAGAATCGTGATGCGTTCAGAGCAGCTGTAATGGAGACAACGTTCTGGAAAGAATACGTCACATGGTGGATGATATATATATATATATATATATATATATATATATATATATATATAATATATATATATATATATATATATATATATATATATATATATAGTATAAATTCCTGCATCCACTTTGTATTTCTTTTATATGCAAGTTTTGCTAATACTGTTTTTTTCCGTTTCAGGATAGATTAACGTATAAACTCTGTTCTTACAGTATATGGACATACTAGACCATAGTGTAAAAACCTTTGACTCTTTCGGGAATTAATAACTTTGCTCTAACGGGATCTTGTCTCAACAGAGAGAGGGAGGATTAACCTATGAGTCTAACTCTGTAATTAACTCAATAACCTATGTTCATTGTATTTGATTTTGATATTCAAAGATATTGTTGTGTTGTAGATTCTTTATGATAAATAAAATGTACATAAACTTTATTTACGTGTATCGGTCAGCTTGTCCCAAAAGATCCCAATTCCATAGTTATAGGTTTCACGTATGTGCGTCTAATTGTCGTCACGTATCTGTGTGTGTATAGAAGCGAGTGGTTGAATATATATCAGTATATTTATAAGGAAACTGTCTGATCTACAAATCTCAGTCGTAATCGATAGGCTGGATTGATTATCTCTCAAATCCAGGGACAGATTTTTTACCTTTCACCATTTCACTTGTGAAACATCTATTTCTTTACCTGATCTCTCACTGAGCTATCACCTGTTCTAGTACTATTCAGGCTGGGCCAAAATTGATCTTAATTACCTTATAAAAAAATATACGACAATGAAACAAGACATTAATACCTTGAACGAACAGATCTCTACAGCCATACTGCAGGCAGTCAAACAGGCAATCCCCAAAGGCAGTCATATCAAATACAGCATCTTCTGGAATGAGGAATTAGAACACCTAGTACAACTAAGACGCCAGGCACGGAAAACCGCTCAGAAACATCCTAGCCATGAAAACAAAACCACATACAACAGACTCACTGCACAGGTTAAGCTAGCGAGCAGAAAAGCCAAAATGGAAAACTGGAAAAAAAATGCGAGAACCTAGACCTAAATAAAGAAGGGAAGAAAGCATGGAAACTCATTGACAACATGGCAGGGACATCCCAGAAGAGAAACCCAATCCCTATAAAACTTCCAAACAGTAACACAGCTACCTCCAACAGATAAAAAGCACGAGTCCTAAATCGATTCTTTGCTGAAGTCAATAAAACATATAAAAGAGCCAATCTAGATAAAGCCATCAAGACACTTACAAAACGCATGCTAAAAGCACACAAGGCTGTGAACAGTATCTTTGATCAGGAATTTACGCTAGCTTAACTGCAATCCAGTCTCCTAAAGACCAAACTAAAAAAAGCACCAGGGCCAGACCAGGTTACCAACGACATGATAGTCAAACTTGGGGAAAAAGGCTTGCTGACGATCCTGGAATTCATAAACAAGACGTGGAGAAGCAGTACTGTACCTACAGGATGAAAAACGGCTAATATTATCCCAATTCTCAAAAAAGATAAACCACCAAGCGAAGTCAGTAGCTACCGGCCCATCTCCCTGACTTCGTGCATTGGGAAAATGGCAGAACGTATGATAAATGCACGCCTCTACTGGTGGTTAGAGAAAGGGAAAGCCCTCCATCCTGACCAAGCAGGATTTAGAAGAGGAAGACAGACTGTTGACCAGGTAATCCAATTGGTACTACAGATTGCCGATGCTTTCCAGGATAAAAATCATGTGGCCGCAGTTTTCGTTGACCTCAAGCAGGCATACGACAGAGTATGGAGAGACGGACTATTTTTCAAGATGCAGAAGATGGGCATAGAAGGAAGAATGTTTTGCTGGATAAAAGATTTCCTCACAAATAGAACCATCTTCACAACGTTCAACGGAGCAACATCAGGGAAAAGGACCATCAAAGAAGGCCTCCCACAAGGCTCATCCCTACTAGAAGGCTAAACCTCATAAAGCGGTTGGCAAGCACTGATTGGGGTGCCAATCAGAGCACCCTACGACAACTGTACTTGGGATACGTGCGCTCAGTTATGGATTACTCTCTACCCCTGCAAGCCACTGCTAGCCCAACACTCAGACTGAAACTAGATCGCATACAAAACCAGGCACTCAGATTCATCTGTGGAGGCTTGCGAACTACTCCGACCAGCGCATGTGAGATTTCCGCCAATGTGGAACCTCTAGAACTAAGGAGAGAGAAATCAGTTATCATCACGGCAGAAAGATTCTTGCGAGCTGACAAGGATGACCCCTGCAAAAAGCTTATCGGTGACCACAACTCCAAGTACCGAATTAAAAAGAAATCTTTCACTAGAAGGTACCAAGAGCTTTCAGGAAAGCACTACATACCAGAGACTAGACTGCCTACTCAAGCTGTACCTGACCTAACACCTCACGTAGAACTAAAAAGACCAATAATACGTACAAACCTTCTGCAACCCGCAAATAAAAGCCTTATACCTACACTGCTGGAAACACTTGCCATGAAAATCATCTGTCAGTATGATGAAAACATTATCCATGCCTACACAGACGGATCAGCTTTCAAAGCAGTCATAAATGCTGGATATGGGGCCATAATCATCGCACCCAGTACAGAAGAACCCATCAAAATTGCAGGTCCCTGTGGTACCTGGTGCATAAACTACGAAGCCGAAGTAGTCAGCATCCAGAAAACCCTAACTAAAATTTTTGAACTCTTTGAATCAGACGAAATGGAACCAAATGATGTTGTAGTATTCTCAGACTCGCAGGATGCCCTCTTGACAATAGGAAACTGGAAAACCAACTCAATCAGTACTATCCAGAAGGTCCAAGAAACATGTCACAAAATTATGAACTTGTACGGAACAAAAATATACATGCTACGGATACCTGGCAGCATAAACATCACATTGAATGAAGTTGCTGATAGACTGGCAAAGAAGGGAGCAAAAATGCCACAGGTTGATCAACCATTGAATATGTTAACAGTTAAACAAATAGTCTAAAACAACTGTGAAGAAGTTTGGCTGAACACGTGGGCACAGGCTAAAACAGGAAGAAGACTCTTCATTCACCAAACAGCCCCAAATAAGAAAGATGCTATGAACGATATCGAACGACGATACCAAACCAAAATCTTCACACTGAGAACAGGTCACTACACTAAATGGCCACAGAAACAGACTATGTTCACAAAATATAGCAAAATGTAGACACTACCCTAATCCGTTGGAGACAGTAGAACACCACCTACTACAGTGCCCTGCACTTCAGGGACTGAGACAACAACTGCTACCACACAACCCATCCATAGACAATACACTGTATGGCATCTCAGAACAGCTTATATGAACTGCGCAGTACCATATAATGGCATCAAGGTCACCAAGAGCTGACGCTCAGTGACAGTGGATCAAAGAAGAAGAAGAAGAAGAAGGACGACCACAGTGTCGGCAGACACTAGAGTAAACAAAAAACACACATGGATCTTCATTTCAGCTAGTAGTACTTATAACGACGCGTCGTCACATTAGCAATAATATATTTAGAGGTAAAATCATTACACCCAAATAAACTTACGACGTGACGGACAAACATCCAACAAGCAGTCTTTCGCAGAAATAAACCTCTTCATGGCTAAAAAAATGCCCCCCCCCCCCCCCCCAATTTAAAAAAAATAAAAGGACAGATATAACTGTCCAGTGGTCAAAATGTTTTAAAAATGTACACAATATACCCCGACTTATAACTGAGAGATCACATCTCTTGTCAGGTTTTGACGTCATTTCCAATCTCGGAAATAAGTGGAAAAAAACAACAAAAAAACGTAACCACGTGATACTTTAAAAGCAGCAGATATAAAGAAGTTAGGGGAAGGCATCCAAATTACTTCCAAAGGGGAACAATTCAAATATTAATAAAATATCAAACTAAACAATAGATTTTCTTGTTGTATTCTTTTTTGATCAGTTTGTTATACAAATTTATGTTAGGCACACAAGAATCTCTAATTTTTATTAGCACATTTCTTTAATTGTTAATGAAATGTTGTTTACCATACTTAGAATAAAAGTACTTTAAATAATATAGAGTTTGATGCGCATATAAAAGATGTGAACTCTTATATCCTCTGCCACTTTCAATGATAATATAAAGTAACTTCTTTGGTTGCATTCGCAGATGTGCACACCGAAATGTTCCATCGGCGCCAAATAACGCACTTGGACAAACCTTTAAAACTCAGTATGAATAATGCTGTAAAAACCCCACGGCCTAATATCTGGCCTGTGGCTAGGATCATGTGTCTAGACACGGGGACCGGTACAATGACATTCATGTGTCATTAGGTCTCTTGTGTGAGAACACAGAAGATCACTACGGTGACACATGTTGTCATTGGGTCTTCTTGTGTTGGAACATATGGTCTTGACCTGGGCCGGGTTTGGGCGGGGCTAATGCGACCTCATGCGAGGAAAAAATATGCGACCTCAAGCGAGGAAAAAGAAAAAAAGGACAAACCTTTAAAGACATTTTCTGACTTGGTCGGTTCTCTCCTATCCCGGGGACCAGAGTGGCTAAGAGACATGGCGTCCACATCTAATTCTAAAAGCACTGGGGTCGGTTCCCAGTACAGAGAATATTCTTGATGGAATTTTTCAGAACTTTTGTACTAATAACGTCTTACTTCCCCCTGATTCTCTGAGTAGTGAGATCGGATGCCTAGCCTTCTTGAATAAGAGCGAAAAATAGTAGGTCCCGTGTACACCTTTTGTACGTTAAAAATAACTCGGCAGTTGAAAATCATAAAGAGAAGGCCATACGGCCGCTGCCGTGCCAGAGTTTACACAATTTAGAAAACCTACCCGATACAAACATATTTATAGAATGTGTGGTTTTTGTATACACACATTGGGATGCTCGCCGATGCTTTGGAGTTCGTGCACTGTGCCGAGATTCTCCTTGTGAGCTAAAGGAGGAGATCGGACCACTGATGGAGTTTTCCGTGTACAATGTAGATGGTCCTTAAAACAAAACAAACAAAACAAACAAACCTCTTCTACCTTGGTGTGTAGAGGTTAGCCAGAGAAAGTGCCATGTTTAACTGTATATCTTTTGACCTAGTTTCAGTCTAGTCCTCGGTCCATCACGGATTGTCTAATGCTGTTCTCCTAGCGAATTCTGGGTCGTCCTGGAAATCTTGATCCCTGGCTATTGGTTTCCAACATGTACATGGTAGCCAGTGACGGTTAGTCTCCCCTTAGCTCTGCAGTAGTGGTCCAACAGTGGCCAAAACTCAAGAGTATCTAAAATGGGTCGTCAAAGATGTTTACCTTCGCACAGGTACTGTGGGGATATTTAACTTGTGGGTGTCCAAGATGCCATAATGTTGACTGTATTCTAGGTCATATAGTGGAGAATTTATTTAACTATGTGATGATGGACAGAAGAAATGGAAAGAATAAACAGAAATAACGTCACAAACAGGTTAAATAATGTGACATTAAGTAAACATTAGTTAGTACATAACAACATTTTTTAGTATAAGAAATTTTCGTGTTTGTGTTTATTAGAATGCATCCATACGAATTAATTATTCCCTTGATTCTTTGTCTTGTCAAACAACAGTTTTATTTTTGGTAAAGTTTCTGAAAGACATAACGCCATATGATTTTCAGAATTAATTTTCTTCTTTCTTGCTTCGGATTAGATTAAGAACTGGTCGTTCGTTCTTCATTCGTTCTTCATTCCACATTTTTTCTCTCACTACACTGTGTTGGAATATTTCATTTGGATTATATACAGTGTGGCACAAACGTCCAGATTCATAGAGAATTCGCTGCTAATTCTCTTTGTGAATATCCCTGTCTTGTGTACATGAGAACAATCTGTGTGCGTTCATCTGCTGCTAATGTTGAATCCATATTGGCACTGAAAAAAATGATTATGCATGTTAGAAGAGAGAAATAATTTATATGAGGCAAATTCCTTACATTTCCAGACGTTTGGCTTGCTGTGTAGCTATTTAGCAAATATCCTGCGCAAATCTGTGAGATGCTTGGCGTATCCTCAAGTGGTAGGCGTACTCCAGGCTGGGAACCCCTACTCCCGTTGACGTAAAATCCCATCTTTCCGGTACGTAAGTCTATGCTATTAATTATGACGTCGATTAATTATATTAAAAATGACTTTCTGGAGTGGAGTTTGTAGAGTTAAGTAGACCATTCCCCCAGTTCCAAAGAAACAAATAATCTGCTTGTATGCAGCACTGTCACCGTAATAAATATGGGCTACTTTCTAAATCATGTAAGTCGAGAATCAACTTATCCAAGTTGGAACAACACAGTATTTTAGAAGCACTGAATGTAGTCGCTGGCCGTCAAACATCTCTTGGTGTTTGGAGGACCCACCAGTAAATTACGAAAGTCACTAACACAAGTTGTAGTACATCCAAAAACGAAAACTTCATTACGAATATGTTTTTTTCTGTAACCACTGTTTCTCTTCCTTTGTCTTATTTATGACTGTGCGTATTTATAACAGTAAATTAATATGAGACAAATATAAAGGTATGTTATCAGGCACTCGTAGGAAATAAAGAAGTAGAACACTAATAAACAGAAAAGCAACAGACATGAGTGGCTTACCCAGGATTCCAACCCTGGACAATCCCGCCTAGCTATGCAAGCGAATCACACTATCCTCCCTGCCATCTACGCATCTTCAATATGTATTTATAACAGCGCTGGTCGGAGACCCACTTTCTGGGTTGTTTTGTAATACAGTTTGTTCAGACCCGAGTGGCACATTCCCAGTTACGATGGTTTGGCCGCGTCTGCAGCATTGAAGAAGAACGTCTAACACGATAAATATGAATCCAAATCTCCAGGAGGACCCAGAGCTCGCTGGGAGGACACCATTGAGTTGTGGGGGGTGGGGGGTTATGACATCATTAGTGTGACGGGGGGGGGAGGGGGGGCGTGGCGGAGTTATGACATCTTTAGTGTAACGTATAATGGAAAGAAAGCCTTCAGTAACCTGACATTTTTTTGTGATCCCGTTAGCGTTCTATGATGTGCTAGCAAAACTATGCATTTACTGCCTGTGTTTACTCATTTTTTCACCCACGCTTCTTTTCTTTGAACATAATCAAATGAAGTTTAGTAACTTTCGTGACCGGTCAGTTATAACAGATAGCGAATCAGGTTTGTTTACCTGGTCTCCTCAAGCGAGCTTATCTTTCAATCATGCGATACCTGACAGACCGCACATGAAGTAGACTCAAGTGCAAAATCTTTCCTCGAGACCCTTTGAAGTTTGTAATCGGCTCTTTGATCTCGGAAGCGGGCATTCGTACAGAGAAAATCTTCGAGAACCCCGTTAACCGTGTAAGTCTTTTCATGACGATCAAAAGCGCTCGACGGAAGGCCGACCATAAATTTGTATCTGGGGAACTCATGTTTCTGATTCTCCGGTACACACAATAGTGTGAAATGTAACATCATATATAGATCAGAGAACCATGATGATATATAAACTGTGTTTTCTTAAACCTGCTATCAGTTGTCACTCAGAATTTGTGAATAGTCTAAGCACGCAGTTCTACAACCATTGTGGAAAACGTATTAATAGCATTTGTAGAGATCGTTCCTTCTGATATTCTGGTAATATAAATTAGTGTTTACGTGATTAAAAGGGTTACCTTTTACCAATTAAAAGTGATAGTTTTACCATTATAATTTACTTAGATTTTCTAGCTAGTAAAATTAGTGAAATAAAATAACGCGTAGCTATTTTTATATCAGATGTTCAGTTATAATGTTAAATTTCACTACCTGCTTTATCACACAAGAAGAGGCGGTTTTATGTGACTGATTTATATGCTAGGCGAGACGGAAAGTGACAGAAAAGAATGCACGTTATATTTCATTTTGTGTTTTATTATAAGTGCCTATCATTGAATACCATACGATGACAAAAAGAAGCCCACAATTTCATAGCTATTAACGACAGGCGATATTTATGTAAGTGCGCGTATGGGTAATTGAATAATAATTAACACTGTACGCTTAATGCCGGTGCGAGAGGTGCGGGAGAGTTGCATACTCCATCTGACCTAATCTCAGCGCTACCGAATGCTGACCGCAGAGGCGTAAAGGTAAACACCTGTGCCGTTTAAATTTAATCAGGACTGTCGGAGCGGATAAGAGATCGTCTTGTTCCCGTCTGTGTGCATATGTACATATATATAGCTATATAGAACACTAGCATCTGTCCATAAATGTTTTTTTTATTCCTAGCAGACCTGATCAAGGGAGTTCAGCGGTCTTTTTCTTCATTTTCTGATTGGTTAATATTGTCCTTTCTTGGCTTGTTCGTAACTGTCAGGAACCACTTATCATGGCGAACACTTTACGGGTTACACCACTGCTGTGTGGGTTTATAATAACAAATATAAGGTCACCCTTCTAATAGTATGACTACACAAGACTGGCTGACAAAGGTAATGAACCACTTCAACAGGTAGTTCCCTTTAATAATCTACACACACAATAAAGCCTCACACGGCCATCAAAAGCATCAAATACAATAATGAGAAAACCACTGTAAACCTGCCTTAGCAGCTTAAACTATCACCTTCATACACGGAGGTACAAGCTATAGAAAATAGCTGCTATGAATATCGATCACCTGAGTGGCAAAACTATGACAATGACACACTCAAAAATCATCAACATCTTATCAAACTACGGCCTGTAGGCAATACGATCTAGACCCTTCACAGTTCTAAATTTAACAACGTAAAGGTCCGAAAATATGGCAGGCACTCAGTTTACAGTCTATAATATAAACCACACATCGATCTCGCTGGCATTGGGTAAAACCGTCCTTCCTGGACGAAGGCTAGTTTCTCACTGACACATTTTTTGCGCTTTTTTTCCCGACTTCCAGTAGTCACATGCCCAACCCGTTCTGGTAACCTCGGCCTCTCCCAACTGGCCTTTTAACATTAGATGAACTGCGAAATAACGCTGTGACAGTTACCAATTTTATTTGTGAGCAAGGACTTGCCAAAGGTACATGAGAAACATTTTAACTTGTAAATGTAACTAGACTTACAAAACTCAGCGATATTTTTCCAATTTTACTAGCCCACTGAGGTACACAAGAGAACACTTATACTCCCGACTTCTGACAGTCGTATTCAAGCGGATTTATCCAGAAAGTTTCGCTGTTTCAGAATCGGTGTTCTCCCATAGAGGCAGTCAATATGATTATCATCATCATCATTCGTAACATTTTTAGCAACCAAATGTTTCCCAGTACTGGATGTATTTTCTTCCTTTTTTAACTGTGAACGTTAAGAGCACGTTTTGCTACACTAACTATTCGCGGTGACATTTGTTCATCCAGGAAAAACCCACACCAGATTCGGCGTTCACCTCGCTAGTCTTTACTTGTTAGTGGATGGACTGGGGCCAATTTGGGAAATAAAACCCGGCAAAAGAAACAGGATTACAAGGAGTCAAGTTGCTAGCTTTTGTGAACGACGAACTAGCCAAATACGAGGCGGAGAAGAAGGAAGCAGAAGCTAGATAGAAATAAAAAGAAGCAGAAGCTACAGAGATGGAGAAAGCAAGAGAAGAATGGCAATTGTCATTCATTCATAACCCTCCACACCCAAAGAAGCATAGGCCTTCAACAAACACATGCCAAGTCCTTCTGTCACGTCCCATCATCTCAAGTTCTTTCCACGTTCTCCTCATCATTTTCACCTCTGTTTCCAGCTCTCTTCTCCATGTGCTTCTTGGTCTACATCTGCCTCTCTTGCCCTGGGGGTTCCAGAACAAGGACTGCCTTGTAATGCTATCACCAGGTTACCTCAGTGTATGTCCTACCCATCGCCATCGTTTTCTTCTCATCTCTTGTTCCACTGGCACTTGTCTACTTCTTGTCATCAGTTCCACGTTGTTAACTTTGTCACACAATTTGAATCCCTCTATTCTACGCAATTACCCATTTATAAAAATCTGTAGCTTTTTGGTTGTTGGCTCTCCCCTGTGTGTTACCGGGGCCCGAAAGGGGAGCAAAGAATAGTAATACTGTTCCTTGCCAAGCAAGTCGTAGAAAGCGACTAAGGAGGGTTGGGCATGGGATCGGTTACCCCATACTGTAAAAAATAAAAAATAAAAACACTTCAAAAACATGGACAAGTCAATTAACGGCAATTGTACCAGAGGAAAATTGAAGCAGAAATGCAGGTTCGTAGAGACATGGAACGGGAGAAAAAGAGACAACATGAGGAAAGAGAGAATGACAAACGACGTCAGCACGAATTAGCGCTTAAGACTTTAGAGGTCCAAAGTCGTGGTGCAGCGTCTAGCTCCAGCAACGGAGAGTCTTCGTCACCTCAATCACCCTAAGCTGACTACTCAAATAGCCAGTCTTCTCAATTAGCTGCTATGTCTTTTGCCCTAGAATTCTTCCCAAGCCCCAACGAGAAAATTGATACTTATATAGAAAAATAGGAGAGAATGGCAACAATGTACGGTTTGGAAAGTTCGCGATGGTGCTTGAAGCTCTCACAGGCTCTCAAATGCAATGCGTATGATGCGTATTTAAAACTGGGAAGAAGCAATGAAGATAATTATGACATGCTTAAGAAAGCTTTACTTAAGCGCTTCAAAATGAACGCTCGCAAATTTTTGCAACTTTTCCGAAACAGCAGGAAAGAGGGAACCGAGACTTACGCTCAGCTCTCTTCTCGTCTGAAGGGATATTTGACTAAATGTGTGAAACTTTCAGAACTTCCTTGCACGTTTGAAGGGTTAGAAGAGCTTATTTAACCGAACAGATCAAAAGCACTTTGTCAAACGAAATCCGTAGATTTCTTGCTAAACAAGGAGCTTTAAAGCTTGCAGACATCTTGAGTAAGTCTAAGCGTTAAGGCAAATGCGCTCGTCGAGCTTCCAGGCTCAAAACGCAAACATACAGATGAGCCTTCTCGCAAAAATAATCTAGAACAGTCTTCCCATTCTTTTTCCCACTAAAACCCAAGCGAAACTGTACCCCAACACCCACTCCAAAATAATAATTCGAAATGTGAAACAACTCGATATCCCGCCAAAACCCTTGATCATCCCAAGCGACTCCCATGGCAACACAGCCAGAAAAGATTAGACATAGGGAAAACCCCTGCGCCAGGGATATCTGATCAGGGAAAACACATCGGCCCGAATCGGATCGGTTGTGTACAAACAGCCTCCCAGCAGAATAATAAGGTCAGTGAATCTCAACCTGAGGGTAAGAGACCTTCTACGTGAGGAACTGTTATATTGAAAGGGGCTTCCACTTATTGTTTGTTTGATACAGGTTTGAGCTTTAATAGTATTGTCGCGAGGCATTTGGTTAAACCAGGTCAAGAAACGAATTAAGCGTACAGTGTTAATTATTATTCAATTACCCATACGCGCACTTACATAAATATCGCCTGTCGTTAATAGCTATGAAATTGTGGGCTTCTTTTTGTCATCGTATGGTATTCAATGATAGGCACTTATAATAAAACACAAAATGAAATATAACGTGAATTCTTTTCTGTCACTTTCCGTCTCGCCTAGCATATAAATCAGTCACATAAAACCGCCTCTTCTTGTGTAATAAAGCGGGTAGTGAAATTTAACATTATAACTGAACATCTGATATAAAAATAGCTACGCGTTATTTTATTTCACTAATTTTACTAGCTAGAAAATCTAAATAAATTATAATGGTAAAACTATCACTTTTAATTTGTAAAAGGTAACCCTTTTAATCACGTAAACACTAATTTCTATTACCAGAATATCAGAAGGAACGATCCCTACAAATGCTATTAATACGTTTTCCACAATGGTTGTAGAACTGCTTGCTTAGACTATTCACAAATTCTGAGTGACAACTGATAGCAGGTTTAAGAAAACACAGTTTATATATCATCATGTTTCTCTGATCTATATATGATGTTACATTTCACACTATTGTGTGTACCGGAGAATCAGAAACATGAGTTCCCCAGATACAAATTTATGGTCGGCCTTCCGTCGAGCGCTTTTGATCGTCATCAAAAGACTTACACGGTTAACGGGGGTTCTCGAAGATTTTCTCTGTACGAATGCCCGCTTCCGAGATCAAAGAGCCGATTACGAACTTCAAAGGGTCTCGAGGAAAGATTTTGCAGTTGAGTCTACTTCATGTGCGGTCTGTCAGGTATCGCTAGATTGACAGATAAGCTCGCTTGAGAAGACCAGGTAAACAAACCTGATTCGCTATCTGTTATAATTGACCGGTAACGAAAGTTACTAAACTTCATTTGATTATGTTCAAAGAAAAGAAGCGTGGGTGAAAAAGTGAGTAAACACAGGCTGTAAATGCATAGTTTTGCTAGCACATCATAGAACGCTAACGGGATCACAAAAAAATGTCAGGTTACTGAAGGCTTTCTTTCCATTATACGTTACACTAAAGATGTCATAACTCCGCCCCCCCCCCCCCCCCAACCGTCACACTAATTATGTCATAACTCCGTTTTCTCCCCCCCCCCCCCCCAACTCTGTGATGTCCTCCCAGCGAGCTCTGGGTCCTCCTGGAGATTTGGATCCATATTTATCGTGGTAGACGTTCTTGTTCAATTCTGCGGACGTGGCCAAACCATCGTAACTGGGAATCTGCTAAACGGGTCTGAACAAACTGTATTACAAAACAACCCAGAAAGTGGGTCTCCGACCAGCGCTGTTATAAATACATATTGAAGATGCGTAGATGGCAGGGAGGATAGTGTGATTCGCTTGCATAGTTAGGCGGGGTTGCCCAGGGTTGGAATCCTGGGTAAGCCACTCATGTCTGTTGCTTTTCTGTTTATTAGTGTTCTACTTCTTTATTTCCTACGAGTGCCTGATGACATACCTTTATATTTGTCTCATATTAATTTACTGTTATAAATACGCACAGTCATAAATAAGACAAAGGAAGAGAAACAGTGGTTACAGAAAAAAACATATTCGTAATGAAGTTTTCGTTTTTGGATGTACTACAACTTGTGTTAGTGACTTTCGTAATTTACTGGTGGGTCCTCCAAACACCAAGAGATGTTTGACGGCCAGTGACTACATTCATTGCTTCTAAAATACTGTGTTGTTCCAACTTGGATAAGTTGATTCTCGACTTACATGATTTAGAAAGTAGCCCATATTTATTACGGTGACAGTGCTGCATACAAGCAGATTATTTGTTTCTTTGGAACTGGGGGAATGGTCTACTTAACTCTACAAACTCCACTCCAGAAAGTCATTTTTAATATAATTAATCGACATCATAATTAATAGCATAGACGTACGTACCGGAAAGATGGGATTTTACGTCAATGTGGAGTAGGGGTTCCCAGCCTGGAGTACGCCTACCACTTGAGGATACGCCAAGCATCTCACAGAGTTGCGCAGGATATTTGCTAAATAGCTACACAGCAAGCCAAACGTCTGGAAATCTAAGGAATTTGCCTCATATAAATTATTTCTCTCTTCTAACATACATAATCATTTTTTTCAGTGCCAATATGGATTCAACATTAGCAGCAGATGAACGCACACAGATTGTTCTCATGTACACAAGACAGGGATATTCACAAAGAGAATTAGCAGCGAATTCTCTATGAATCCGGACGTTTGTGCCACACTGTATATAATCCAAATGAAATATTCCAACAGTAGTAGTGTTAGTGAGAGAAAAAGGTGTGGAATGAAGAACGAACGACCAGTTCTTAATCTAATCCGAAGCAAGAAAGAAGAAAATTAAGTCTGAAAATGATATGGCGTTATCTCTTTCAGAAACTTTACCAAAAATGAAACTGTTGGTTGACAAGACAAAGAATCAAGGGAATAATTAATTCGTATGGATGCATTCTGATAAACACAAACACGCAAATTTCCTATACTAAAAAATGTTGTTATGTACCAACTATTGTTTACTTAATGTCACATTAATTAACCTGTTTGTGACGTTATTTCTGTTTATTCTTTCCATTTCTTCTGTCCATCATCACATAGTTAAATAAATTCTCCACTATATGACCTAGAATATAGTCAACATTATGGCATCTTGGACACCCACAAGTTAAATATCCCCACAGTACCTGTGCGAAGTTAGACATCTTTGACGACCCATTTTAGATACTCTTGAGTTTTGGCCACTGTTGGACCACTACTGCAGAGCTAAGGGGAGACTATCCGTCACAGGCTACCATGTACATGTTGGAAACCAATAGCCAGGGATCAAGATCTCCAGGACGACCCAGAATCCACTAGGAGAACAACATTAGACAATCCGTGATGGACCGAGGACTAGACTGAAACTAGGTCAAAAGATATACAGTTAAACATGGCACTTTCTCTGGCTAACCTCTACACACCAAGGTAGAAGAGGTTTGTTTGTTTTGTTTGTTTGGTTTTAAGGACCATCTACATTGTACACGGAAAACTCCATCAGTGGTCCGATCTCCTCCTTTAGCTCACAAGGAGAATCTCGGCACAGTGCACGAACTCCAAAGCATCGGCGAGCATCCCAATGTGTGTATACAAAAACCACACATTCTATAAATATGTTTGTATCGGGTAGGTTTTCTAAATTGTGTAAACTCTGGCACGGCAGCGGCCGTATGGCCTTCTCTTTATGATTTTCAACTGCCGAGTTATTTTTAACGTACAAAAGGTGTACACGGGACCTACTAGTTTTCGCTCTTATTCAAGAAGGCTAGGCATCCGATCTTACTACTCAGAGAATCAGGGGGAAGTAAGACGTTATTAGTACAAAAGTTCTGAAAAATTCCATCAAGAATATTCTCTGTACTGGGAACCGACCCCAGTGCGTTTAGAATTAGATGTGGACGCCATGTCTCTTAGCCACTCTGGTCCCCGGGATAGGAGAAAACCGACCAAGTCAGAAAATGTCTTTAATGGTTTGTCCAAGTGCGCTATTTGGCGCCGATGGAACATTTCTTTTTTTTTTTTTTAAATGCCTTTATTCAGGTCAAAATATATCCATATTATTTACAACATTTTTACAAATATCACATATTACAGTAAAATAAAGTACAAAACCCCCTCTTCCCTCCCCCCTCTCCCCAAACTATCATTACAACAAGTCAATAACTATAATACGAAATTATTTAAACAATATCACATACTAAAGATAAACATTCTAAAGATAGCAATAAACCATACTAATGATAACCCCCCCCCCCCTCCTCCCCCAAATAAATTTATTCAAGTCAATATACACACAGGTATGTGTTGTACTACATGGATGATTGATGGTACATTGGTGATGACATGAGATGAGGACGTGTATTATGAAGTATGTACAATACAAAGCTACCTGCTTTGTGTGATGGCCAAAGGGTCAATTAAATATTTATCAACAACAAAAAGTTTCAAATTTGTTCTGTTATGTTGCGTGTTATTTGTTCGTATATCTGTAAAAATATTCTACTATTGTAATGTATGCCGTCATGTACTGCCCTATTCCTACATGTCCAAACTAAGTGTCTAAATTCTGCTAATAAAGTTAAAAGTTTAAGTTCTGTCTGTCTTGGTAAAGTCGGTAAAGTATTCAACATGACCGCTTGATACATGTTGAGTGGTTGCGGTGTTTTGGAAGCTATCAGTGTTCTTAGTTTGCTTATTGTAGGGACCACTGTCCTACAAGTGTAAAACAAGTGGTCCTCTGTTTCTACTATGTTGTCACTGCACAGTTTACACCTTGGTAGCGCCTTGCCTGCTTTCATTGCTGAATGCTTGCTCATGATAGGTGTTAAACCGTACAGTAACCTAAATGTAACTTGTTTGGCTTGTGGCTTAACGTTTAATGCGTGAATGTTTGTGAAGCTTTGCGTGTAGTCTGTTATGAAAAAATTGTACCCTCGTTTAATCCGTGTACCTAAATAGGGTTCCTGTGCTGCAACTAATAATTTGTATATGAGTTTGGTGTCTTGCTTTACTAACTGTTCGTTTCCTTTTAAATTTTGTAGGCATATCTTATAAAAGGGTGGTGGGGCCCCAAAGAAATATGGTTGATTATTTCCTAACTTGTGTAGTTTAATTAACCTAAGTCCAATGTAGTAGTGTGCTAATGGGTAAAGATCTGGATATTTTATAATCTCCCCTATATATTTAACCCTTAAAGCTTTAATCTTAGTGTTAATGTCTTGTAAAGCTATCCCTCCCTTGTTCTTAGGTTGTATTAGGGTTGCGTGTTTAATACTTTTAAAGGTGCTCCTAAAAATAAAACTCCTAATCAACACATTTATTTTAGTTACAATTGTTTTTGGTGTGATTTGGATATTTGCTGTATATATAATTTTTGGCATAATGAAACAGTTCACTATGATACTTCTCCCAAAAATAGTAGCTGTCTTATATTTATATTTCTCTAACATGTTTTGAATTTTATCTACTAACTTTATCCATGTCTCTGTATTGGGGTCATGGGGGTTACAAGAGTAGCTTATCCCATAAATTTTGATTCTGTTAACTTGCGTTAACTGAAAAGGGAAGTCTGTTTTATTTGCCCATTTACCTAAACCCATTAAACTAGATTTTTGAATATTTAGTTTGGATTCGTTAGCGTATCCAAACTCTGTAAAGGTTTCTAATATCTTTCTTATGGAATCTACAGTTGCTGGAAGGAATAAAGTATCATCAGCGTACGCTAATGATTTTCTTTCCCCCTGCCCGGGTACAAAAGTCCCCGTGATGTTTACATCTTGTCTTATTTTTTCCAGCACTGGCTCTAGTGTTAAAACGTATAACAGGGGAGACAAAGGGCAACCCTGTCTCACTGAGCGTGTCAGCCTAACTGGGTCACTTAAACTGTGATTAATTAGTATTCTACTGTGGGGTTTTTTATATAAGATCTCTATCCATGTTCTAAAATAAGTACCTATATTGTTTGCTTGTAAAGTTTTGTGTAGAAAGGAATGTGATACCCTGTCAAAGGCTTTTTCCTGATCTAGTGATAGTATTGCGCTTTGACACTTTCTATCATGCGTGTATGTAATAAAATCCCTTATGAAGTGTGTATGTCTACAAATGTTCCTACAATGTACGCTGCATTGTTGGTCAGGGTGTACCAACTTCTTCATGAATAATTTAAGTTTCAGAGTGAGAGCTTTGGCCAAGATTTTATAATCAGTATTTAAAAGCGAAATAGGCCTGTAATTTTTGATTGACTTTCTGTCAGCATTTTCTTTAGGTATTAAAGTAATGAAGGATTCATTTAAACTATTCGGAAGCTCTCCTTTTTGGAAGGCTTCCTCAAATACTTTAATTAAAAGGGGGCCTAAAATTGAGAAAAAGAAAAAGTAAAATTCTGCCGTTAACCCATCTGGGCCGGGTGATTTATTTTTTTGGAAAGTACTGATAGCTTCCCTTAAGTTTTCTAAAGTTAAAGTTTCGTCTAATTTTTTGCTCTCATCATCACTTAAACCTTTTGTATAGTGTAGAAATTTATCCTGTATGTTTTCGTTGGTTGGTTCTTTAGTGTATAATTTTGTGTAGTATTCAAAAAAGGCGTGTCTAATATTAATGTCTTCTGTCTGTTGTTTCCCATTCATATCAAATATTTCCTGAATCTGTCTACTGTGTTGTACATTTTGTTCAATCGCTAAATATTGTCTACTGGGTGTTTCTTGTGTAATAGTATTTAATTTTGACCTAAGGAGAGCTCCTTGGTATGTGTGTTGTTTGTACAGGTCTAGTTGTTCTTCTAAAGAATGAATGTGTGGGTTAGATTTGTCTATCTGTTTTGTTAAACTTATTGCATCTTCTAATATATTTTGTTCCCTCTTAAAAGCCCTGTGTATTGTTGTTGCTAAAGTCTGTGTTCTGTCCCTTATTGTGTTTTTTAGCAGGTCCCAATATTCTGCAATGTTGTTATTGGGAATATCCTGTGTGTAACCCTGAATGAGTTGTGTTATTGTATCTGTGAAGAAGGTATTTGTTAGCAAGTTATTGTTGAATTTCCAATGCGGGGATCTCTTTAATTTTGTATATGTGTGTCCCGTACTTAGAACTGTGTATACTGCCTGGTGGTCTGTAAATTTAAGCGTATTTTTAATGTGATAAGTTTTGTGTGTGTTGTAACTGTTTGTTGCGTATGTTCTGTCCAGTCTTGAGGCCTGTCTAAAATATGGGTTTATCTTGTCATGAAATGTGAAAGCTTGTGTGTTCGGTTGTAGTTTTCTGTAAGCGTCTACTAGGTCATGTTTGTCAAGAATGGGTTGTAAGTGTCGTATTGATTGGGGGTATTTGTATTTTCTTTCTGTGATATACGGGGGCCAAGGAACTACTGTCTAAACTAGCCAAAACACAGTTGAAGTCTCCCCCTAACACTATTCTAGTTCCTTTGTAATGCTTATCTATAATGTCATACAGTCCGTCGTAGAATTTGGGTTGGTCAGTGTATAATGTGGGTGCGTATATATTAATGAGTGTGTGCATGTCATGTTTATTGTGTTTATTTTGTATTTGTATAATGACAATTCTGCCACAATTGTCTGTTCTATAATGTACTGCTTCCCAATCCTCATTTATTTGGAGGATGGCAGTACCCCCATGGCAGGTGCCCCGGGCGAACCAGCCATGTTTAAGTCCTAATCTAGTTACAATCTGGTCGGCATGATAACCAGAAGTAATTCCCGTTTGCTGCAAAAACAAAAAGTCGGGTTTCTCTTTTTTAATTAGTTTAATTACATGGTCCAGCTTATTTCTCAAACCATTGATATTGAGAGATATTATCACTAGACTGCATGTCGGAGTGGTAAGCTGAGGTTGGCCACTCGCTATAAACTGTCTACATGGCAAAGTGGCCGATGGAACATTTCGGTGTGCACATCTGCGAATGCAACCAAATTAATTGTGTTTTATATTATTATTGAAAGTGGCAGAGGATATAAGTGTTCACATCTTTTACATGGGCATCAAACTCTATATTATTTAAAGTCCTTTTATTCTAAATATGGTAAACAACATTTCTTTAACAATTAAAGAAATGTGCTAATAAAAATAAGAGATTCTTGTATCCCTAACATAAATTTGTATAATAAATTGATCAAAAATAAACATAAAAAGAAAATCTATTGTTTAGTTTGATATTTTATTAATATTTGAATTGTTCCCCTTCGCAAGTAAATTGGATGCCTTCCCCTAACTTCTTTTTTTTTTTTTATAACCAGCGGCACTCGAGCTTTCCAGCTCTTCGGCCCAATGACATGTCATTGCGAGGCTGGGGGGGGGGGGTAGTGGACTTTTTCTTCCAACCCGGTCAGGAGCTTCGCTCCTTCCCATCCACACGGGATTTATGTGCAGGAGCCGTTCAGGTTATTCAGTCAAATTTCCGGTCGTAAACATTTCTTCAAACGCCGACGGCCGGGTTTGAACCATGAACACCTGGTCGCCAGTACAACTTTGTAGCCATTACACCAGCGCGGGTCCCCGAAACTTCTTTATATCGGCTGCTTTTAAAGTATCACATGGTTACGTTTTTTGTTGTTTTTTCCACTTATTTCCGAGATTGGAAATGACGTCAAAACCTGACAAGAGATGTGATCTCTCGGTTATAAGTCGGGGTATATTGTGTACATTTTAAAAACATTTTGACTGCTGGATTATTATCTCTGTCCTTTTATTTTTTTTTAATTTGGGGGGGAGGAGGGGGGGGCAATTTTATTAGCCATGAAGAGGTTTATTTCTGCGAAAGACTGCTAGTTCGATGTTTGTCCGTCACGTCGTAAGTTTATTTGGGTGTAATGTTTTTACTTCTAAATATATTATTGCTAATGTGACGACGCGTCGTTATAAGTACTACTAGCTGAAATGAAGATCCATGTGTGTTTTTTGTTTACTCTAGTGTCTGCCGACACTGTGGTCGTCCTTCTTCTTCTTCTTCTTCTTCTTCTTTGATCCACTGTCACTGAGCGTCAGCTCTTGGTGACCTTGATGCCATTATATGGTACTGCGCAGTTCATATAAGCTGTTCTGAGCTGCCATACAGTGTATTGTCTATGTATGGGTTGTGTGGTAGCAGTTGTTGTCTCAGTCCCTGAAGTGCAGGGCACTGTAGTAGGTGGTGTTCTACTGTCTCCAACGGATTAGGGCAGTGTCTACATTTTGCTATATTTTGTGAACATAGTCTGTTTCTGTGGCCATTTAGTGTAGTGACCTGTTCTCAGTCTAAAGATTTTGGTTTGGTATCGTCGTTCCATATCGTCCATAGCATCTTTCTTATTTGGGGCTATTTGGTGAATGAAGAGTCTTCTTCCTGTTTTAGCCTGTGCCCACGTGTTCAGCCAAACTTTTTTACAGTTGTTTTTGAATATTAGTTTAATTGTTAACATATTCATTGGTTGATCAACCTGTGGCATTTTTGCTCCCTTCTTTGCCAGTCTATCAGCAACTTCATTCAATGTGATGTTTATGCTGCCAGGTATCCGTAGCATGTATATTTCTGTTCCGTACAAGTTCATAATTTTGTGACATGTTTCTTGGATCTTCTGGATAGTATTGATTGAGTTGGTTTTCCAGTTTCCTATTGCCAAGAGGGCAGCCTGCGAGTCTGAGAAAATTACAACATCATTTGGTTCCATTTCGTCTGATTCAAAGAGTTCAAAAATTCTAGTTAGGGTTTTCTGGATGCTGACTACTTCGGCTTCGTAGTTTGTGCATCAGATACCATAGGGACCTGCAATTTTGATGGGTTCTTCTGTACTGGGTGCGATGATTATGGCCCCATATCCAGCATTTATGACTGCTTTGAAAGCTGATCCGTCTGTGTAGGCATGGATAATGTTTTCATCATACTGACAGATGATTTCCATGGCAAGTGTTTTCAGCAGTGTAGGTATAAGGCTTTTATTTGCGGGTTGCAGAAGGTTTGTACGCATTATTGGTCTTTTTAGTTCTACGTGAGGTGTTAGGTCAGGTGCAGCTTGAGTAGGCAGTCTAGTCTCTGGTATGTAGTGCTTTCCTGAAAGCTCTTGGTACCTTCTAGTGAAAGATGTCTTTTTAATTCGGTACTTGGAGTTGTGGTCACCGATAAGCTTTTTGCAGGGGTCATCCTTGTCAGCTCGCAAGAATCTTTCTGCCGTGATGATAACTGATTTCTCTCACCTTAGTTCTAGGGGTTCCACATTGGCGGAAATCTCGCATGCGCTGGTCGGAGTAGTTCGCAAGCCTCCACAGATGAATCTGAGTGCCTGGTTTTGTATGCGATCTAGTTTCAGTTTAAGTGTTGGGCTAGCAGTGGCTTGCAGGGGTAGAGAGTAATCCATAACTGAGCGCACGTATCCCAAGTACAGTTGTCGTAAGGTGCTCTGATTGGCTCCCCAATCAGTGCTTGCCAACCGCTTTATGAGGTTTAGCCTTCTAGAGGCCTTTGCAGTTAGGGAGTCAACATGTGTTTTGTATGTGAGTCTGGTATCTAGCTGTATCCCTAGATAAGTCGGATTGTTCTCTTTAGCTAGCTTTGTGTCATCAAGTTTTAATTAAAGTTATTTTTTTACTGTTTTTTTTGCTGAGTGTGAATATAGTGTAGACTGTCTTACTCGTGTTGATCACCATTTTCCAGAAGCTGCAGTAGGTTGTTAGAGCTGCCAGTGCACGGTTTAGTTTCTTTTGCAGTTGGAAATGGGACTTCCCTTCTGCCCAAAAGACTAGGTCATCAGCAAACAAGGCGCTGGGTAATTCAAGGGAGTCTGCCAGATCATTTATGTATATGAGGAAGAGGGTGCAGCTTAGGGCTGAGCCTTGTGGGAGGCCTTCTTTGATGGTTCTTTTCCCTAATGTTGCTCCGTTGAACGTTGTGAAGATGGTTCTATTTGTGAGGACATCTTTTATCCAGCGAAACATTCTTCCTTCTATGCCCATCTTCTGCATCTTGAAATATAGACCATCTCTCCATACTCTGTCATATGCCTGCTTGAGGTCTACGAAAACTGCGGCCACATGATTTTTATCCTGGAAAGCATCGGCAATCTGTAGTACCAATCGGATTACCTGGTCAACAGTCTGTCTTCCTCTTCTAAATCCTGCTTGGTCAGGATGGAGGGCTGTCCCTTTCTCTAACCACCAGTAGAGGCGTGCATTTATCATACGTTCTGTCATTTTCCCAATGCACGAAGTCAGGGAGATGGGCCGGTAGCTACTGACTTCGCTTGGTGGTTTATCTTTTTTGATAATTGGGATAATATTAGCTGTTTTTCATCCTGTAGGTACAGTACTGCTTCTCCACGTCTTGTTTATGAATTCCAGGATCGTCAGCAAGCCTTTTTCCCCAAGTTTGACTATCATGTCGTTGGTAACCTGGTCTGGCCCTGGTGCTTTTTTGAGTTTGGTCTTTAGGAGACTGGATTATAGTTCAGCTGGCATAAATTCCTGATCAAAGATACTGTCCACAGCCTTGTGTGCTTTTAGCATGCGTTTTGTAAGTGTCTTGATGGCTTTATCTAGATTGGCTCTTTTATATGTTTTATTGACTTCAGCAAAGAATCGATTTAGGACTCGTGCTTTTTATCTGTTGGAGGTAGCTGTGTTACTGTTTGGAAGTTTTATAGGGATTAGGTTTCTCTTCTGGGATGTCCCTGCCATGTTGTCAATGAGTTTCCATGCTTTCTTCCCTTCTTTATTTAGATCTAGGTTCTCGCATTTTTTTTCCAGTTTTCCATTTTGGCTTTTCTGCTCGCTAGCTTAACCTGTGCAGTGAGTCTAATGTATGTGGTTTTGTTGTCACAGCTAGGATGTTTCTGGGCGGTTTTCCGTGCCTGGCGTCTTAGTTGTACTAGGTGTTCTAATTCCTCATTCCAGAAGATGCTGTATTTGATATGACTGCTTTTGGGGATTGCCTGTTTGACTGCCTGCAGTATGGCTGTAGAGATCTGTTCGTTCAAGGTATTAATGTCTTGTTTCATTGTCGTATATTTTTTATAAGGTAATTAAGATCAATTTTGGCCCAGCCTGAATAGGACTAGAACAGGTGATAGCTCAGTGAGAGATCAGGTAAAGAAATAGATGTTTCACAAGTGAAATGGTGAAAGGTAAAAAATATGTCCCTGGATTTGAGAGATAATCAATCCAGCCTATCGATTACGACTGAGATTTGTAGATCAGACAGTTTCCTTATAAATATATAGATATATATTCAACCACTCGCTTCTATACACACACAGATACGTGACGACAATTAGACGCACATACGTGAAACCTATAACTATGGAATTGGGATCTTTTGGGACAAGCTGACCGATACACGTAAATAAAGTTTATGTACATTTTATTTATCATAAAGAATCTACAACACAACAATATCTTTGAATATCAAAATCAAATACAATGAACATAGGTTATTGAGTTAATTACAGAGTTAGACTCATAGGTTAATCCTCCCTCCCTCTGTTGAGACAAGATCCCGTTAGAGCAAAGTTATTAATTCCCGAAAGAGTCAAAGGTTTTTACACTATGATCTAGTATGTCCCTATACTGTAAGAACCGAGTTTATACGTTAATCTATCCTGAAAGGGGAAAAAACAGTATTAGCAAAACATGCATATAAAAGAAATACAAAGTGGATGCAGGAATTTATACTATATATATATATATATATATATATATATATATATATATATATATATATATATATATATATATATATATATATATATATATATATATATATATATATATATCATCACCATGTGACGTATTCTTTCCAGAACGTTGTCTCCATTACAGCTGCTCTGAACGCATCACGATTCTGGGCAAGTCGACCTGCATCAGCCAAAGACAAGTTCAGACTCTCTGTGATGTCCTGGGTCCACCGTCGTCTAGGTCGATACCTTCCCCTGTTTCCAGGGACCATGTCTTCCATCACTATTTTTTCCAGACTATTATGTCTTTTTATGTGACCGAAAAATTTCAGCTTCCTTATTGCGATGGTATTTAAAAGTCAATGTTCCTGTATGTTTAGTGAGTGCAGTACTTCTCTGTTGGTCTTTTTTCTGTCCAGGGTATTCTCAACATCCTTCTGTAGCATTTCATTTCAAATGATGTAATCTTTTTTGCAACTGTTTTATTGAGTGTCCAGGTCTCGCAGCCGTATGTTGCTACTGGGAATATACATGCTCTGATCAGTTGTAACTTTGTTTCTTTGCTTGTGTCTTGTCATAGGTTTTTCATTTGTATTAGTTTATGTGAAGCAATTGAGAGTCTTCTTTTAATTTGTACTGCACAGTCGCCAGAGCTGTTGATGATTGATCCTTAGTATTCGAATTCATTAACACTTTCCAGTTCTTCGTAATCAGTTTCAATTTCTGGTTTGGTCTTTACTTTGTCTGTTGTCAATACATTGGTCTTCTCGGTGTTTAGGTATAGATTATGGGCCTCGCTGTGTTTTTTTGGTGGACAGAATTTATTGTTCAAGTCCTTCTGGGTTGGTCGATAGGAGGACTGTGTCGTCAGCATATCTGATTTCTGGGATCTGGTACCCGCCGATGTTAAATGAGTCAAACTCTGTGTGTTCTTGGTCATCTCTTACGTTTCTCATGATATTCTCGGCATAAATGTTAAACAGGTAAGGGGAAAGGGTACAGCCTTGTCTTACTCCTTTCTGTACTTCAAACCATTCTGATGTTTCCCCCTCTATTCTTACGGCTGCCTGTTGTTCTTGGTACAGCAGTGCGATGAGTTGTGTAAGGTGGTTTGGAAATCCCATATTTTCCATAATAGCCCATAACTGCTGATGTTGTACACAGTCAAAAGCTTTAGTGTAGTCAATGAAACAAGTATGTAAGTCAACGTTGAATTATCTACACTTTTCTATGATGATCCTCATGTTGAATATATGATCTCTAGTGCCTCTACCTGGTCGAAAACCCGCCTGTACTTCGTTTATTTCTGTTTCTAGCTTTTGTTGCATCCTTTTCATTATGATTTGTAATAGTATTTTGCTGCCATGGCTTATAAGAGCTATAGTTCTGTAGTTTGTGCACAGTTTCAGGTTGCCCTTTTTTGGCAAGGGTATGTAAATTGATCTTTTCCATTCCTTGGGCCAAATTCCGCTTTGCCAGATCTTGCAGCATAATGCTTGGTATATACGAGCGCTGCCTTCTCCTCCTGCCTGTATCATTTCAGCTGTTATTTCATCATAACCAGGAGATTTTCCACTTTTCATGTGTTTGATTGCGTTCCAGACTTCCTCTATGCTAGGTTCTGGTTCACGTTCCACTTCATTCATGACGTTGTTATCTGCCGCTTTGTTTATTTCCGTATACATTTCTTGACATTACTCCTTCCATCTGTTCAGAATATCTTTACGTTCTGTTAGAGTGTCGCCTTTCTTGTCGTTTATTGCTCGAGGTGATGATTTATAGTTGCTGTTCTTCAATGTTCTTACTTCAGAAAACATATTCTTACTCAATCCTTGTTCGCGCATTTCCTCTATTTTCTTGCAGGTGTCGTTTATGTATTGTTGTTTGTCTTGTCTGACTCGTTATTTAATCTGCTTTGTGTATTCCTTGTACAACTCCTGATTTTCTGTATCTCCATGAATATGGCAGGTGGCGGAAAGGGGGTTGCTACAAAGAAAAGTAGCAAACACCTTAATTAAAAAAAAAAATTGTCCTATCTCATGCTGGCTGTTGAGACTAAATGTGGCTTGATCGCTGCCCATGTTAATATATTTGCATATATTTGATATATTTGACCGAACCGCAGTACTCTACGTTAATATGCGCTTGAAACCTTCTCAGCAAAACTGGGTTATATTGTATCTGTCACGATTCTTCTTATTATTTTATAGCTCTGTTTAAGTGTATTTAAGAATTGGTCTGTGACGTACGGTTGTGGTACATTCAAAATGAGTGAATCAACCTTAAATTTGTATATTTACAAGTAACAAATTTCATAATCAATTATAGTTAACAGTTAAAAAAATGAATAATTCTTTAACAAACAATAATCACCATCGAGTGATGCTATGCAGGATAGATTAAGAGTTCAGATTAAGAGTTCACTTGGCAGCTTTTATGTGTACTTAGCTGCGAGTGAGGTTCTGTTCCAGCTGATCTTTGGTTCTTTGAAGAAAGATGACTGGATCGCACTCGTCACTGGTCAATTTTGAAAGGCGTAGCACGTTCCAAGAAGTGTCAGGGAGTAACTGTTACTGACTTTTATAAATATATCGTAATAATTTCTGGATTTCTTCTGGCTTCGATTCTGCCTATTAAATGCTGCCGTAACATTTGGGTTCGTTAAAGTTTTCATAGATTTTTTATGAACGAATGTTTCTATTTCTCTTCTTTGGTGTTCAATTCGTTTGTGACGTTTTGTGTCATTCTATATTCGTATTGATGTAATGAAGATTAGTTCGTTCAATAGTTTAAATGATAACACTTGATTGTCGAACTAACAGAACTATGAAAACTTCTTGTAGTGAATCTGAAAAAATTTGGCAATCAACATAAAGTCTTCTGAAGACGACATTCTCCATTTTAAATATCCCAACACAAATCATATGATGGAAAACATGAACGAAATACGGGGTTCCCATTTCTAAAATAAGGAATGACATCACAGTCTCCTACATTCTCAACTATTTGACCCTGAGCGGTCATATCAACCCTCGACCTTCGTCTAATTTTCTGTGTTCATATATTTCAGTTGAATACTATTCTATTCAAACTGTCTTGAAATTATCACGTCACATATTATGCCTAATTGTTGGCTTTATATTTCTATTAAGACATCTTGTCTATTTCATAAAATAACAGGCTAAATCAATTATTTTCAGTTTGACTTTCCAAGCCACAATTTAACATTATTGCTTTCAATAACGCGTTTATAATACACCGCGTTCCAGCTAGAATATCGCGTGTAGATCTGCGTTTTAGTATCAACGCCTTCACATATTCTCGGGACTCAATGTGGTGGGTTTAGATGTTATGAATGTTGGTGTTGTACTTAATTTGTAGCTGAGTGAGGTCAAGCTGTGAAGGCCCCTAAGTCTAACAATTGATGGGGTGTGTTCTCAGGGTACCTTTCTGCTACCACACTAAGATCTCACTCAGAGTTATATTTTACACTTAGACTAAATGGTGACTACGTCTAAATGTCTAGGGTAATGTAAGTGTGGTGTGATGGTAATCCAATACACAAACACACACACAAATATTAAATTCTATGATCAACTCACCTAACACAGTGTTTTAAATTTTGGTATTGAACAATTTTTTTTACAACTTATTTGGTCCTGAACGTAATATTATTTTGGTCAGGATTATCAAATTCAAATGAAATCAATTTATATGTATATATGCAATTCAATTAAACAAAAAGGGACAATCTGTCCAAGCACATAATTTAAATTCAAATAATGGTGTTAATAAATCTCTACTACTGCTTAACTGGTACTAGCTGGCGGGTTGGGGGTTGTACCTCATCCCCTGTCTTTATTCACAAATATTCTGTTCACTTTATTGGGTGGAAATGGATTTTATTTTATATAGTTATATTATTATATGGCAGATAGTTGATGAATCGTTCCTTGCCAAGTCTTATGCACTTATCTGGCACGTGAAGCTAGATGTTAGTTGTCTTTCCGGCCAACGGCCACTGTCTCAATCTTCCTGTGGCAATCTTGGTAAAGAACTTGTACCAAGATTACAATTCCAGTGGTAGATAGCTTGTACCACTATAGCAACTTTCTCTCTTACACAGAGTATACTTTCAGGAAGCTGGCACTAGCACAGTGCCAGTAAAAAAAAAACCTGCAACATGAAGATTATGGTTTGTCTTAACATAATATCTAATCCACCAAATTCACAATTCATAATGCATTCAAAATAAAAGAACAGGGTCAGATCTCTCTGACCAACCCAGCTCATCCAATCTAGATTGATGGAACAACTTGTACCAGTCTTCACATTCCTCTGCTCTAATGGCTCAACACCTATGCCATTATCATTGATTTTTTTCCATAAAATAAGGTGGGTGATATGATCCCTGCTGACAACCTATGTAATCTTTTGGTTCTACATCTCTGGTAGTTTGTTAATATGGTGGAGCAACAAATAGGCCTTGCATAAGTCTGCTAGTGACTTATGTACTTACAATCGTAAAATATCTTCATTACCCAAGTCATACAACACAATTAATAATATTAATAATGTTAATAATTTCTGTCTTACCACAAATTCAATGAATAAACACAGGAACGATGACTTGGCACAGATTCAGCTTTGGTTCTGGCGAGAATATGAATTTTATTTTATTTAGTTTAGTTTTATTTAACATTCACACTTCTAGTACATCGTCCTGCTCAAGGGACAGATTTTTAGACAAATGGCGTCCAGCCTTCAAAGTTTTCATTAATATTAAATGTGCTGGCCAAAGAGACCATGCGACTATCAATTTTGAATCGAAAATAAAAAAAACAAAATTACAAACTATGTGTTACTCTGCAAAAATATATTTAGTTTTGGGCAACCAATAACCTCTCTCCCTCTTTCTAACTACACCCAATCAGATTATATGTACCCTCTTCTGCCTCATTTCAAAAATGCGTTCAAAACATGTTATGGCTGAAATAAGCAGGCATGAGTGTGTTCGTCAGTCTGTCCTAGAATATATAGTATTATTGTAATATCTTGGTTATTAGTTGGACTATTTTGTGATTTAAAATGTATTATTGATAAGGAGACCCTATTCCACAAAACTATCTAAGTTTTATGGCCCTATGTATATTAGTTTGTATTTCCATATTTGTTCCATGTTAGTTGTCAATATTATTTAAATCTAGAAAACTACCATTTTTTCCCTCTCTCTAACGCTTTATTCAAACTAAAACGACAATGTCTGTGTTTCGTCAACAAAAAATTACGCCACTATACAGGAAATGAGGGCTGTGTGTGTGGTTATATATTTCAACTGCATGACCAAAAGACGAACATGTATTGGCCTTGTGTCGTATTTTCAAACTGCCAAAGCCAATATCGCGCGTTCGTTACAATTTTTAATTCCAAACAACGCGTGCTGATGGTAGCATTCTGTCGCTCCTTTCCCCTCCTTTCGTGTCTCTCCTTCCGTCTAGAACAAAAATTACGCCTCGATTTTTTCAAACATGTTACATTTATTTTCTCTACAGTAAGGCCTATTGAAAGCGATATGTTTGCAGGCGGGGCAAAGAAGTTAATCGCAACCCAATATTTTATTTGTACCTTATTTTGACTCTATACTCTATAATGTTTTATCTAATTTATCGATTGTATTGAGGATATCACTACACTCAAAAGTCTTTATTTATTTCTTATTCCATTAACTAGGAAGCCTGTACACTGACGGTTGAATATATGAGTTAAGACTTAAAATATATTAGTGGACTTTGCCACACATTATCTAAACACTGGTATTAGCCCAAAGGCTACATCAATACTCTCTCGTTACTAGGCTTATCGCGTCCTCCAACGTTTTACGCGTACTCTTTGAAGACTAGTTAGTTGAGGTTATGCATGGTGCGACCATTCAAATCAAGATAAAACCAAAATGCTCGTAAACCATGCAACAATCCTCAACATCTATCACTCCTCGATCCCAAACGTGACACTAGTGGCACGTGTGAGGTTGGTGGAGAAGACATAGGATATAGAGACTTAACTGAGTACCTAGAGTAAATGTGCAAGTATGGCAACCTATCAATAAATTCGTTAAACTAATAATAGCACGAATAATAACCAATGTCACTCCATAAAATGTTCAACTATCATGCACAGTTTCGTGCCGACCCATTGACAACCAGTAAACCCGGAGTAGCGTGGAGTATCTTACAAGTATCTTTGCTGTGGATAATAATCACCTGCCGGAAGATTGAGTCATCGTTTGCCACCAGATAGAGGCGCATCCCTTGGGAGCCCTCAGCTATATTCGTTGTCATCTTTGCCAGCAGTGGTCTCTAGCGCCATGTTAATCGGTTTTATTACTAGTGCTAGGATATTCACACTAGTGTTGTCTCCTTCACCCATGCCTTGGAAAGTGGGTGCACGCTTGGATTATTTTAATTACTGGTTCCACGGGGAGCTTATCTCCATATCAAGATTCAGAGGAACTGTATTAGGTTTTCTGGTTGCGGATTACTTACATACCAGGATTATTGTGCTCAAGACTAGAGAGGCCGTTTTCATCACCGAAAACTGGGGGCCCCCTGTTTGCTAGATAACCTGATTTGTGAGAAAGTATCTGGGTGTTGTGTGAGTGTGAGACAGAGGAAGTGACTAGTTTGATTGCCAGAGGAGGTGTATTAGTTAATTGTTCTGTGATTGGTGATTTCTAGAATTCAGAGTTAATGAAAGCCTTGTTTTTTTTTCTCTTTGATGTTTTTTTTCTCTTTGATGTTTTTTTTTTAACTTCAATAAACATATTCATTTTACTTGTGGTCAGAATCTCCACTATTCTAACTGTCACTTGATGTTGTGCCGTATGTCCTTACTGTAGTAGATTAGTCTATTTGAACATTGGAGGACGGGTGAGAGATTGACATAATTAAAGTCAGTCGGAGTATGATGGAGAAGTAGCCTCACTACTCTCCGGAAGTCATATCTCTCTCCATAATTTAATTAGCGACTCTATTCTCTCCATATCTCATTACATCATTCATAGTCTGTCTACACTCAGACATTCTCTATTTATCCATTACTCACGATACCCACGATACTACGAGGGGCGTGTTGCGGCCACCAGACTTGACCAGTGACGGTAGTGAACCAGTCCGTAACCTGCAAAGAACAAGCATCGGCTGGAGTAGAAACCAACCGACATCTTACTTAGAACTGCTCAAATCAGACCATCACCTTTGAGAAAATGTTAAAGATTCTATCTAAATTCATCCCACCACTTATTTATTTTACACCTGTTAACGATAACTGATTATTAAATTTGTTATTTGTAAAAATACAAATGTATAGTTGATTTAGTCATTTTAAGTGAACTGCACCCGTATGACTCAGTCATTTTAAATATTTATAACAGAGCAATTTAAGTAATATTTTTTTGAGTTAAATCAGTTGGGGGCTCATCAGAACGAACTAAAATATTAACTCATAAAAGGTCAGGGAAGATAGAAATTTACAAGGCCTGGATCCTATCAGCCGTAATACTTGATTTCTTTGAATTCTTATGAGGCTGTCTAGAACTGAAGCATTATTTGTCAATTGACATCTGTGCCTAGAGTAATCTTGAACGAAAGGTGGACACATGTGAAGACAACTCAGTAGAAACTCTGAATTGTTGCCACTGTTGGACCATCAATGCAGAGCAAGGGGAGTAAATCACGTGACACACAGCTGTAGATATTATGATAAATAACGAAATACTCGCGGGAGATAAGCGAGATATGGTTTCTTAGAAGAACAGTAACAATTCATTGACAGCCTAGATAACAAACGAAGGAAGTTTGAGCCGTGTGCATGAATGTTGTTACTTTATGGTGACATTTGGAATAATTGAGGGATGCAGCGTGCGTGATGGAAACAGAAGAAAGTAAGTACTTGATTCGAAGAAACGCTTGAAAATAAGAAAATCAATCAGTAAATAAATCAGAATATACACTTAGACACGCTAATATAACCAACATATCCATGCACATGGTTAATGGTTGAAAGTGACACTTTGCGTGCAAGCGTACCAACAACTTAATTAAAACAAAAATAAATACAACTCACTTCAAAATATTCACAATCTATCTTGGACACCACAACGTGCAGCTATCACTAAGTATTGGTTATTTCCAATCTGTAAAGCGCGTTGTGTTACAAAACATTCCATATTTATTCACAAAATCCCGTGATGACTACCACTATTTTAATTTGCGGGTTGGAAGAAGGAATGAAACAGTGTAAATGTCTTCAGATAATACTTGATATTGATCCTTGTGGAGAAAAAAAAATTAAAAGCCAACAAAGGTTCATATCAAAATTATTTTTTCTGGAAAATATGTTTTCCTATAAGAGATAAGCGTAAGATATTTTGTAGGATGATAAAGTAGCTTAAATGACGTCAATGTATGACCTCAGGTCAATGTGTGCCAAAAATGTAGAAGGACTAAAAACGTACTAAGGTGACCAATAGGAACATACAATATACTGTAAATGTACATACATTTCTTAACGTGTCACCATTTCATTGTTAGGGGAGGTAACTTATGCGTTTGTTTCTTGAATTTTTAATTCAAGGGAAGGAATTTAACCGTTACACAAATGCTAAAAAAAATAAAAGATTCTCGTTCAGTTTTAATTGCATCTGGTTAAACGCAAAAACATATAAAACTAAAAATATTGTTTTACGCCAACTTTAAGAAAAACCTGGTACATTATATTTGCGAATGTTGTTATTTGCTGTTAATGATAAACATTAAAACAATGTTTTACTTGATGCACACAACGATGAAGTGAAAACTTATCTGCTCTGCTACTTTTAATGATAATCTAGCTGCTGCCCACCCCTACTGGTGTACATTTATCGCTGAGCGCTGAAACGCGATGTTTATCAATCCGTTGAGCATTTCTTTATTACAAAATATCCCATAATAACGTGTCTACGGCCAGCGCTGTTGTTTAAACGCACGGACAATAATTATACCAAGGAAGAGAAACAGCTGTTACAGAAAAACACAACTCCAAAGAAGTTTCTGTTTGGATGTATAACGACATTTTACGCGATGTTCATAATTTAATGGTATGTCTTCCACATACAAAGAGATGTTTACTCCGTTAACTACTAACTTCGTGATCTAGAATGTGGGCTACATTGTAAAACCCGGACACCATTAGATTAGTTATTGTTTTCTACTTACATCTTAGTAAGATCCGTTGGAACTGGTGTGAATAGTCTACCTCGCTGTACAAACTCCATGCTTGAAAGTGATCGTTAGTTTAATAAACCGACTGGAAAATTAATAGCATATTTTTTTTTTAAATTAATGAAAAAACAAAAGAAAAGATATCCCGTTCAACGTCTGGTGGGTTATAATTAGGATATATATTGTTTTCAGTTCCAAATAATATGAACAACTGCCGATATGAGAAAGTGGCATCACATTTGACAAATCAATGTAAATAGGGACAATCACAATTGTGCTTATACGTTAAATAAAATAAAAAAATCAAGAATAAACTCTGAACAAGAATAATATTAAAGTGGAGGGGGTGTAAAGGCCTGGTGGTTCTAGTTATATAACGGACTTTACCAGATATTTAATTGACTTCCATCTGTTAAAAGTCATACGCATTGTAAGAACAGCATCAGACCTTCACATTCCCAGCCATTATATATTAACATTTGTTTGTGTTACATATTGTTTGACTATATTATGCAGTTCCCTAGGTCTGTCTATTCTCAACACCTCTTCTATGTGTATATGTAAGTTGGATGCTTGCAAATAATCTAATATTGGTATTCTCATTGGTTCATACCTCTTACATTTTAACAAGAAATGTTCTATATTATTGTCTTGAAGACATTCTGCACAGTAAGGTTCTTCTATTCTGAAATAGCCTTTTCCCAGCTGTAGTCTGAGAAGTTTCTTATTACTGGGAATTTTCAATTTCCTAGATATCTGACATTTTCTTGTTCTAGCCTTGAACATCTTATATGCATGTCTTCCTTTCAGATTTTTATCCCACTCTGCTTTCCATTCGTCTGTTATTAAATCTTTAATTAAGCTCTTAATCTCTGATTTACTCATCCCTACATAGACACACGTAGTAAGAGTGAGGTTATATAAGACAGTACTTACATATACGAACATGCTTATCGATATGATTTGACAACAGATTTAGAGAGAAGAAAACAACTTTTACAAATATAATGTAACAGAAAGATCATCGGAGTAACAAACCTGAATAGATATAACAAGTCAACAGGTTAAAGACACATGGATAGAACATAATAACAAAATGACTGAGGCAGACATGGTATAGCCGCATACGGATATCACATTAGTTAATAAAGATTGTCCCACAATGCCCAGTACCAGACACAATAAGACCTGATAGACTGAAAAGAAATACATTGGCAACATAAAAGAATTGACGCTTCTAACGGTCGAGGAACTTAACAATCTAACAAGTTATAGATAAAACTGGCGGGTACCGGTACTAGTACAGCACTTATCGTCTGTAGTGAATCAATGATCACGTGTTCTGAGACAAGCTAAGACATCACCTGTATAATCAGTCACATTAGTCTCGTGTCACATTTACATAAATGAATTCAAATATTTCAATCCATAAATGTACTAGTAACCAATTAAAATAAAGAAACTGGTTATCTGTTTTTGCTTCTCGTTACAACCATGTTTATTATTCCTGTACTTAAATCATCTTATTTATTCTGCCTTTTGTCTGTCGTAAATAAAAATGGTTCACATCAGTTCGTCACTATCATTGGTTCAGTCAATGTTGACATTTACACAAAGCTTTAGTTATGTAAAGTGTTATTGTGATTTACTTCTCGTTTGTAAACAAACATATTCGTGGTACAGAAGGTCTTCGATATACGTCGCGCCGAAATACGTCGTTTCGCATATACGTCGTTGATTAATTTAGGGTAGGTAAACTCGATATATATCGTATATTTTCGCACTTATGCCGTTTGAACAGGAACGTACATGTGTATTTCCCTCGAATCTTCTCTTTCATCTTCTGTACTGAAATTCATAACTACATATAGCATACAACGTGTAAAACTATATATACAGTATGTATTTTAAAAAAGTATAGTTATAAGTATGTATTAACTACTTAATTCAAAAAGTCCATTTAACAAAACTGTACAGCCATTACTGTATACTGTAAATAATAATTGTAGAGAATATATAATGAAATAAACATGTAAATAATAAATAAGTAGTAGAATTTTTAAAAAATGAACAAAGTAAATGACGTTAGATTATTTCTGACATAAAAAAGTCAGAGAACCTCAACAGCTAGTCACAGAATCAACAGCTAGTCACAGAATTAACAGCTAGTCACAGAATCAGCAGAAACTTCAGCTACAGTTATAGCAACTTCAAGTGCTGAGTAGCAGCAATTATAACAGGAAGAATAATGTAAAGATTAAATTATTTGTATGTTTTATTAATAATTTATTAGTGTATTTTTAAATTCTTATTTAGCAATTACAATAGATTATACTGTATTACAGTTTAGTGCACAATAAAATATTCATATGCCTATAGACTTCCATATAAAGTCAAACGTTTAAGTTGGTCTGGAACGTTTCTACCACATAATATGAGTTCAGCGTTTATCAAACTTTTTTTTTGTTTTTTTGTCTCTGGACCGGACCACTTTACACTCTTAAACAATATTGAGGACCCTAAGAGGTTTTATCTATGTGTGTTATGTATATCGATATTTACCGTATTAGAAAATGTGCATATTTATAGCCTAAACTTTCTACCTTAGAAATTATTATTTTTCGTTTGTATAAACATTTTTTGATATGTATGATCATTTTTTGACTGAAGTGTGTATTATGTTTTCTATGGTCAAAGGGACATAATCCGAGTTATCGAAACTACAATTTTTTAGGAGTTGCCTTCTCTTGTATAGAGACACGTTCGGTCTATAATTTCTTGAACGAAGCGTGACCACATCTCCTTATTTGGTAGTACCAGTCAACTATGGTAGATGTCTGAAACCTTTCTTAACGCTTCTTTTCATGACCATAAAAGGCGCGACTGTGTAAGACTTTTATCTCGAATGTTCTTCGAATCGTCTTATTGTGAACGGCAACTCAGAGATTGTCGTTCTGCGCATGTCAAAAACCGGGAGTTCGTTCTGTGTGTTCCGCCCAGTTGGGGAGTTTAGAAATGGTTTAAGAAGCGAGCAGACGCAACTGCGTCTTGTGATTCTCTGAGGGAAATACAGTGTCTTAGTGAGTTAGTTAGCTAACTAGACTATTTCCCAGTATTATGCAGCCTGCCTGGAGGCATATGTTCATGGTTGATTTTCCGAAATAAGGTAATTCCTCTTGTATCGAACTTTATGCTATCGTCTAGAGGTTCGTCATTTTGTCGCCTATTTGCTCGCCTGTGTGATGCAAAATGGAGAGGTACTTTGACTAGGATTAAGTCACCGGTATCTGTATACCTGAACTAGTTAAATATATATGGGTCGCTCTAGACCAACAAGACTGTTGTCTGTGTTCCAGGATTCGTTATATCAGAGATCACGTCCAAGTCAGATGGTTAGACTTAGGAACATTATAAAGGTCGAGCTGACCTGTAGCCCATGTATGCTATTCACGTGCAGACAGTGAACGGACTTATTGTATACAACTGATCTGCTAGCATCAGAATGGGAGCATTTATTATTGTTTATGAACATTGAAGATCTGTAGCTGACACTGTTGCAGAAGTTATAGAAATTATTATTATTTATACAGCTTCACGAACTAGCACTCGATGATTGATGAATTTCTGAATCTATTGAACTGTGATGTCTTATGACGCATATATACAACAGCTATCATTGCTGACTACAGAAATTGTTTTCAATGTGCCATATCATCTTGCTGAACTCGTTAACCATGTTGATGTCATAAGTATCATGACTGTTTTGTGGCGTGCAATAAATGAAAGAAACTTATACAACGAAGTTACCCTTTCTATGACTCTACACGTCATGTTGCCTGTGTGATAACCCTGTGAACTGTTCCACTACCACATACACAGCAACATCCTAAATCAGAGAAGACACCTACATCTTACACTTTAACACCAGGTGTCGATAAGGGTGGCAAGTTACCACTTCAGCACAAATCCACCCTTATCATTTTTGGTGGCCAGCTGGCTCATCTGTTCTATCATTTTTGGTCTGATATTTTGGCGCACCATATCATTTTTGGTGGCCATAGGTTGGTTCACTCTGATTCCAGCTATCAAGGGGGTCAGCAAACCCAGACATCATCATCATACTAGATACAACTACAGCATCAACTACCACCACCTTACAAGAAATTTTATTGAAAGTATCCGGATTTTCTGACAGTTGCTGATTTTGAAACTACCCGGCGCTGCTCGGCAATATTGAAGTTTATGTAAAATTAGAAGGACAAGTACCGAGCGAATGGATTTCCTGATCTGGTGAAAAGAAGGACAAGTGCCGTAACAACTGTTCCGGTCTCAGGGGTACTGCTGCGGGTTCAGAAGGTCAAGTGCCGGTTAAATCAATTTAGAAGATTCAGAAGGTCAAGTGCCGTAACAACTGTTGCAGTATTAGAAGCTCTTTTCCTTCGTCATGGCTGTTTATGGGAGCAGAAGTTAATCAACGTTGGATCATTATCCTCAGAATGCTGATTACATCCTGTTCTGCACCGTGCTGACGCTGGATTTATAGAAGTTAAGTGGCCTGTTTTGTTTGTGAACTGTGCCCTTATGTTCTAACTGAGCCTTCTGTACTTTCACACTTTCTCCTATTGTTTTCATGATACATGTTTATATGTTATATGTTATTTGTTATTTGTATATTTATATGTTTATATTTCAGCGGGTTTTCTCGGTTGGGCGGAGTCTTGCAGTAGAAGATACCACGTCACAGAGGTTCTACTGTTAGCGTTTTCGTTAGGGACTGTGCGAATTTCCTACAGTGAAATTTGCTAGCGACAATCGTTGCTATATCTGTTTAGTTGTGACGAGTTGTGCTTTATTTTTGTTTCTTGTATATATATATATTTTTTTTCTTTTTTCTTTTCTCTCTTTCTTTGTGTTTTTAGTTTCGATTTCGATTGTTTGTATTTGTAGGTCTCCCCTTTGCTATTATTCAGTTCTTTACGTATATTTTTGTGTATACACTGTAGCGTCATTTGTTAGTCATATCTTCGCATATTTCTTTTTAGTTTTGCTGTTTGTGTATTTGACTTATGCGAATGTTTTCGTATTGTTTGATCTTTGTTGATTGTTTACATTGACTCTGATCTTTGTTATTGTTTACATTGACTCTGATCTTTGTTATTGTTTACATTGACTCTGATCTTTGTTGTTGTTTACATTGACTTTGATCTTTGTTATTGTTTACATTGTTGGTGACCTTTGTTATTGTTTACATTGTCTTGTTATTGTTTACATAGTTCTTGCATAGTTAGCTTTCACTATTGTTGATATATGCTCATGCACTATTGGTCTATAGTGCACTTATCATAACAAACTGGTGTTTTTTGCTTATGCACTATTGTAGTGCAGTTATGATAAATAACTGATGATTATGCACTGATTTGGGTAGTGCACTGTTAATTAAGAGGTGACTTGTGATATTATTATACATTTGATAATACAAGTTGGTGTCAACTCCTGTTTCCCACAGAGATTGGGTTCAACATAGAGATTATACAAGCACTTTATTAAGTCTTGTTGCTATTTAACATTGAAATAAGATAATTAATTATTTCAGGTTCTGTACTCACATTTTGGACATCATGTCTACATTTGAGTACTTTATTGAGCAGGGTAAAGCCCTTGGGAAGACAGGTGATAAATTAGAAGAATTTGCGACTGTTCAATATGCCAAGGCATTGAAGTCGGAAGAAAAGAAAATGAAAGAACAAACTGAACAAAAGAGAATAGAGGCTGAAATAGAACAAAAGAAACTGCAGATGCAGGTGGAGGAAAAAAGATTTCAAATGGAAATGGAAAAACAAAAAAGAGAAGCAGAATCTCAGGAGAAGAGGCTTCAGGCTGAAGCTGAAAATAAGAGACTTGAAAAAGAAGCTGAAGAAAAAAAAAAGTTACAGGCCCAGGCTGAAGCTGAAAATAAGAGACTTGAAAAAGAAGCTGAAAATAAGAGACTTGAAATAGAGGCTGAAGGAAAAAAGTTACAGGCCCAGGCTGAAGAAAGAAAGTTACAGGCTGAGGCTGAAGAAAGAAGGTTACAAAGAGAGGCTGATGAGAGAAAAGCAAAAATGGAACATGATGAAAAAGTCTTAGCTTTAGAGTTAGAGAAGTTAAAGTTATTGAACACTGGTAATGCTAATGAGGCAAATAAGGTGTCAAATAAGACTAATGCTAAGGATTTCAAGCTTAATCTACCAGCATTTAATCCCTCAATCGATGATATAACATTTTATCTAGATAGATTTGAAAGTGCATGTAATGTGCATAATATAGATAAAACATTATATGTGTATCATCTGTCCAAGATACTTAGAGGTGATGCTTTGACTTTGTTGAGTATGGTAGATGTGCCTGACAAAAACAACTATGAGGTTGTCAGGGCGGCATTGTTAAAGAAGTACCAACTTAACGAGGACGGATATCGTCTTAAATTTAAAACCATGTTACCAGAAACTGGAGTTGAATTCTCTGAATTCATCTCAGGCATCCGTCTTACTTTTTTACGATGGGTTGAGTTGTCTAAGACAGAAAATACATTTGAAGCTCTTATGGATTTACTACTTAGAGATAAGGTTATGTCTTCTGTTAATGAAGCTTTTCTATCTTTTCTTCATGAGCGTAAGCCTAAAAACATAAAAGAAATGGAAGAATACTGTAGCCAGTATGTTACTGCGCATCCGCACATAACCATTAGTAACTCTAAGGTGAAAGAAGGTCTGCCAGTTGCTTCGGCAGCACCTTATGGCCCAAATTTTATGCGTAAATTTCAGGGTAGCCAGAAAAATTTCAATAAAAAGAGTAATCGTAATTATGCCCAGAACCATAGTGATCAATTCCAGGGTGATTCTTCTTCCCAGAACTGGAGACAACCTAATACTACACGTTATTCTACTCCGGTTAACTTTAGAAATTTTCACAAAGGTAATCGGTATAGAGGAAAATATTTTATGCAGAGACCTCAATACCAAGATAATAGAGGTTCTCAACAGCATAGAGATAGTAATGACAGTTATGGAAACTGGAACTCAAACCAGGATAAAAATTACAGTAGGGACTTTAATGATAATTGCAGAGGCAATAATGGTCGCGGTAGATCGCAACATAAGAGAAAAAGATATCAACAGACAAACTCTGTTCAACAAGAATCTCAGGGAGCAGATAAACAGGTTAATAATGATAAAGACCATAATGCTATCGGATGCTCATCTTTTGATTTTGGTAGGGCAAATAAATGTATCCAATGCAGTACTTTATTTGATCCGAAAACCGTTAGTACTTTAAGCTGTGGTCATCCTTTGCCCGCTCTTCCTGCTAATGTTGCTCATGATGGGAGAGGTTCTCTTATATTACATAAGGGGCTAGTAAATAGTAATCCAGTCTCAGTGTTGTTTGATTCTGGATGTACTACTGTCGGCGTTAGGCAATCTCTTGTAGATCCATCCTGTGCTACAGGAAAAGTCATCAAATGTGTCACATTTGGTGGCACGTTAGAAAAGTATCCTACTGCTATAATACACATTGCTACTCCTTTCTTCACGGGAGAGGTCCACGCGTGTCTACTTCCAAACCCTATTGCGGACCTTATTATTGGTCGTATTCACGGAGTTAGGGAATGTACCCCACAGCAGATTGCTGTTTGGGAAGAGCAAAACATTGAAGCTACCAATGCGGTGGTCACAAGAGCACATGCTCTGGATCCACCTCAAACTTCATTAACTAATAATGATGAAGTAAATGACCAAGATAGTCACTTGACTATTACACGTGACTCATTTATCAAATTGCAAGAAGAAGATCCTTCTTTACAAAAATTCTTCATTCTAGCAAAAAAAGGTGATCCTAATCAGAACACTAATAGGAAATCTTGGATTTCTATGAAGAACGGCGTACTTGTACGTATGGTACAAGACTCGACTACGTCCACTCATTCACAAATTCTTGTGCCTAAGAGCATGAGATTGCAAATATTGCAACATGCTCATGACTCGCAATGTGCTGGACATATGGGTTTTTCCCGTACAAAGTCGAGGGTTCTTGCGGCTTTCTTTTGGCCATTTGTGAGCAAGGACATACGAATGTACTGTCGCTCTTGCAAAGTATGTCAGGAGGTCAAATCTAAAGGACCACGACATGCTGCGCCTATCCAGGCTGCTGACATTCCTATTCGCCCTTTTCAAAAAATGGCAATAGATATTATCGGTCCTTTTAGAATTAAGTCGGCTAGAGGACATCAATTTATCCTTACATGTGTCGATATGTGCACACGTTGGCCAAGGCAATACCTCTCAAGAGCATCTCAACTGCTGATATCGCAGACGCTCTTTGGCTGATATTTTCTCGCTTGGGTTTTCCCGGAGAAATATTGTCAGACCATGGCACTCAACTTATATCAGACACTATGTCACAGGTAATGTCTATGCTACACATTAAAAGGTCTCTCAGCAGTATCTATCACCCAATGTCTAATGGGTTGGTCGAACGTTTAAATAGGACTCTGAAAACTTTACTTGGTAAAATAACTGAGGATCATCCTCAGGATTGGGACAGGGTCTTACCCGCGGCTCTCTTTGCGTATAGAGAGGTCCCCAATGAACATACGGGGTTTTCCCCTTTTGAACTTGTCTTTGGCGCGCAACCGCGCGGCCCTATGTCTTTACTTCACGATCTAATCACTGCCGATAATATTAGCGATGAGACTCAATCTTCTTATGAGTACGTCATTGCTCTTAGGCAAAAGATCATCGAGGCATGCAAACTAGCAACTTCGTCTTCAGAATTTGCTAAAGAAAAGGCAAGGCAGTTTGCAAATAAGAATAGATGTCTACGACAACTTTGTCCAGGTGACAAAGCTCTCGTTCTACTTCCTTCAAGGGAGAACAGACTTCTAATTGCATGGAAAGGTCCATATGCAATAGTCTCCAAAATTTCTGATGTCGTACTATG
>JAMPIV010003602.1:0-225851 GCA_024509875.1 Oreohelix idahoensis
GAGTATCGCGACAGAAACTCACAGTTCAATGACCAAAAGTTCAATGAAAGAAAACCGTTGAACCAAGGAAAAAGATGGTGTAAATGGTGCAAGAAGGATAACCATAACACCGAATTTTGTAGAAGGAAACCTTCAAACATGGCTGCAATGAAGTCGGGGACGCAAAGATTAAAGGTTAATCCTAATGGACAACAGGAACCTTATCACCCCCAGTTTGTGAGGATGTTATTTGTAATGGGGTCACCATAAGGTGCCTTTATGATACAGGTTTGGATTATGATTCAGTTGTGAAGTCTAGCCTAGTGGACCCAAGTCAGTATACCACAGAAACAGTGGAAATACAAGGGGCGACTAAGGACATACCACTCATGACACTTCCCATCGCAAGGATAACGGTGAAAACTCGCTATGTGGAAGGAGAAATCAGAGCAGCAGTGATAGATGAACCAATCTACCCTCTGATATTGGGGTGTAGATACGTCTTCTTGGGGAATCCCGAGAAACCTGTGATCATGGCGACAGTGCAGACCAGGTCACAGAAGAAGGAGGAAGAAGGTGAACCTATAAATGCTCATCCAGAGGAGATGAGGAAGGCGCAGGCTGAGGATAGGACACTCAAGCCCTGTTTTAAAAAATTGCCCAAATGCCACACACCTCCGAGCAAGGGGGAATATTTCATGAAGAACAAACTCTTATACAGGAAGGCCGGAACTGGAACAAATGGTCACAACCAGCTGGTTCTTCCCACTTCATATAGAGATAAAGTGATGGAACTCGGGCATGCGATTCCCTTCAGTGGTCACATGGGGATCAGCGCCACAGGACAGCGTATAGCTTGTCATTACTTCTGGCCAGGGATAACGGAGGATATAAAAAGATATGTCAAATCCTGCCCAGAATGTCAAAGGGTAGCTCCAAAGCACTGGACTGCTCCTGCAACTCTAGGGGAAATGCCCATAGTGGGAACACCTTTTGAGAGGGTTGCAGTGGATATTGTAGGACCTCTCACTCGGACCAAGAGGAGGAACAGTTACATCCTTACTCTGGTGGACACTTGTTCTATGTGGGGAGAGGCGGTAGCCCTGCCATCAATTGATTCAAAACATGTAGCAGAGGCACTACTTACAATATTTACCCGATTAGGATTCCCGCATCAAATCTTGACGGATAATGGTTCTCAGTTCAAGGGGAAACTAACGGAAGAAGTTTTTAAGCTATTTCAAGCCAGACACTTTCATTGTAGTCCGTACCATCCACAAGGGAACGGCCAGGTAGAGAGGTTCAACGGGACTCTCATTTCTATCCTGAGAAAGCTGGCACACGAAAAACCGGATCTGTGGGATCAATTCCTGCCCGCCGCATTGTTTGCGTACCGGGAGGTACCACATAGTTCAACCGGGATGGCTCCCGCAACTCTGCTATTTGGGAGGCCAATAAAAGGTCCATTAGAAGCTCTATTAAGGACCTGGACAGATGAGAAGGCGGAAGAGACTGTTACCTCATCGTATCAATACGTGAACGAACTGACCACTCGTTTGAAAGCTGGATGGAAACTGGCAAATGATAATTTGAAGCAAGCCAGGAAGAAACATGCAGCATATTTTAATAGGAAGGCAAAGGACAGGGAACTGGCAGTCGGAGAGAAGGTGCTGCTTCTACTACCCGGAAGCCAGAATAAATTACAAATTGGTTGGCAAGGTCCATATACGGTTCGAGAGAAGGTGTCTAGAACAAACTATAAAATTGACAAAAAGGGGAAGGAGAAAGTTTATCATGTAAACCTGTTAAAGAAGTATCTGGACAGACCACTCCAGGAAAGCACCCCCTTATTGACCTTGGCTATTGCAACCCAGATGCAAAAAGAACCACTCACCTCACATGAATACCCATTACATCCTTGTGAAACAGCAGCACAGGTAAAAGTCAGTAAGCACCTGACTAAAAACCAGAGGGAGAGAGTTCAACAGGTTCTGGAGGAACATACAGATGTATTAACAGATAAACCAGGCCATACAAATTTGCTACAGTATGACATGAAACTGGTAGACTCAAACCCAATCTGTATGAGAGCCTATTCTATTCCGTTCGCGAAGGAGAAGGCATTGAAGGAAGAAATAGAGTATTTGTTGAAGGAGGGGATTATTTCGCACAGTGAATCATCTTTTAGTTCTAGTGTCGTTTTGTTGAGAAAACCGTCTGGGGAACACAGACTGTGCATAGATTACAGGAAACTGAATGCTGTCACAGAAGGACAAGTGGATCCATTACCAGACACAAAACAGTTATTTGCCAGACTGAACAAGGCAAAATACTTTTCAAAGGTGGATCTTAGTAAAGGCTATTACCAGATCCCAGTGAAGCCTGAAGTGAGACCTTATTTGGCTTTTAGCACTTCGGATGGACATTATGAATTCAATATGCTACCATTCGGACTGAAAAATGCTCCGAGTGTGTTTTCAAGGATGATGCGCAAATTGTTGGATCCCCTGAATAACCCATGTATCACGAATTTCATGGATGATATTCTCGTCGCCACAGAGACATTTGAAGAACACATTGAAGCTCTGGAGATGTTGTTTGATAGACTTCGGGAGGCGAACTTAACTGCTAGGCCAACAAAATGTTGTATTGGATGCAAAGAGTTGGAATTCTTGGGACACACTGTATATCAGGGTAATATGACCCCTGATCCTAAGAACTTGGAAAAACTGCAGAGAGCACCTAGGCCGCAAACAAAAAAGGACGTGCGATCATTCGTGTCGTTATGCGGATTTTATCAGAAATACATCAAAAATTTTAACGCTATTTGTGCTCCTCTGACTGATCTGACTCGCAAGGGACTTCCAGATAAAATTATTTGGACTGCACAATGTGAACTAGCGTTCCAAGAGTTAAAGGAAAAACTCACTAGCAAGCCTATTCTCAAACTGCCTGATTTGACACAGGACTTTGTCTTAAGAACCGATGCAAGTAATGTAGGACTCGGAGGGGCTTTGTTGCAAAGATCATCTTCACCTGATGGGGAACTGAAACCAGTCGCTTATGCAAGCCGCAAATTGAATAAGGCGGAACAAGGATACTCCACAAGCGAAAAAGAATGTTTAGCGTTAATCTGGGCAATAAAGAAGTTTCAAATCTATCTGTATGGTAGGACTTTTGTGGTGGAGACGGACCATCAGCCTCTCGTATTCTTATCTCAGGCTAAGCATGAAAACGCAAGATTGCTGAGGTGGTCTTTATTGCTTCAACCTTATCAGTTTAGTATCCAATATATCCCAGGCAAATTGAATGTCGGTGCAGATTTCCTCAGTCGGCACCCCTGTGATCAAAATTAGAGTAGTGGCAGACGTGAGGAGTAATTTTACCTATGTGTATCGCTGGTTTTGGAACTTGCCATAGGCATGTTTTCAAGTGGGGAGATGTGTAGTGAAATTGACAGAGATACAACGGTAAAATACCTCCAAAGATAACATGTAAGGATAAAAACATAATGCGTAGGCTGCTGATAGTACATGATCGCCCAGACCGCGGGTCATCACCCTCCATAAAAATTGACTTGCTAGACAGGAGGGGAACGGCGGATAAAAAGGAAAAAATATGACTGGAAAGATTGCGTGAGACTAGAAAGGCTAAGGAGACGCAATTGGGGGGGATGGAGGAAAGTAAAAATTCACGTCCCCCAAATTGACACGAGTACGAAATGGACGCTTTTGCGATACCAAGCCCTTGATTTGAATTCAGCGGCTAAACGCAGATGTTAGGAATATTACAAAAATTTAAAAGTACTTTTTTCTTAATATTAATGTTAGGAATATAAAAATTAGCTGGCCGGATGGCCTATTCTGAGCAGTGAACTAATATGTTCTTAATTTTACAGACGGATAGATAATATTGAAGATAATGACAAAAGACAGTGTTGTTCACATCATCGACAGACTCTATTGAAACTAAGAGTATCGCTATTTTCACAAAACAACACGAAAACGAGACGCAGGGGTTCAAATCTACTTAGTATGGTAGAGAAGGGATTTTGTGGTTGCTGTGTCTAAAAATAACTTTTAACGACAAAATTTTGGAGGGGAGAGAAAGGTTGGTTCAAAAATCAAGTACATTTTTGTAGAAACACAAGTAGAGACGGACAGACTAACAGATAAACATCCATACTTGACTGAAGCATGACTGAAATGACTTTAGGGTAGGAAATTTGAATTTAAAATAAACCTAGGCAGTGATTGGCCACAGACAATCATATTATTAGCGCTCAGACGCAGCAAGTGGGGCCATTCTTCAATAGTTGTTCAGTGATAGACACAGATTTTAAAGTGTGGTGATTTCCATATGAAAGAAAGTGAAATAAGTTTAGGGACGCCATACTATAGCCAGCAGCTCAGCTGAGTTTTGCTAGCAATTCTGTGTTATTTATTCATAATCTGAGCTGTGAGTTTCTGTTGTCAACAAAGCAGTGTCTATTCAGTTGGTGACTTACTCGAGTGTATCTGTGCAGTACTTGTGACAGAGACCACCATTATTGCCCGCCAGCACGGAGAGGTGGGACCACCAGATTTCAGCACCAGAGCTACAACTACAAGATGAGTGAGCCTCTGGTCTGCTGGACATTCACCAACGCCGTTTAGTTACTAATACCCCATAAAAATTCCCACCATTTTCTGGACACTGTGTAGTCAATATAGACAGGTGTGATGAGGCCACCCCAACAGCACAAACATTAACTATCCTCCCAAGTAGATGACTACTAGAACATTTTAATAAAACTAACTAGTATAGTACATATATATGTACACTATTGCATTTATGATATAATATTCCATGCATTTCTTTCATAATCTCTAAATCCTTTTAAGTTCTGGTCAACCTAAAAAATTGATCCAGAACAAAATAAATGTAATATAATTCTATCAAAAAATTTTACACACGTGAGTTAGTTCAGTGTATTTTAACATTTATTAATATTATTAGTCTTGTTAAATATCTGTGGGTATATCTATAACCTATTACACCACACTACATATCATAACCCTAGACACTTTACGTAGCCACATTCATTAAAAAAAAATTAAGTGTGAGGTCGTAGTGGTAGCAAGAAAGGCCTTCTGACAATTCACAACTACATTTTATCTCAGGAGCCTTCACAGCTGGCCTCATACAATTACATTTAGTAATATCACCATCATACAATACCATCAAACACCACTACATAAATTGGGGTCTTGTCCAGGGATAATTAGCCCAACAGTAATATTAGGATCTCCTGGTGGGAGAAATCAAAGTAGGGAAATAAATTGTAAAATTCCCTTTAACATTAAAAGTGTCCCTGCAGATAAAAGTTGGTGAATCTTCACAACCAGTAATAATTAATTAGTTAACTGGTTAGTTAGAATTAGTTAGACTATAGTCATAAGAAGTACTTAGTGTATTTACTGGTTAGAGATTTAGCTTGTATATTATTATATTGTCTAAAAAGTATGGCGGAGCTGGCAAAATTTAGATCAGCTGCTGTGCTCACCGCGAAGGAGATGGGAATGGATGGTCAAATTTTAATTCAATACGTAACGGCTGAATGTGATAAATATATTGAACGGGAAGAAAGAAAGGTAGCTGAAGAGAAGAGGTTACAAATTGAGGCTGATAGAGAAATTAAGAGGCTGCAGATTGAGGCAGAAGAAAAACGACAGCAAAGGGAGGCAGAAGAAAAAAGACAGCAAAGGGAGGCAGAAGAAAAAAGGTTGACTGCCGAAAGGGAGGCAGAAGATAGAAGGTTGCAAAGGGAGCACGAATTACGACTAAGGGAGCTGGAATTACAAGGCCCGGCTCCTGAAAATGGTGCCAGCCCTTTTGCCTCAGATGCTACGCCCAGTCTGGGAGCCTCAAACTCAGCTATGGGGTTTCATTTAGACCATTTTGTTGAAAAAGACGATGACATAGAGGGGTACCTAGGACGTTTTGAGTTATTAGCTACTACATATGGGTTAGAGAGAGAGAGGTGGAGTTTAAAGCTATCACAGGGATTGAGAGGTACTTCTTATGAAGTATTTGCCAAAATGAACAGGGAAGACCAAGACAATTATGACATGTTAAAGCAGGCTTTGTTATTAAGGTACGAGAAGAATGGTGAATTTTATCGTAAGAAATTTAGAAATGCCAAACTGTTGTCTGGGGAGACATACCACCAATTCTCTGCTAGACTAGAAACCTATTTGGAGAAATGGACGGCTCTGGGGAAGACCCAAGATCTTAAAGAAATGATCATGATTGAGCAATTGAGAGAGTCCATGGCTCCAGACATGAGAAAATTTCTCATGGAACAAGGTGCAGAGAAGTTGGGGGAAATTTTAAATGTTGCTGAGAGGTATCAGGCAGCTCAGGCAGAGGTAAGTGGTGCTAAAAAGAAGCACATAGACAATTTTAAAGCTCCACAGCAATTTAATAAATTTGATAATAGAGAGCAGGGAAATAAAGGTAGGACAAACTTTGAGCGGCCAAGAAATGACTATCGCGACAGAAACTCACAGTTCAATGACCAAAAGTTCAATGAAAGAAAACCGTTGAACCAAGGAAAAAGATGGTGTAAATGGTGCAAGAAGGATAACCATAACACCGAATTTTGTAGAAGGAAACCTTCAAACATTGCTGCAATGAAGTCGGGGACGCAAAGATTAAAGGTTAATCCTAAGGGACAACAGGAACCTTATCACCCCCCAGTTTGTGAGGATGTTATTTGTAATGGGGTCACCATAAGGTGCCTTTATGATACAGGTTTGGATTATGATTCAGTTGTGAAGTCTAGCCTAGTGGACCCAAGTCAGTATACCACAGAAACAGTGGAAATACAAGGGGCGACTAAGGACATACCACTCATGACACTTCCCATCGCAAGGATAACGGTGAAAACTCGCTATGTGGAAGGAGAAATCAGAGCAGCAGTGATAGATGAACCAATCTACCCTCTGATATTGGGGTGTAGATACGTCTTCTTGGGGAATCCCGAGAAACCTGTGATCATGGCGACAGTGCAGACCAGGTCACAGAAGAAGGAGGAAGAAGGTGAACCTATAAATGCTCATCCAGAGGAGATGAGGAAGGCGCAGGCTGAGGATAGGACACTCAAGCCCTGTTTTAAAAAATTGCCCAAATGCCACACACCTCCGAGCAAGGGGGAATATTTCATGAAGAACAAACTATTATACAGGAAGACAGGACTAGATCCACTGGTCACGGACAGTTAGTTCTTCCCAAGATATATAGGGCAAACTTAATAAGGAGCTTACATGTTGGAAAAGATGGTGACCATGAGAAAGTCGGTACCATCTGCCAAAAGATTGCTCGAAAATACTATTGGCCCGACGTAAATGTCGATGTTGAAAACTTTGTAGAAGCATGTGGCGTATTTCATGAGGGAACACCCACAAAGGGAAAATATGTGCAGGACCTAGAAACGCCACGGGGCAACTTTAGGCCTGAAAGGAAAACTAATTATACTCGGGTAGACAAAGTGGAATGGGAGCCCCCTTTTCACACCCAGTCTTCACTTGAATGGATTAACATGGCCACTATGCGAAGAGTACAAAGAAGAAATTTTACCCAGGATAAGATGACAATCCCTCGGTCAGACTTATATAAACTGGAAGAACAGACAAGAGAGCGAAGATCTCTCATAAACAATCTTAAGTGGGGAGACAAACCCCAGAGAAAAAATTGGTAGTGGTCGATTTGTGAGTGATGATTCTAGGAAGAAAAGTCCTCATTATAAAGCTTCTAAGGACGGGACCAGACGGGTTCCATGAAAAATAAGTATGATAAATTAAAGATCCAGATGTAACTTTATTAAGGACCTGGACAGATGAGAAGGCGGAAGAGACTGTTACCTCATCGTATCAATATGTGAACGAACTGACCACTCGTTTGAAAGCTGGATGGAAACTGGCAAATGATAATTTGAAACAAGCCAGGAAGAAACATGCAGCATATTTTAATAGGAAGGCAAAGGACAGGGAACTGGCAGTCGGAGAGAAGGTGCTGCTTCTACTACCCGGAAGCCAGAATAAATTACAAATTGGTTGGCAAGGTCCATATACGGTTCTAGAGAAGGTGTCTAGAACAAACTATAAAATTGACAAAAAGGGGAAGGAAAAAGTTTATCATGTAAACCTGTTAAAGAAGTATCTGGACAGACCACTCCAGGAAAGCACCCCCTTATTGACCTTGGCTATTGCAACCCAGATGCAAAAAGAACCACTCACCTCACATGAATACCCATTACATCCTTGTGAAACAGCAGCACAGGTAAAAGTCAGTAAGCACCTGACTAAAAACCAGAGGGAGAGAGTTCAACAGGTTCTGGAGGAACATACAGATGTATTAACAGATAAACCAGGCCATACAAATTTGCTACAGTATGACATGAAACTGGTAGACTCAAACCCAATCTGTATGAGAGCCTATTCTATTCCGTTCGCGAAGGAGAAGGCATTGAAGGAAGAAATAGAGTATTTGTTGAAGGAGGGGATTATTTCGCACAGTGAATCATCTTTTAGTTCTAGTGTCGTTTTGTTGAGAAAACCGTCTGGGGAACACAGACTGTGCATAGATTACAGGAAACTGAATGCTGTCACAGAAGGACAAGTGGATCCATTACCAGACACAAAACAGTTATTTGCCAGACTGAACAAGGCAAAATACTTTTCAAAGGTGGATCTTAGTAAAGGCTATTACCAGATCCCAGTGAAGCCTGAAGTGAGACCTTATTTGGCTTTTAGCACTTCGGATGGACATTATGAATTCAATATGCTACCATTCGGACTGAAAAATGCTCCGAGTGTGTTTTCAAGGATGATGCGAAAATTGTTGGATCCCCTGAATAACCCATGTATCACGAATTTCATGGATGATATTCTCGTCGCCACAGAGACATTTGAAGAACACATTGAAGCTCTGGAGATGTTGTTTGATAGACTTCGGGAGGCGAACTTAACTGCTAGGCCAACAAAATGTTGTATTGGATGCAAAGAGTGGGAATTCTTGGGACACACTGTATATCAGGGTAATATGACCCCTGATCCTAAGAACTTGGAAAAACTGCAGAGAGCACCTAGGCCGCAAACAAAAAAGGACGTGCGATCATTCGTGTCGTTATGCGGATTTTATCAGAAATACATCAAAAATTTTAACGCTATTTGTGCTCCTCTGACTGATCTGACTCGCAAGGGACTTCCAGATAAAATTATTTGGACTGCACAATGTGAACTAGCGTTCCAAGAGTTAAAGGAAAAACTCACTAGCAAGCCTATTCTCAAACTGCCTGATTTGACACAGGACTTTGTCTTAAGACCGATGCAAGTAATGTAGGACTCGGAGGGGCTTTGTTGCAAAGATCATCTTCACCTGATGGGGAATTGAAACCAGTCGCTTATGCAAGCCGCAAATTGAATAAGGCGGAACAAGGATACTCCACAAGCGAAAAGGAATGTTTAGCATTAATCTGGGCAATAAAGAAGTTTCAAATCTATCTGTATGGTAGGACTTTTGTGGTGGAGACGGACCATCAGCCTCTCGTGTTCTTGTCTCAGGCTAAGCATGAAAACGCAAGATTGCTGAGGTGGTCTTTGTTGCTTCAACCTTATCAGTTTAGTATCCAATATATCCCAGGCAATTGAATGTCGGTGCAGATTTCCTCAGTCGGCACCCCTGTGATCAAAATTAGAGTAGTGGCAGACGTGAGGAGTAATTTTACCTATGTGTATCGCTGGTTTTGGAACTTGCCATAGGCATGTTTTCAAGTGGGGAGATGTGTAGTGAAATTGACAGAGATACAACGGTAAAATACCTCCAAAGATAACATTTAAGGATAAAAACATAATGCGTAGGCTGCGAATGGTACATGATCGCCTAGACCGCGGGTCATCATCCTCCATAATAATTGACTTGCTAGACAGGAGGGGAACGGCGGATCAAAAAGGAAAAAAATATGACTGGAAATGCTAGGAGACGCAATGGGGGGGGGGGGGGGGGGGGGGGGGGGAATGGAGGAAAAAAAGTCACGTCCCAAATTGACACGAGGTACGGAATTGGACGTTTTGCGATACCAAGCCCTTGATTTGAATTCAGCGGCTAAACGCAGATGTTAGGAATATTACAAAAATTTAAAAAGTACTTTTTCTTAATATTAATGTTAGGAATATAAAAATTAGCTGGCCGGATGGCCCATTCTGAGCAGTGAACTAATATGTTCTTAATTTTACAAACGGATAGATAATATTGAAGATAATGACAAAAGACAGTGTAGTTCACATCATCGACAGACTGTGTTGAATAAAAAAGTGTCGCAATTTGCACACAAAAACACGACCTTGGACGCAGGTGTTCAAATTTACTTAGTATGAAGAGAGGGTTTTGAGTGGTGGCTGTGTCTAAATATAACTTTTAACGACAAAATTTTGGAGGGGAGAGAAAGGTTGGTTCAAAAATCAAGCACATTTTTGTAGAAACACAAGTAGAGACGGACAGACTAACAGATAACCATCCATACTTGACTGAAGCATGACTGAAATGACTTTAGTGTAGAAATTTGAAATTCAAATAAACCTAGGCAGTGATTGGCCACAGACAATCATATCATTAGCGCTCAGACGCGAAAGTGGGGTCATTCTTCAATAGTTGTTCAGTGTTAGACACAGATTTTAAAGTGTGGTGATTTCCATATGAAAGACAGTGAGTTAAATTTAGGGACGCCATCCTATAGCAGCAGCTCAGCTGAGTTTTGCTAGCAATTCTGTGTTATTTATTCATAATCTGAGCTGCGAGTTTTGTTGTCAAAAAAAGCAGTGTCTATTCAGTTGGTGACTTTACTCGAGTGTATCTGTGCAGTACTTGTGACAGAGACCACCATTATTGCCCGCCAGCACGGAGAGGTGGGATCACCAGTTTTCAGCACCAGAGCTACAACTACAAGATGAGTGAGCCTCTGGTCTGCTGGACATTCACCAACTAGTGTAGTTACTAATACCCCCCATAAAAATTCCCACCATTTTCTGGACACTGTGTGGTAAAGATAGACAGGTGTGATGAGGCCACCCCAACAGCACAAACATCAACTATCCTCCCAAGTAGATGACTACTAGAACATTTTAATAAAACTAACTAGTATAGTACATATATATGTACACTATTGCATGTATGATATAATATTCCATGCATTGCTTTCATAATCTCTAAATCCTTTAAGTTCTGGTCAATCAAAAAAAAAAAAAAATTGATCCAGAGCAAAATAAATGTAATATAATTCTATCAAAAATTTTACACACGTGAGTTAGTTCAGTGTATTTTAACATTTATTAATATTATTAGTCTTGTTAAATATCTGTGGGTATATCTATAACCTATTACACCACACTACATATCATAACCCTAGACACTTAACGTAGCCACATTCATTAAAAAAAAATTAAGTGTGAGGTCGTAGTGGTAGCAAGAAAGGCCTTCTGACAATTCACAACTACATTTTATCTCAGGAGCCTTCACAGCTGGCCTCATACATTACATTTAGTAATATCACCATCATACAATACCATCAAACACCCACTACAGTTGCTATCAACAGGTTTCTTCAATGCGTGTCCTAATCATCGCCAGCGAATTCTTCTCACCTCTTGTACCACTGACACGTGTCTGTTTTTTGTCATTAGTTCCACATAGGTGATCGTGCCATACCATTTTAATCCGTCTATTCTACGCAATATCATTACTATTATTTAAGATCGGGCGAACGCAGCTGAGGTTAAAAGATGTGTGCAAGAGAGATATGAAGGCGCTGGACATAAATCCAGCAACCTGGGAGGATGAAGCTGCTCTACTGTGCCACCTCAGATTGGGCGAAAACCTTTCACAGCAAGCACAAGAGAAAAGTACACGCCGAACGAGCACCAGGGAAAAAAATCAGCTGAGGGCTATTACTTAGGGGCGCATGTCCATGACAGTCGTGTCGTGAAAATAAGTTCGTTCTCTTTTTCTGGTCTTCACTCCTCTCCTGCGTTATTGCTCTACCATTCCGTTTACGTGCCAATTCTTCCAATATTCATTGTTGACGCTCTCTTCGACCAAGGTTTTCTTATCACATCTTGTCACACCTCTCACCACCTCCTCTCTTCTGCTTTGTTATCGGCGATGCTTAGCGAAGGAGCGAACATGCCACATTGACGTTTCGCTTATTGCCAAATCCAGACAGAATAAGAGTCTACACTGAACGACATACCTATTGTTAACCCAGAATTTGTGTCTGGGAAGATACACGAAAACTATGTTGTCGATTGATAAGGTGCTAGTCTGCAAACATGCCGTTCCCAAATAAACGGCCGATCTCATTGGGATTTAGGAGAATAACAATCTTGGTAAAGATTAAGACACGGACAGTGTTGTAATACTTCAGGGAGGTGGAATTTGTTGTGATAATCAACTACCAGAAAGTAACATTTTGGAGGAGATTATAATGTTAGATCTATGAAGTAGTGAGTTTGTAAACAGGAAAGGCGGAACGGAAGAAGCAAGACCATACATGATTATGGAGCTTGAAAATTACATGTACAGGGCGATATCTTATGCTGTCATGTTCTACATGTATTCGCAGTTGATAAGGCGTTTGAGACACTAAGATAGACTGCTCTTGATTGGACTTCTCCTCTAAGTAGCAACCTGGGTATGTAGGTGAACATTTCGCTTATATTCTGCAGCATTGTAAGACTACTTCACTCAATTCCAGTTTCGTCAAGAAGAAATCATAGACAGCTAAGGCGCGTTTGTCTACGGTGCTCTGCAGTAGTGGTCAAACAATGGCCAAATTTAGAGTATAATTATGAGGGTATTCAAATGTATCAGCCTTCGCTCAAGATTACTCTTGGCAGAGATATAAATAGAAGAATGATGCTTCTACTACAGGAAGACTCACATAAATTTTAAGAAGTCAAGCTTAACAACTGAGATCATCTAAGTCAGTGTTTCTCAACCTTGACAGTAGCAACGCCCCCTATTGACAATTAATATTTAACCCCCCCCCCCCCCCAACCCTTTTAACATCCCCTTGCTCTTTATCGTGTATACACAAACATTTACATATATTCCACCATACTATAAAAAAAGCAATGCAGTAAATGAGTTATCTGTCCTTAAAATATAAAGAAGAAGAGAAAGCACATTTATAAAAGCATAGTTATATTAAATATGTGTTTAAGTACGGAATTATATACACCACAATTTCATTATCCTTGAATTACAAATTGGCGGAGCAAATGATATGAAATTAGTTCTTACAACTCTATAACTATCATAATCATATCATTTTAATAGCGCCTAAATGACTGCATATATATCTTCAAATCTGAATATTTAAGCCTCTCCTTATGTAAGGTTAGCTTGGTTGTGTCAAGAGGCTAACGAATGTTTCGAGTGTTGAAGGGACATAAATCTCCGCTTACTGTCTCCTGACAATGGTAACGTCCCAGGTACAAAAATTTTGCGTTTGGAATCCTTGAAACACTCCATGGGACGCAGGGCAAATAAAAACTATCGTGTTACAAGCTACGCGAAGGGGAATATCTTTGTAATTGTTTCATATTAATTCTTGTAAAAATGTACACAACGCACCCCTGAATGGAAGTAGCGACCCCCAAATCGTTGCGACCCATCAGAACGCCCCCTGACATCTTGAAAACGCCCCCCAGGGGGAAACACCAGTTGAGAAACACTGATCTAAGCTATCATGAACTTTTTATTTTCCCGCCCCCTCCTGTGAGGAAAAGAAATTTGCTCGTATTGTCTGAGCCCCCAACTGAAATCATGCAGTAAAATTTCAATAATAGCTCTTTATGTTTATGTATTTAAAACAATATGAGTCATACAGCCGCAGACATACAATTCACTCAGAAGTGATTAATCCAACTATAGCTTTAAAGTTACAGATAAACAGGTTTAATAATCACTTAGAGTTTAACATTATTTAAAATAAACAACTTTGCTTAGAATAATGAAGCGATGATATTCATCATACTCGGATGATGTATATTGTGGTGGAAAACATGTGAAGTGTTCATTGATTTCGCTTGTTTGCTACTTAGGTTCCAGTGTTTAGTCGGTTGGCGTCTGCTGCAGCCGCTGTTGGTTCCTACCAGTGCTTTGGACTGTACTTCTTGTCAACAGTAAAAAATTGTGGCAGCATCATGTCTCTTGCAGAAGGCCGAGGTAATTGCTTAGGTTATCAAGTCAACTGCCTTTAAGACCCATCTTATGAGGTGTCTAGCGTCGACTGCTGCCAACTTGTACCACAAAGTTGATGTTGGGCTCCGTCACTGCTGGTAACTTGAACCACAGACTGAAAAGAGACAAACGTGTCTTCTAAGTATTGGGTCTCCTGATATGAGCATCAGGTGACCTCTGCTTCCATCTTCCTCAGAATATTTTACCTACCATGAGTGTTAAGTTTTGACCCAAGTGAGTCGTATGAAAGTGCTTTCGGATAACGGGAGACAACCAATACAATATATATATATATATATATATATATATATATATATATATATATATATATATATATATATATATATATATATATATATATATATATATATATATATATATATATATATATGAAACTCACTAAAGTTTTTATACATAACATTTGTACACCATGATATTATCATCCACTCCCTGCTCTCTATGGATCCTGGGGCCACCTCTGCTGTTGGTTCCTTGTGAGGAATCCCGCACGAAGCAGGAACCAGCTCTTATATACAATATATATAATATAATAATAGTATATATATATATACAATTTTTTGACTGCACCGTGTCTCTATCTACCTATCCTGCTTATCCCTCCAATCCTATCCTATCTCTCCTTTTTTAGTATTGCATAGCATTTTATATCCTATTTATTTATTTTTGTATTTCCCAACTCGTCCTTCATATCTTATATTCCTGTACTTTATCCTATTTATTTATTTTTCATTTATCTCTATTTTCATTTAGCGTTTTTTATATTTTATTTATCGATTATTTATTTTATATTTTATTTTCTGGGCGATTCACTTTTCTCCTGGTTCTTTACCCACTATGCCCTCTCTGAAATATTTTATCAACTATCTCCGTGTGTCGGTCACCACCAGCTTTAGCTCCATGCCTCCTGATATACCCCGTGCCGCTATTGACTTCGCATTCTAACTTTCAAGAAAACCAGATTCACCTCTCATCTCCACTTTATTCATACCTGCCTCCACCACAAAATTCTTCCTAATGGATTCTCTTCCAATTTTCATCCATCTGCTGGCACACTCAGTCCAAGGGAACAACGTCTCCTACAACGAATTGAGACCAGGTGTGGCTTTCAGCGTATGCGCGTAGTGGCTGCCAGTCACTCCCGCCTTTTATCGGATCTCAGTGCCCAACAGTCCCAGCTTCTGCTTCACTTACGTTGTCTCACCTCCAACAACTTCCCTCTCTATTCTGTGATACGCACCACTATCCACACACTGAACCGGCAGCTGCATGAGTCCCTTTCTACTACTAAACATCATAAACTATCCCGTCTCCTCCCTACCCCTAAAGCTGCCCCTCCATCCCGCACTCAGGTAGTCTGCATCCCCTCAGATCTGCCGCTCTTTGAGGCAGAACGCTCTGTTCTCAGTAAGGACCTAAAATTTGCTCCTCTTCGTCCGACCCTAGACCCATATAATCTCCTCCAGGATGTTCATCGGTTTCACCGTCGCATGAGGCTGAAGTTCCATTTTAGACAGGAAGACAGCACTCCGCAGTCTCAGGCTGAATCCGACATCTTCGCACGTTTTTCTCACTCTACGAAACCTCCCTTTACACCTAAACCTGGGGCTTCTCGTGCCCTGGACCTGAATATCAAGAACACCATCCATGACATTCAGCAGCTCCGCTCTCGTAGATTGCATTATTCCAATCTTACTTCTGCAGAGTCCCGTGCTCTCTCCCTTTGTCGCCGTAGAGACGACATTGTCATCAAACCGGCTGACAAGGGAGGAGCGATTGTCGTCTGGCAGAAAGACTTATACCTAAGTGAAGGTAAAAACCAGTTGACCAATGGCTCTTTTTACAGGCCCAGGACCAGCGATGCAACTGTCTCTAACAATCGCATTGTACACAACACTATTAAACAGCTCTTAACCAGTAAGGTTTTTCCTCCCCACGCATCTCATCTTAGGATTCATGAAAGTTCTTTGGGCAAGCCTGTATTCTACATGCTCCCCAAAATTCATAAGATCGACAACCCTGGCAGACCTATTGTCTCGGCCTGTTCCTGTCCTACTGAACACATTTCTGACTTCCTCTATAGCATTTTCCAGCCTATCGTTGAGAATCTTCCCTCCTTTGTCAAAGACACTAATCATGCTCTTATAACTTTCTCCTCTATCCGACTCTCAGCAGACCGCTCCTACCATCTTTTCTTGTTAGACGTCTGTTCTCTGTATATCTCAATTCCCCACTCTGATGGTCTCCGAGCTCTTCGGTGTTTTCTTGACCAGCGCACTTGTCCTTCTATATCCACTGACACTCTTCTCCGTCTTGCCGAACTGGTCCTTCAACTTAATTCCTTTGAATTCAATGGTCAGTTTTTTGACCAAATTAGTGGTGTTGCCAAGGGAACGAAGATGGGTCCTAGCTATGCCTGCCTGTCATGGACCACTTGGAGCATCAGATATGGCAACAATACTCCGGTCCTTTCCCCGGGTTTTACCGCAGATATATCGATGATGGCATAGGTCTCACAGATATGTCCGAGACTGATTTATCCAGCTTCATCAACCACTTCCACCCCACCATCAAGTTCACCTCCCTCATATCCACAGTATCTGTCAACTTTCTTGACATTACTATTACTATCACGCCCTCCGGCCTTAATACCTCAGTATACTACAAGCCGACAGATGCCCATAGCTACCTTCTGTATATCTCCTCTCATCCTCGGGCTTGTCGTGACTCCCTTCCATTTTCACGACTACTCCGCCTCCGCCGTGTTTGTGCCTAGACGACGATGACTTCCACTTCCGAGCCAATGAGATGTTGGATTTCTTCCGTAGCAGACTTTATCCGGAACATGTTCTCACCTCTGCCCTCCAACGTGTGCTCCCCATCTCTCGCCAGGAGGCCCTCAAACCTCACTATAAATCCACTTCAAATTAATCTTGACCTATCACCCTCACAGTACTGCAGTCAAACAGATCCTTTTCCACCACCTACCTATCCTCCAAGCAGATTCTGTGACCCAAGAAGTATTCTTTGGTGGCATATAGACGCGACAAGAACCTGAAGGATCTTCTTGTTCACAGCCGTCTCCCAAAGGAGAATGCCACTCACTTTGGCACACTACCCTGTGGTCGGACACGATGCAACACGTGCAAATATGTCATCTCAACCCACAAGGTGTCTTTTCCTGAGGCTACGTACACCATCACCAGTTGCTTTACGTGTGAGTCGCGCAATGTCATTTATACGATCATATGTAAACGTTGCTGCAAAACTTATATTGGCCAAACAGGCAAACGACTTGGGGACAGATTCAGCCAGCACTTGAATGACATCTCTCAGCAAAAATCCACACCAGTTGCCATACACTTTAATGGTCCTGACCACCATGGTCCCATCGACATCCAGGTCACGGCGATCAGATCCTGCTCCTCTGACACTGCTAGCCGAGAACAGCTTGAGAACCGTCTTATCCGCCGCATGGGGTGTCTAAAACCAGCTGGTCTTAACACTCTACACACCTTTATCTGTGGTCACCCTTTGCTCTCTTGCTCTATTTTGACTCTTTCCACTCTTATCCTATTTTTCTGCCGCCCTCTAATAATATGTATGAATATACAATACACTATTTTTAATATGTCTTGATTTTTTATTTCATATTTATTTATGTCCAACTCATTCTGTCCTCTTCTATTTCCAGTCCCCACTAATATTACGTTTGGGTAGTTTATTGTTCAGTTTCTTAGTATGTATTGTGTACATCCGGTGGTGGCAGTCATTTCCTTTTCCGGGCACGCTCGTCCGTTCGCGTGCAGCAAGTGTTAGGACTTCGATGCCTTTAGGGAAGTACCTAGGTTTTATTATTTTTATATTTATTTAGGTTCTTATGTGTCCTATCTAGCCTTCACTTTCTTTCCTTTCCCTGACGAAGGCCTTACGGCTGTAACGTTGGCTATTTTCTTTGTCTTTTGCCCTCGTAAGACGAATCACCTTTTTTTAGATTTTTTTCACACCCATCCATTGAACAAGCCCTTGCAGTGGTGGTTCGTGTGTCAAGTCATCTACAGTGATGAGATTGCCAGCCTCCTATGCCAGTGTACACACACAAGCGAATTATGCATGTCAAAATATGAAATGATAAAATATACATATCACAACGTCCCCCTATCGCGTGCTGTAATATACCGGCTTGATGTGCAAGATGGCCGTAATTTACTGCAGCTGGTTTAAGATGCAGTAATTCCTCAGATAGTTGAAGTTACAGTGTACTGAATTCTTCTACTATTTCCACTTGAAGAGGATCCTAAGACTTGGGCTTTCAGTACTGTTATGAGAGTTTTACGCTGTCTAATGTTAGCAGCTACTCCTAATCCTGAGCCGGTCCTATAGGGTGTCCTAGTTACGAGCTCTTATTTTGGCTGTCTGTGATCTCTCCTTGACAAAATTGAAAGTGAAGTAGCCCTTACAAGGCGCTAGGTTATAACGAAGTCTTTCGCGCACACACCCAGATTGCTACGTTGAGAAGTCCAATCAGGAGCAATCTATTTTAGCATATTCATGCCAAACCAACCAGCATCCACATAGAACATTATACGGTCCCCTGGAGCAAACTTTGGGACTGCTTGGCAAAGAAAAACATTCCAACACCTCTGATCTAACTACATAAGCTGGGAGAACGGGTCGTGGGGCAGGTCAACCAGTTTAAATATCTCGGAGCTGTCACAGACTGGAAGGAGGCATCAAAGAAGATTTGGCTACCCGAAGAGCAGCAGGTGGGAGACTTTCAAGCCATAAATCGAGGATTCCTTAGCAAAAAAAGAAATTGGCAAGAAGACGATGATGGCTATATACCGCTCCACCTATGTACCAGTTTTGACTTATGAATGCGAGTCATGAGCAATGACTACAACCCACAAAAGCCAGTTCCAAACCTAAAAAATGAGGTTTCTGAGGACGTTTCTTGAAGTAGCAAGAAAAGACATTGTCCGCAACCAGACAATACGGCATGGCCTCAAAACACAGCACCTGCAGACTCAAGTAGTAGAACAGTCCCAACAACGATGGTTTGGCCATGTCTGCAGAATGAGAGGCTACTACGACAAATATGAGAAACTAAGAGCCAGTGATCCAGACCTCCAGAATTCGCTGGGAGGACAACATTAGACCATCACTGAAGGATCAAGGACTGGATTGGAACGAGGCCAAGATGAAGACAGCCGATAGGATAGTATGGCGCTCTCTCTCTCTGGCAAACCTCTACACCCCACGGTAGAAGAGGAACGACTAAGTCAGTTATGACTGAAGGAGGCTACTACAAGACTGTAGGAGGCTACTACAAGACTGTAGGAGGCTACTACAAGACTGGAGGAGGCTACTACAAGACTGGAGGAGGTTACTACAAGACTGAAGGAGGCTACTACAAGACTGTAGGAGGCTACTACAAGACTGAAGGAGGCTACTACAAGACTGAAGGAGGCTACTACAAGACTGGAGGAGGCTACTACAAGACTGGAGGAGGCTACTACAAGAAGACTGAAGGATGCTACTACAAGACTGAAGGATGCTACTACAGGACTGAAGGAGGCTACTACAAGACTGTAGGAGGCTACTACAAGACTGGAGGAGGCTACTACAAGACTGAAGGATGCTACTACAAGACTGGAGGAGGCTACTACAAGAAGACTGAAGGATGCTACTACAAGACTGGAGGAGGCTACTACAAGAAGACTGAAGGATGCTACTACAAGACTGGAGGAGGCTACTACAAGACTGGAGAAGGCTACTACAAGACTGGAGGAGGCTACTACAAGACTGAAGGAGGCTACTACAAGACTGAAGGAGGCTACTACAAGACTGAAGGAGGCTACTACAAGACTGTAGGAGGCTACTACAAGACTGTAGGAGGCTACTACAAGACTGAAGGAGGCTACTACAAGACTGAAGGAGGCTACTAAAAGACTGAAGGAGGCTACTACAAGACTGGAGGAGGCTACTACAAGACTGAAGGAGGCTACTACAAGACTGGAGGAGGCTACTACAAGACTGGAGGAGGCTACTACAAGACTGGAGGAGGCTACTACAAGACTGGAGGAGGCTACTACAAGACTGGAGGAGGCTACTACAAGACTGGAGGAGGCTACTACAAGACTGGAGGAGGCTACTACAAGACTGGAGGAGGCTACTACAAGACTGGAGGAGGCTACTACAAGACTGGAGGAGGCTACTACAAGACTGGAGGAGGCTACTACAAGACTGGAGGAGGCTACTACAAGACTGGAGGAGGCTCCAACAAGAATGGAGGAGGCTACTACAAGACTGGAGAAGGCTACTACAAGACTGGAGGAGGCTACTACAAGACTGGAGGAGGCTACTACAAGACTGGAGGAGGCTACTACAAGACTGGAGGAGGCTACTACAAGACTGAAGGAGGCTACTACAAGACTGAAGGAGGCTACTACAAGACTGGAGGAGGCTACTACAAGACTGAAGGAGGCTACTACAAGACTGAAGGAGGCTACTACAAGACTGAAGGAGGCTACTACAAGACTGAAGGAGGCTACTACAAGACTGAAGGAGGCTACTACAAGACTGAAGGAGGCTACTACAACACTGTAGGAGGCTACTACAAGACTGTATCCTTTTATCGGAAATCCTCGGGGACAGCTTTGTTTCAGAAACCATATTTTTTTCGGTTTCCAGATGTTGACCAAATTGCGTTTGAAAAGTAGCACAAAGTCACAATCGAAAAGTTGCCCAAAGAAACTTCTGATAATGATATTCAGGATATTTTGGTTTTTGGGTGTTCGGATAACAGGATAGAGACCTGTACTGCTTAATATTATGTGAAGTGGATCACAGAACAGTAACAATGTAATGTAACAGCAAATCGTAGAAGGCTGATTATTCATCTTATTCTTATAAAAACTTAAGGCCAAAAAAAAAAACTTTGAATGTGAGCAAGTCAACTAAGCAAGTAATTCAGATATATGGAATTAACCTCGGAATGGACAGCACAGGACAAGTGGGTGTGGCATGTACTTGCTGAAGACCTGTGCTCTATTGGGTGCTGAAAGGTACTTAATAAATGTACACTCTTCAGACAGAAAAGGGCTGAGGAAAAGAAAGAAATAAATAATTGGCTTGACAGATGGAAGCAAAAAAAAAAAAGACAAAGCTGAGGAAAAGAAAGAAAAAAATAATTGGTTCCAAAGATGGAAGAAAAAAAAAAAAAAAAAAAAGGCTGAGGAAAAGAAATAATTGGTCTGACAGAAAAAAAAAAAAGGCTGGGAAAAGAAAGAAATAATTGGTTTGACAGATGGGAAGCAAAAAAATAACAGACATGACTGAGGAAAAGAAAGAAAGAAATAATTGGTCTGACAGAAAAAAAAGGCAGGGGAAGAGAAAGAAATAATTGGTTTGACAAATGGGCAGCAAAAAAAAAAGACAGGGCTGAGGAAAAGAAAGAAATAAATAATTGGTCTGACCAAAAAAAAAAAAGGCAGGGGAAAAGAAAGAAATAATTGGTTTGACAGATGGGAAGTAAAAAAAAAACAAAAAAAAAAAACAGACATGGCTGAGGAAATGAAAGAAAGAAATAACTGGTGTGACAGATGCAAAGAAAAAAAAAAGACAAGGCTGAGGAAAAGAAAGCAAGAAAGAAATAATTTGTTTGACAGATGGGTAGGGGAAAAAAGACAAGGCCAGATAAAAGAAATAAAGACATAAATGGTTTTATAGATGGCATACCTGTCAACCTCCTGAGATAAAAACCGGTACAGCATACCAATAAAAACCTGTACAAAGTTTAAAAACCTGTTATTGTTATTCAGAATCGACATCATTGCACTCTGAGCAAACCCATAGGTGCTCAGTCTCCTGCAGCAAATGTCGAAGGGTATGAATGCTAATTGTTCCTGTTGTGCACTGGTTGTATACAAAGCGGATGCCTCCTCTCATACGACCATCTCTGCTGGTCTTACGTTTGATGCCGAATTCCAGCAATCTTAGCCTTGAAGATTCATCGATTGCAGTGTCATTCTCTAATACTAATATACGAACACGAATCGCCCCCAGTAAAAAAAAAAAAAAAAAAAAAAGGTAAAGGATCCCGTTACACGCCCATTGAGACATATTGGGAAAATGGTGCTAGGCCCATATTTTCTTGACCTTCGGCACACTAGGGGTGATGTGGTCAGCATCACGTCGGCCGCCTTAACCTTCCCAGAAACTCTGGTACCCAATTGGGGCTGGGTCGACCCAGGAGCCGTTTGCGGCCTAAAAAAATCCCACATCATCTAGGGATCGAACCATAGACCACTGAGCTAGGAAGCCAATGCACCATTTATGGGTGTTTTTGAAGCTAGAATGTCAGCTCTTTCATTGCCACAAACCCCGGCATGACCAGGACAGTAGATCCATATCAGTTCTTGAAGATTCGATGCTTCTATGGAGGTTTTCCATTCATGTTGAAGCCAACTATTTTGGATCTTTCGAAGCATGGATTGTGAGTCTGATACAATAACTGCCTTTGTTAATAAAGTCTCAGGCAGCCATCTTAAGGCAGCAGTAACTGCCTCTACCTCCATTCTCATGCTGGAGGTTGTTATCATGTAAGCCCTGCTATGTTCAGCGACGGTTCTGCCCTTTACTCTAGCAGAGAAGCCCCACCCTGATTTATTACCACAGATTACAGACCCATCAGTGTAGACAATGGCATCGTCATCCCCAGCATTAACATTTATAAGCTGATCAACTTCCAGCTCTGCTCTCCCATTGGACCAAGTTCTGCATTCTCTATCAAGGCTGATGATGACTTGCTGGGAGTTCATCCAGCTCTCATCTGACTTACTCCACTCTTCTCCCTTGAATATACTTTCAACTGTACAAACTAAAAACCTGTACAAAGTGTTTAAAAACCTGTGCGAAATACCAATAACAACCTTACAAAGTAAAAAAAAAAAAAACTTTACACAAAGGTATTTGTAATAATTTAAAAATGTACACATTTTCAGCTAAAATTAACAACTTAATTCATTTATTAATTATGAATGTACATTATATGTGATACAGACACCTTTTGTAATTTTTAAAATGTCAACAGATGATTTAAAGTCTATGTGGAAGGTGTCCATGTTTATCTTATATAACGTCAACCCTGGTCAGCTAGTGTAAGTTTTTTAGATGCAGTCTGTCATTTGATTGAAGATACTTAAAATATAATTTCAGCAAAAAAGATTTTAAATGAATTATTCATTTCAATTGGATCAGCCCATTTCTAAGAAAATGACACGGTTATATTTCTAATCTTATAAGATATGATAAAGTTTTTTTGCAATCAAAACAGTTGATAGAAGCTTTCTATTTTCGGTGAACATTTTTAGACCAGCAACAAATGTTTATGCCTGCTTTTAGCAAGATAAGTTCTATTTCTTTTAAAACTAATAACAAATCATAGCTGAATTAAAGTAAAATTAGAAAGATAAATTTGCACTAGCCCATTTATTTATAGTACGGTCATGAGGCTCTCTCTGAGTTGGACATACTGCAATATATTTTTTGTCACAGATAAATTACAATTTTATGTCACTATTTTTGCATTATTTTGACTTCATATTATTTTATTTCAATTATAAATAAAATAAAATTATGTGAACTAAATGATCTCTAGAAATTAAGTTGAAGAATGTTATGGACTTACCCAAACTATACCTACCATTCATTATTTCTAGCGACCTCATTTTCACACCTTTACATCACATTCATTTAAAATCTAATTTAAATTTCTTATTAACAGTTTCTGTGTAAAATAACACCACCAGTAAAGAAATATTGATTTAACTTAAGAAAATTAAATAAGAAAAAGTGTAGGCCTACTTAGCCCACACGGTAGAGATTGACAAAGTTTAAATGGGAAACCTTCACGGCCCTTACGCTTGGTGGCTACAAATGAAATAAGGGCGGAATAAACACGAGGGGCTTGGTAGGTCATGCGCAATGAAACTTCCGCTTTTTAAATCATGGGGTGGTAGGATTTGATAGGTTCTTTCTGAAAACTTTTTTAAAATGTCAGGGCTTGAGAAAACAAATGCACTTAAAAAAACACCTCTAAAAACTGCTTGCACAGTTGGACACCGACAAAAATTAAAAATTTCTGTACAGATTATCCCTTTCCTGTACAAGTTGACAGGTATGAGATGGGCAGGAAAAAGAGGACACGGCCGAGGAAAAGAAAGAAACAAATAATGGGAAAATGGATATAAAAAGGCACACAAAACTGATAAAATGAAGAAACTGAGTTTAAAAAGAGATGATGATGAGAGAGAGAGACAGAAGAAAAAGAAGGCAAAGAAAGATGATAAGTCAACCTGAAATGAAAAATAAAATCAACACAGTCAAAATACCGTTAATTTCTTTTTATTACCATAACACTAAAAGTATTGCATCAGAAAAATGTTACACGACCTGATAGCATACACAAGTAACTGAACTGAAAAGGGACGAGCCCTTTCATATTTTCAGAGAGGAAATTGCATACAAGCGGACTGGGTGTTGCAAGCAAAATAAATTAATTGAATCACACAAAAATTGCTAACAAAATAACTAAAAACTCATTTCTCCCTAGGACAATGTCATTTAAAGTTCCAAAATGAATGCCAAATGACTATAACTACAACGATACTTAGAAAAACTTCATTGTATATTTCATACAACCCAAAAAAATTTAATAAAATTAGATTGTCAGATTTATGGATATGTATCTATGAATAGAACATAGAGTGGCAGTGGTTAGAACACCTGCTTCTTAAGGCAAAGTTACTAGGTTCACTACCAGGTGGAATCACATCCCAGTCTACCCAGCTGAAATTGGGCATCTGACTGTGCTTGAGTTTAGAGAAAGCAAGGGCAGCGAGTAAGAGAACCAGTCACCCTCACCTCATAAAGCTGAGATCTAGTATACCGAAGTCTCTAACACTTCATTCTCCTACGGCAGTATCTATGAGACTGCCATTACACCTACAAATAATAACATCACGTGTTCCATGAGTGGTTCTTACACTACTGGCCAGGGGCCTCATAGAGCTAAATCACTATCAATGTAAAGGACTACATACACAGATGTATTGGTAATTCAAGACATTTTTACTCCTGTTTCTCTTACAAGAAATGACGGCATAGGAAATAAAGCAATACAGTATAGGGAGCAGTTACCATAACCTGCACTGGAGACAAATTATGAGTACAAAGATTTATTTAAAAAAAAAAAAAGAAGTTACATTAAAAAAATCCTTGAAATTTTTTTCTTTCATGAAATAACTGACAAACAAAGAGGACAAGCACTCTCGTAAAAATCTATAAACTAAGTGCATGTCTTAGGCTCTCAAGGAGGAAAAAATGGACAATAAATGTAAAAACAAAACTGTGGCTTATGAACATTATCTGCTGTATCCTTCAGGCAGCATAAATTTTAACAAATGTTTTTGGGCAACTCCGTGGTTTTTGTACCATCCAGTGAGGTTTCGTGGGCTCTTTTTGTTTCAGAAAAAAATTGCACAACTTACTTACTTACTTAGTCGTTCCCCTTCTACCGTGAGGTGTACAGGTTTGAAAGAGAGAGCGCCAGACTATCCTATCGGCTGTCTTCCTCCTGGCCTGGTTCCATTCTAGTCCTCGGTCCTTCAAAGACTGTCTAATGTTGTCCTCCCAGCGGACTCTGGGTCGTCCTGGGGGTCTGGATCCCTGGCTCTTTGTTTCCCATGCTTGTCGTGGTAGCAGATCTTCTCCCATTCTGCAGACATGGCCAAACCATCTTAGTTGGGACTGTTCTACTTGGGTCTGCAGGGGGGAGTTTTTGGCCTTGACGTATCGTCTGGTTGCAGACCATATCTCTTCTTGTACTTCAACCACCTTCCTCAGATACCTCATTTCTGAGGTTTGGATCTGGCTTTTGTGGGTTGTAGTCATTGCCCATGACTCGCATCCATATGTCAAGACTGGGACATAGGTGGAGCGGTATACAGCCATCTTCGTTTTCTTACCAACCTCTCTTTTGCTGAAGAATCCTCGATTTATGGCCTGAAAAAGTCTCCCAGCTGCTGCTTTTCGAGTGGCCAACTCTTCTTTGATGACTCCCTTTCGATCTATAATAGCTCTGAGATATTTAAAGTGGTCGACCTGCTCCAGGACCTATTCTCCCAGCTTATGTAGTTTAGATCGCTAAAAATTGCACAACTTCACAGTAACAATGTCATAATTTTAAGCATTCAGACTGTAAGAACTTTTGTAAAATTAAATATAAGTATTTAACAATAAATACCTTTTATACACAATGGGTAAGTTTGACCTCTGGATAATGTAGACCAACAATCCTGAATTTTTATTCATAACATATATACAGAAACACATCCGTATTACACGTACATTGTTGAGGTATCATCTGAACTGGCTAAGCCCCAACACTAAGAGCGCTCACTGAGGCCTTTCATCTAATCATTACCTGTTGTATCATTTCACACAACTCTGATGGGCCATGAGCCATCCATTAATGAATGACATCATTTGAGATAAAATGGATTAGAATTGAAGTACCCGACTTGTGGCTATTTTACCACAAATAATTACTTCAAAAGCACATTTCACATCTATGCGGGCAATATAGATAGTTAACTCAGATGTTTATTCACTGTGGAAATAACAGAATGTGTAGTAACAATACAAATTAAAAACGTATCTTAAAAACTATCCAATCTAGGGCAAGATTTTAATTTACAAGAAATGCCAACACAGATTGATGTTGAGTTTGTAAAATTAATATTATATTCAGATTTGTCCACCTTCCAAGTTAGTTACTTTAGTTCTTGAAATGGAGTAGATGTGATTACATAATTTACTAATAGTGTCAATTTTAGTAAATTTGCAAGTTCACTGACATCACCCCCTTATTTTTGGATATATTACCTGATAATCACCAAGGCATTAAAATCCATAGGAAAAAAACAACAGAATTTTACTGTAAGTTAACAATCTGAAACAACAATGGTAAATACATTTTTGTATTTCTAACAGCTTCCATATAATAAAAATATACCTTTCATTTAGTTGTTACAACACTACATTTATTTATCTTTAAAATGGCATATCATTCATCAAAATCTATTACAATTTAAGAAACCCATAGCTTAATTTGGGCACACATCTTTATAATGAAAAGACAAATGCGAGTAAAAATTTATTACATTAGTTTTATACAATTTAGTAGGTTATGCGTTAAACTAAGATTGTGTTGGGACAACAGTTTCGGTAAGTGTTTTTTCCCATACAAATAGTCAACATTTCAAACACATGAATGCCACAAAAGTGCATTCCTGTATGTATTTTGACAAATAAAAAAACAGGGACTTTACAACATATCCTCGCACTAAGGTATTACAGTCTGTTTCAGTACATGCTAACCAGGCCTGTAAGTTTACATTAAAAAAAAAAAAAAAAAAACAAGACAAAAGATGTGATCATATTCTATCTGTAGGTTTCATTCACATTAATTGTCTGTATGCCTCTCCAACACATTCTGCTGCTACTATCCATGAAGCCATCAATATCTCTTCCAATAGTTCAGTGTTTTAAACTGAGTTTTGTCAGTCTTTGAGGTTTTGGTGTTCAGCCCTTATTAATCTCATCATCATTTACACTTTGTCCAAATTAGTGTTAGTAATGATGAAGATGATGACTGAAATCAATAAGACGGCAACCACAAAAAAAAAAAAAAAGTGAGGAGATAATAAGAAAAAGTTCATCCTCAAAGGTCACATGTTTTGGATTTTAATTTTCTGGATCTCTTAATGGGGACGGCACTCTGGTTATGACCCACAAGTGTCATACTCCTGTTTATTACTCTTTAAGAACTTGATCTGAATCAACATCATTTTTTTAACTATGATTTCTTCAATCAACTCTCCAACGAGCATAAACCTTCAACAAACTCATGCCAAGCCATTCTGTCTACTGCTATCTGCTCAAGGTCTTTCTACTCTTCGTCAACACTTTAACTTCTGCCTCCCATTCTTTTCTCTGTGTGTGTGTAATTTTTTTTTTTTTTTTTTTGTGGTGGTTTCCCTCTATCTTTCTCTACCCTGGGGATTCCAGAACAATTACTGTCTCGTAATACTATAAATAAGTTTTCAAAATGTATGTTATCCAACCCCACCATCTTACCCTCATCTCCTATTCCACTGGTACCTGTCTGGTTTTAGTAATCAGTTCAACATGGGTGAACTTGTCACACCATTTCAATCCATCTTTTCTACATGCAACTTATACAATGGACTTAGAAATAAATAAAATAGTTCAGCAAAAAAAAATGTAATGGGTAAGCATGCACTGCAGAAAAACACTTGAAAGTATCAATTACAGACCAGGCAGGATGAAAACAAGCAATTATTTTAGACAAGAACAAATCTTTTCACACATAAGTACATCATTAGACAAATTAATCAATTATACAGCATTCACAGATATCCTCTAAAAACAAAACCAAAAAAAGAGTAAGTACATGAAATGGAGTACAAAAAAGACAAGTAAAAACAAAAATATATGCAAACCACATCAAAAGTTTTAAGTATCAAGATATTATAATTCTGAGGATGGAGTGATATACTTGGATATAAAGATGGATTTACAAGTGCTGAAAAGACACAAGTAAAGAAGAAATTTTTGTAAGAATGTTTTGTAACTAAGATCATCAAGGCAATTGTTTTTAAATACAAAAACTCCAACAAATTAAATTATAGAGAGATACATAACAAGCCATCACTACTAAAAGCATTAATCAACCGAAAAAGACAAAAAAAAAAACTTAATAGTAACATTGCAGCGTTAATAAATCTAACAACGTGAAAAAAAAGTAAATTTTCCGTGTCTGAACGTGTGATGTAATATAACAAAATTAGTCAATATGTCATCAGGCACTGAACCAAGAATACTACAGCACTGGAGTATAAAATTAGAGATTATCAATGAGCATAAAACTCTATGTTCCGATAAAGGTATTTCACACAACTGTAAATGGTTCACTAATTCTAAACAGATGCAAGAAGACCTCTATGCTTGAAAATGTCTGCAAGTTACTTCACCACATGAAAACCTGAAACAAATGCAAGAATTAATGGTCTGTTAACACTGTGCAGGATTCAGAATAAAATGCCCATATTTCCATGTATTCAAACCCCACTACTATATATTCTTGTAGCTGAAAAAGCTCAGAAAACATTTAAGTATTTAAATGGAGCCCCTGACTCCTGACATTATATAGGGGAATAAAGAATAGGGCCACTGTGCTCTGCAAGTAAGAGATCCCGATGAAAGTCTATGCCCCACAAGATGTGAAAATCTTACAAGAAGGTAATGCCAATCTGCTGTAGAAAAACAGTACAGCTAAACTACTTTTAACTCTTAAAGGATGGGAGGCCAGCGTTAGGGGTCAGGCTTCCCAGGCGCCTGTGATGGGAGGTCTGTTTTCAGGGCTGGTATATTAGTTTTACGTTTTTGTTTTGTTTTGTCCCAATGTTACCTTTTATTGGTCCACATTCAGATTCTTTTACAACTATGTAGAATATTACCATACTTTTAAAGAATTAACAAAGAACCAGCCCCTAAATTTGAACACTGTGAAAATTTAAAATTACATAAAAATTCTTGGGTAAAACACAGGAAAACCACCACGTGCGTATTAGGGAACAGCCGATAGGATCTCTCTTCCAAACCTCTACACCTCACGGTAGAAGGGGAACGACTAAGTAAGTAAGCGTATTAGGGTTAATTTTCAGACAGACTGATACATCAGACATATCTGAACTCAACATTGTTCAGTGAATGATCTAGCTTTACGAATGTTCCCCCCCCCCCTACTACCACTTCTGAAAGACCTTTCAAATGTTGGCAACGACGACTCAGAAACCTGTCATAAGACTGACTTTGTGACACTGCACCACAGATTTACAGCCTGTACAATTTCTAATTCAAATATGAAAACAAAAGTAAGTCAACAGGGAAATAAAAGACAAAATAACAGGTGGAAATGAACAGCACCAAAATGCATATTGGTATGAGAAAGAAAAAAAAAACAACAGATATATTCAAGAAGTCATCAACTTATCTTCAAGCTTGGAATACCTGAAACTGCAAGTATTACATAATGAGATCATTTATAAACTATTTTAAAGACAAAAACAACTGGGGAGGGTTCCGGACCCAGTTATACAAAATAATCAACATGGTCTCAACCAACAAGTTGCCATATCAACCAATTTCACCATTTTTATTTTTTTTTAAAAATCAAGGTATGACCCATTTTTTACTCTTAATGCATATGGCCAACCGTGCAAGATAAGTGTATTTGCCGTGCTATTTTCACCAACTTTCAAATCATACATCTTTGACCAGGACACAGTCTTAAACAATTATTCTGCCCTAAAATGCAGTTTAAACTGTAATTTCTGCTGCATGACAGCTAGTCATTGTGAACTAAGTGATACCAGGATGGTATAATAACCTGGCACTACAGAATTTTCACAGGAGGAAAACATTTTCAATTACTTACAGTACTTAAAAAATGGGGAAGGAGAGGTAAAACTCTTTTCTGCTAGAGCATGTATTTGGTGAAAATGTAAATGATTCACCAAATTTAAACAGATGCAAGAAGGCATATACACTTGAAAATATCTGTAATTCTAAAACATGATAACTTATGAAAAATATACAAGAATCAAAGGTCTGTTAACACATGGTGCATGAAAAATAAATTAATTTATGCTTGTTTTGAGGCAGTAAAACCTAAGATATTTCACTTGAAATAAAACTAACATAATAAAACTGTTGAATTCCTAGAAGGCAACTTCAAAAACAGATCTGCAAATTTTCAGTTCTGTAATGCAACACATACATCAGGTGTCAACAAATCCAGAGTGCTAGGTCTAAATGTTTCTAAGGCGCACAATATTCTTTCTTCACACAAAAAAATCGTTGTTTATGTCAATGCCTTTCGAGAGACGTTCGGAGTAATTTTCATACATTTTTTTTTTTAAATACAGAGACAGCAAAAAATGATTTTACTCCTATACAGATACTCTCGCATGGACCTTGTGTCTTACAAGCAGACACAGACATTACAATCAGATTTTAAATGCTGTATAAATAATACAGCCATGTGTGGTTCACTGGGGTCTCTGACGAGACAAAGATATACGGTACTAAGAATAGTGCTCACCCAGGTATGTCATAAGAAGTGAGTAATGTGAGATTGTGCACAGGGGAATGACAACCTCATCTTGTTAAAAAATAACCCACTACAGGAATCACCACTGAAAGTGGTGCATGCATATTTTAGTGCAGGTTTCCAGTAAGGGGACCTACTGCGGCTGTGGTTCCATGCTCCAAGGGAAATGATGATGGATAATAAATGATACCACTTGTATTAATGTAAAAAAAGTGAACAAATTACTTATTTTGTTTCGGACGCAGTACAAATATCTCACGTTATTTTTCCACCCCGTGTTTCTTTATACAGAATATATATATAAAATATGGAAAAAAAAGAGAAAATAAGACTAATGTGTGATTTATTAAAATATTAACAAAAACAATTCAATCATACCAAAAAAAAAAAAAATGCATGAACATAATTCAATACATGTCTACTGTAGCAAGCATAAACTCTGTAGCAATAGCTTTTGTGAAGTGAAGTTGGCAGAAAGAAATGTTTGCTTTTATATTGTGAAATTTAATTTTCTAAGCAGTGTTTGCATATATGTCTTCTTCATTGAATGTCTGACTAGTTTCTGATTTATTCAGTACTTTAGTATTTCTAAATTTTGGTGTGACAGGATCATTAAAGCAAAATTAAAAACAACGGAATGTCCATTTCTAAAACGTGTAATGCTCCCTGATTTTGATAACAAGTGTGACTCTTAATCAGTTTAATAGAAGCAGTATGGTGCATCTCTTAATCAGTTTAACAGAAGCAGTATGGGGCATCTCTTAATCAATTTTATAGAAGCAGTATGAACAAGTGCGTCTCTTAATCATTCTAAAAGAAGCCATATATGACATGCAAATGCTGCTTAAAAAATATTACGTTCTGGCACTAAGGCACCTTATGTGCGGAATGAATGTCAAAATTTAAAAAAAAAATGACATTATGAAACACAAAATTACATACAGCACACAACAAAACGAAAGCTATCTAAAGCAGTCAAAATATTATTTGTATATTACTATAAGTATAAAAACATGCTTGTCAATGCATTTTTGTTGTAACTAAATTATGAAAACAGAGTTTTGTTCATCACCATAAGGGGGCACGGAGTGCATTTTTCAAAATCTTTAATGCACTCTGCATGCAGAAACACTCAGCTAGAACATGTGCTTTGAGACATTTCGTGTCATCCTCAAACGTTTTTTTCCAATACTGAAACAGCACTAACCGCTTCCTATCCACAAACTTTGGCATGGATTTTGAGTCTTACAAACAGACACAGACTAGATAACAGCAACAGTGAGAGAAATCAGTAAATCAAGCCTCGTTAGACCTTGCAACACATTCTCTGAAGACAGCCTGAGAGTGCCAATGATTCTTTTCTTTTTAAGAAAGAGCCACATAGAAAACACAGACATCTTTTCAAAATTTGTTGAGCTCACATTCGGCTCATAACTGGCTACTGTTTACATGAAATCCATCTGTAAAAGTTTACTACATTACAAACAAATTAAACTGATTTTGTATATATATTTATATGATATAGGCAAAAGACTGATCAACAGTAAACCTCCATACAAGCCGACAAAGAAATAAAATATAAAAAAAAAACTAAAGATATGATGTACAGACGTCTTGCCACTTGTTTACTTGCATCCCCGCTCTAGAAATTCACTGTAATTCAGGTCTGAAAGATCGTTGGCCTGAATCTCAGTCATTCCCTCACGTATTTTGTCCGTCAGGGCCTTCTTTGAAGTCGTGTACACAATGTGGGATTTGGTTGGAGCACCGCTGGGACACCTGGAGAAATTAATACAATAACAACTCTATTAAACATGCGTACTATCTAATGATAGTAAAGAACATCACTGATTATGTCTATTGCTGCCAAGAGATCACCTGTCATAAACAGCAATAAGATGAATGACACAAGACAAGTAAACTAGATGTCATTCCAGGAGGGACTGAGGCAAAACAAACAAAATATTAAAAAGCTATGTCTAGAGAAAAGGCTGTACTTAAGCAATGCGTAATATCAATGGAAAGGTTTTTATTGAAGTGCATGTCCATTCCTTTCTGAAATGAATGAGTTTGACAGCTATGCAATTAATATTTCTGTTTTCCTGTAAGTGTTATATCAACACTTAAAAAAAAAAAACTCAGCTAAGTGCTGAACTATCATTTTATGAGAACTTAGTGTGAAAAGGACAGTCATGAGGAAATTGGATATTGACAGCTTCAAGTCAGTCCTATTGTATGGCTCTGAAATTACGGTGAACACCACAAAACAACAACTAAGAAGTTACAGACTTTCATAAATGGGTGCTTGTGTAGAATAGAAAGATTGATGGCACGACAAGATCATCAATGTGAAAGAACCAGATGAGTGCCAGTGGAACAAGATATGTGAAGAAGATGCCACCAATGGAAAGTGCCCATTGAGGAAAGCTGCTGACAGCGTTATCCGGCAGGCCTTGTTCTGGAAACACCTTCGTATTAGAAGGGCCTGAATGGGGAGCAAAGAATAGAAACAATGTACCCTTACCATGCATGTCGTAAAAAGTGACAAAGGAGGGTTTTTGGTCATGGGGCCGGTTACCCTATCCATAACATGGACAGGTCAACTAACAAAAATAATGCAATTCAGCCATCCATGACAGGTCTTCTGGCAAGGAGACTCATGAAGCAACCCAGAGAAAGCTGAAAGAGTCCCAAGCTGCTAACTAACAGATTTTTTTTTATCTAGGAAAATTTCCAGGCCTGGCACCTGGAAGATTCATACTTTAAACAAAGAAGAGAAAACTGCACAAGTGGCAGCAGAAATGGAGAACTACCCTGGGACTCAGTGAGGCCCGATGGAAAGACACAGAGAGGAAGAGACTAATCATTGGGGAAAAGATAATGTCCTCAGGACATGAAGAAGAAAGTGCACAGCACAGTGAAGCAGTGGCTCTATTGCTAAGAAAGCACAGAAAGCCCTCACACAATGGGAAGCAATGAAACCTTGAATAATAACAGCAACATTCAAAACAGCACACACACAAAATAAAGATAAACATCATCCAATATTTGTGCACCAACCAATGACAAAGCAGAATCAGTGAAAGAAGAATTTTACACCAGACTACAAAATATCATGGATAAAATGGAAAGAAAGGACATCTTAACTCTTAAAGGATGATCGACCAGTTTTCTTGGTCGATGTTTCTAGCCTTAGATGACGGGAGTCCCCGAATCTTGGTCGACATGTTTGAACTAAGTTTTTGTTTCGTTTCATCACAGTTAGAAGTTTTCGATGACTGGGAAGCGGAAGTATAGCCATTTTTATTATTATTTCTAAAGCGGGAGAGTTATAGCGTCACTCTTTCTATTAAATTCAAACCGATTCTGATTGCATCCTCGTGTTTTTGTTACGAAATTTGGGTTACCTATTTTTGATGCCATCTAATTCATCTTCTCGAAAGCGACCTGCTTGTTTAAGCGCTCAGCAGGCCCTTAGTTTGCTAGAAAATTTCAGCGAAGATGAGGACGGCTATAGCAGTAGTGATTTTAGTGCTAATTCGATGAATAATTTGTCTTTCAGTGATGTCGATTCAGAGAATGAAGGTAGGCCTATTATGTTAAAAAGAGTGGGTGTGGTTCTATCACCTAACTTTGATTCTTCAACATCAGACCCAGTAGGACCTAATTTAGTTTTACAAGAAGGGGAAAGATGAAAACAGGAGTGTGTCAGAAATATAGAATGGCACGAAGCAAACTTGGGTGTACTAACAACGAATAGCTTTAGATTTCAACCTAAAGACGGAAGAGCAGAGGGTGTGTCCGCAAATTTAGGCCTAAATGAATCATCTACCCCGATCCAGTGTTTTGAAAGCCTTGTGTCATCAGCTGTAAGGGAGGAAATTTTAAAAAGCATAAACTGCTTTGCAGAAATTGAAGTACAGAAGCATACACCGTCACTGAAAAGATCAAGATATAATCGATGGAATCCAGTAAGCGATTATGAGCTGCTAAAATTTTTTGCTCTGCATCAAGCAATGGGTATCGACAAAAGGCCAAGCATAAAAGATTATTTCTCCTCACAAGAGCCTATGTTTCACACTCCATTTTATTCCCAAATGATGGAGAGAGACAGATTTTTGTCTATATTGCAAACTATGTTGCATATCTGTGAGCCAGTTGCAGAAGGGAAAAATAAAATAGAGCCCTTCGTTCAAATGTTATGCTCTAAATTTGTTGCGGCATACACTCCGAACCAAGACGTAGCTATTGATGAGATGATTATAGGATGGAAAGCTAAATCCTCCAAGGCCAAGTAAATTATCAGATAAACCATTGGAAAGACTGGAGGGTGCAAAACATATAATGCAAAGAAGCACTAAGTTCAATAGGTGTAAAGTTTGCAGCACACCTGACGACAGGAAAAGGACAAACTATTATTGTGCCGGATGCACTTGCCACCCCCATCTGCACATAGATGAATGTTTCCTAAAATGGCACACTAAAGCTAAGTTGTAAATATAAGTTGGGGTGTAATGAGTGTTCTTTGTGAGAGCAGTTCAGCATATATATCACATTTTGTGATCTTTTTCAATTATTTGTAAATTTGTGACAGTAGAGTGTATTTCATTTTCTGGATGACACATGGAAAGTAGTTAGAGTATAAACTTGATGTGTGGTTTATTTCAAAAATGGATATAGTTTACAGTGATTTCTATATTGGATGGTGGATTAGCTGTCTTCAATTGGTAAGTCTGATATGTTTGTTTTGTTTTTTGTTTAGTAAAATATTTTTCTGTCTCGTCTTTAACTACTTTATATTCATAAAAATTTTGTAAATTTTTAAACTGAAAATTTTCACAATCCTCATTCATTTTCCTTTTTAAATATATATAACATGACTATATTCAGTTAAAAACTTTGAAATAACTGACACTTACATGTTAACACTATATGAAAAAACCTGTGCCGCAGAAAATTTGTGACAAAAGAGTGTCTTTCCTTTTCTTGAAGCCAATTGAAAAGTAGTTAGAGTATAAACTTGAACCCATATGTATTTTATTCCCAAAATGAATGTAGTTTACAAATATTTGTATCTTGGATAACATAAAAGATTTATTTGCTATCTTGATTGGGTAATTCTGACATGTTTTTTTTTTGTAAAATGTTTTTCTTCACAGTTCCAACTATTTTATACTCATAAAAATTTTTTAAATTTATAAACTGAACATATTCAGAATCCACATTCATTTTCCTTTTTAAATATATATAACATGACTATATTTGTTAAAAACTTTGAAATAATTTACACTTACATGGTAACACTATATGAAAAACCTGTGCCGCAGAAAATTTGTGACAAAAGAGTGTCTTTCCTTTTCTTGAAGCCAATTGAAAAGTAGTTAGAGTATAAACTTGAACCATATGTATTTTATTTCCAAAATGAATGTAGTTTACAAATATTTGTATCTTGGATAACATAAGTGATTGATTTGCTATCTTGAGTGGGTAATTCTGATATTTTTTTTTTTTTTGGTAAAATGTTTTTCTTCACAGTCTCCAACTATTTTATACTCATAAAAATTTTTTTTAAATTTATAAACTGAACATATTCAGAATCCACATTCATTTTCCTTTTTAAATATATATAACATGACTATATTTGTTAAAAACTTTGAAATAATTTACACTTACATGGTAACACTATATGAAAAATCTGAGTCGCAAAAAATTCCTTGCGTAAAACATGGGAAAACCCCTACGTCCTGAAAGAGTTAATTTTGATGTGTGACCAAAATGGAAAAACGGGAAGACATTACTGGCTTTGAATAAATCATGGGAAACCATTGATTAGGCACAATGAAAAAAACTGGTGAACTATTCACAAACTTCTGTGCTTCAAATCAACTGGCTTTAGGAGGATGCACATTTCCACATAAAAGAATACATAAATCAGACTGATCATATATGTACAGGCAAGAAGTTCAGATCATCATTACAAGACGTAAAGGTATGCAGAGGAAAGCAGATGTGGAATTAGAACACCATCTTCTGATAGCCAAATCAAAGTTAAAACTCCAGAAATATACAAAAGTAAATAGCTATAGACAACAGCTTAATGTGGGTTATCTAAGAAATAAGAAAAAAAATTATGACTACAGTATGCAACAAATACCAAGTACTCCAATAGCTGGATGATGTAGCAAATACAGAAGACCACTGGAAACAACCAAAAATATATCGACTGAGACATGGAAAGGTATACAATTTAATTTGTAAGTGGGAGAGAGAAGATACCAGCAGAATGGAAGGAAGGTTATCTGACCAAGCTGCCTAAGAAGGCAGATTTACAAGAGTGCACAATTTATAGAGGAACAATGTTACTATCATTACCAAGAAAAGGATCATCCTTGAGAGATTATGTGAGATTAAGAGTCCACAGTTAGACACATGAGAGATGAACAAAAAGGTTTTCGACACAACAGATCCTGTACAGACCAGATAGCCACACTGAGAATAATAGCTGAACAAAGTCTGGAATGGAACTCAATGCTTTACATTGGATTTGTGGACTATGAAAAGGTATATGACAGTATAGACCAGGGTTTCTCAACTGGGGTTCCACAAGAAGTTGCTAGGGGTTCCATTAGAGATGGTGACTGAAAAACAAATAAACCTCGTTTTTTTTTAACTTTGTGCACTGGGCGATATTAGCGCTTGAAGTGATGAACACTGACCGAGCAGCCCCATATGGCAGTGTGCAATAGGACTGTGTTCACTTTTACATATACCATATGTCATCAGCATCTTGTAGAGTAGAATACTACACTACTGACTTGCATTTGATGTGATATACTTTGTGGGAAGGGGAACCACAAAAAAAAAAAGAGCAGGCTAATAAGTTGGTCCAGATAAACAGATCCACAGAAAAAAATGATTCTCTACTCAAAAGAGCATTGACAGCTTTCATTGGATTATAATATTTACAACTTACTGATCACGCTAACGCATCATGAGCTGTAGATATAATAATTTTTATGCAGGGGTTTCCCCAAGACCTGAAAATTATTTCAAGTGTTCCTCCAGGATTAAACGGTTGAGAAAGGCTGGTGAAGACAGAATAATGTTGGAAACTGATGAGGCATTATGAAGTCTCCATGAAGATCATTAACTTAATAAAGAAGCCGCAAAAGACATGACATGCAAAGTTATTCATGAAGGATAACTTACAGAACAGTTTGGGATAAGAGCTGGAGTGTGACAGGGATGCCTCTTGTCTCAATTTCTATTTTTACAAGCAATAGATTGGGTTATAAAAACATCAACATCATACAAAAGAAATGGAATCCAGTGGAATCTTCTTCTTCTTCCTCGTTCATCCAGAAAAGGACGCTGGTTGCGTTGTGTCAGTTTACAGCAAAGCTGCGATATTTGCGCCTTTTGGCAGACACATCCGACTTCAGCACAGCATTTTTTGGGACCGGTTTGCCTTCCCACTTCGATCCCTACTCTCTCAGCCAGACTGCAGTGATGCAGCCTGTTTCCAGGACCACCACTTGGAGGTGGAGAAGGGTCTTGGTCAGGTCCGGTTCGCTGACCCTGATGCAAGCAGTCAAGCTATGAGTCGCTGACTGCATTCATCTCTCTTGCTGCATCTTTGGTACCCAGTGGAATCTGACTAAACAGCTTGATGATCTAGATTTTGCTGATTATGTGGCTTTTCAGTAGCATAACTATAATCAAATAAAAGACAAAATGAAAATATGTTGATGAGCGGTTACAGCAAGCAGGTCTTAAAATACACAGGGAAAAGACAAAGACAAAGAGAATAAATGCAGGAAATGATAACAGGACTGAGCTAGAAGAAACAGCTCTACAAAATGTATAATCATACACATATCTTGGCAACAATATAGACAAAGTTGGAGGGACAGACAAGGATCTCAAAATAAAAATACAGAAGGCAAGAGAAGCTCTCGCTGCATTGGGAAATATATGTAGGTCACAAGAAATTTTATCCAACACAAAAATAAGAATGACTGAAACATGCATAATAACAGAAACAAAAAACAATAAGCTGCAGACTTTCAATAATGGGTGCTTGCACAGAACAGAAGGACTGAAGTGGTCTGACAAGGTCACCAATGTGGAAATGATGACAAGAACCAGACAAGTGCCAGTGGAACAAGATGTGAGAAGAAGACACTGACAATGGATAGGATACACAGTGAGGAAACCTGTGGATAGCATTACAAGGCAGTCCTTATTCTGGAACCCCCAGGGTAAGAGAAGCAGATGCAGACCAAGATACACGTGGAGAAGAGACCTGGAGACAGAAGTGAAAATGTGGAAAAAACCTTGAGCTGATGGCACGTGACAAGAGGACTCCATATGAGAAAAAAAAGCACATATGGCCATCACCAATACCATTCCTGGAAAAACTCTACGGAGGTACAAATAGCCTCAGGCTTTCTTTGAAAATATTCAAGTAGACCTCTGAGAGTGTACGAAGAAGTATAATTAGTTAAGAAGTGACGTTGTGAAACATTCATTTGTATGTATATAATAGGCCACTTGCTGAGAAAAAAAAAAGTAATTTTTACAACAACAAAGGCTTTTCAGTCACATTTCTAAATCGGCCTAACAAAAATTTTACGGTAGCAGAAAAGCAAGCATGTAATTCTTTATTCATAGCACATCATCATCATCATCATCCCCATAATTTCTCTTTTTGCTCCTTATGGAGGAGACACCACAGCACCTGGTCTCCTTACGAGAAGCCTGCACCAAAGCATGTAAGTGGTCTTGCGTTGAAGGTTTCTGCAACATTTAATTTTCCATCAGTTTGCTAGCCTGGTGCACAACCTTACCACTCTCCTGAGAGGGCACTAATCCTATTCTTTCTTTGTCTTCTCTGAGACCCCCTGGGAATTGGGAACTACACGGGGCACAGCAAAATAGTGACATATAAATATATCAGTAATATTTTTCTTTTAATGTTGACTGCTTAAGACAGCTCAAAATTTCCTGAAATGCTGTGCTAATAACATTAGGGCTGTGGGTTCTTATATTCTTCTTCATGTACCATGCCAGCTTCTCCACAACCTCCTGTGATCTTTATCAATTCTGTTCTTGAAATGTCTTGATGTTAAACTGTCCAGTATCTTTTGTCTTTATCATCCTCTATTTCTTTTTCCTTCAAACTTTATCTTCTTTACACTCATGAACCCTACGTGTCCGTTTCCTGTTGTCTTTCCCGCCTGAGCTGCGGACCTTGGCTGCAACTTTTAACTTCACTTTATCCATGCAGCCAGCTGGAGGCAATTGTTCAAGTAACAATTATGTTGTAAATAAATTACCATCCTAAATTCTATAGCACTTTGCGGTTGCTCCACGATGCCCTTACTGCAGCTTCACAGAGCCTCTTAAGTGCTCTAGTTCTTGACTACCCTTTCACACCCAATAGCTTCAGTAGCTCATACACTTCAAACCTCCCTGTTGCCATACTATATTCCAGCTTTCTTCTCATGACATGCCCAATGCAAGTGACCTGTTCCTTAACACTATGAGCAAATGAACTTCATTTATGCACTGGCTTTTTCCAGAACATCCTCATAACTCCTTATCAGCCACTCATGGTATTCCTAGCATTCTTCTGTTTAACCATATCTCTGTTGGTCTCAGTGGATCTTCTAGCTTGTTTACTGTTTATCAATTCCTCTCATACATTTGACAGGATTTACTCTACATATAATAGTGAAGAACTCTTTCCTGCATCTACTGATTTGTTGCATAAAATACTTTTCACTTTATGAAATGCTGCTTTTGCCTGGGCTATTCTACCCTTCACGCAGTGGGTTGTGACCTGCAAATAGGCCTAACTAATGTCTGTTGTTTTCCAGCTTATGAACATAAGTGAATCACATTTTCTGATCCTTTAGTGCTATTATTTCATCTGAGAAGAACGTCTGTACTACTTAATATCCTATACAATTCCAGCACTGTGGCAATTATAACAGTTCTAGACCAAAAGGTATGTTTTTGGACATGCACTCTAATATACCCAACAGACCTTGCTTCTAGGTTGAATGGGGGTGCCCCACCAAAACTCCCATTTAAAGACAAGAAAAAAAAAAGGAAACTACAAAACTAAAACTACTTAGCTCCATTTCTGTTAGTAATTACTGAACACTTGTACAGGGTTGAAAACTAGATTAGCAGACACATCCCCCATATTGTCCACAGGGCTATTAATACTGCCTCAATATTTGTCAGACATTATTATTTATTAAAAAGCTCGAAACAGGATTTGGGCCATTATTAAATTTGAAAAAGCTTGAAAAAGGTTAGAGGCTGTTTTTAATTTGATTGGTTTGGTTTTAAGGACCATCGTTATTGCATACAGATAACTCCATGAGTGCTCCAATCTCTTCCCTTAGATCACACAAGGAAGATCTCAGCACAGTGCATGAACTTCATAGCACCTGCAAGGATCCCAATGTGTGTATACAGGAATCACATTCTATAAATATTTTTGTGATGGGCAGGCTTTCCTAATTTTGTAAATTTTGCCAGGGCAGTGGCTGTATGGCCTACTCTTTACGGTTTCCAACTGCTAAAGGATTTTTAACGTGTGTAACTTGAACACGGGACTTCTTATGTTTTCATCCTTATCTGAGAAGGCTAGGCATCTGATCTCCCTACCAATAAGATCAGGGGGGAGTATGACATCATTAGGACCCACTGGTTCAGAAACAAATTCCCATCAAATATATCCCCTGTACTGGGAACCAAACCCAGTACCTTCAGAATTAGAGGCAGACGCCATACCTCACCAAAAAAAAACATGAGGTAAAAAAAAAAACAGGTAAAGGTAGTGCCATCGCAGATACTGCTGTAAGGGAAATAAGCGTTAGAAACGACTACATACCATATCCTACGTTTTATTAATGAGGTTGGGTGACTAGTTTGCGTACTTGCTGCCTTTTGCCTTCCATAACTCAAGAGCAGGGCCAAGTACCCATTTACAGCTGGGAAGAATTGAGCATGATGCTACCAGGTTTTGATTTTTTAATTTGAAAAAACTTGTGGCAAGCATCAGGGACTATTTTTGAATTAGCTGAAGTGACACTGCGGACATATCCATAGTCACTTGGCCAACATGGAGACTTGTGTTTACTTTTCTAAAATACTACCAAATAAAGTTGCAAAACTTCAAATTGTATTTTGATCAACTTTCCTAACTCATAACTATGAACATAATAAAATATGGACCTATCAAGGGTATTGCTTCATCATAACTTTCTGAGGCCCATTCTATCGTTTGCCAGTAGGCTAATCATTACTCATAAACTGCCACACCTTCCTTGGCAAGTGTTTACCGTTTCCGACAGCCCGCTTCGGCACAATTTATGTTACCGATATATTTAACCTACCTTGTATGCTGATAGCGACTAATAAAAGAGATTTTGAATACAAATGTTTACACACGTTATTCATCTCACCATGTAATCATAAACATGACGTCTTTCTGAGCTCCGTTTTTCTGTGGAATGGTCAAATCTATGATGCAGTAACGACCAACGTCTAAAGGCAGCTGCTGTAAGAAATCGTTGAACTCTTCCTCCTGAGATCGGTTATTGTTTCTCTCTTGAGACAATACAACTTTAATCAGACCATCTGTCTGATCTATTGCCATCATTATGAATCTGTAATTCGCCTTACGAAGCTTCATTGCTTTGTATGTTTCCACTGTTTCGTCGGCTACTTTCACACCGGACGCCATTTTGGTTGATGTTTCGGGAAGTTACCCAAGTCTGAAAGGATGGAAATAAATTTACAATACAACTAATTTCACTAAGTTAGATTTGAATATATTATATAGTTTTTAATAAAATTGACAATTTTCGGTTAAATTTATCATGGGAAACAGTTATACCTAATTACATATGTTGTAAGGTGAATAGAAAAATAATTAATACAATGATATTGTACGAAAATCCTTACAATTTGTGCACGTCTGAAAGCTACTGCAAGAGTGAGTTCCCCTGGTTTGTGGCATTCTATGTCGAAGAATGACACCAAATAAGGGCATTGGATGAGTCATAATAAATTGTGCTCTTTGTTCGCTTTTAAGGGAAGCTGTGAGTGGAATGGCGCCAATTTCACAAGTATTCGCAAGGGTGATCCTATTGTCCTAATATAGTATACTGTAAGGGAGTTCCAAGCCTATCCTAAATTTACCTACTGGCGTAGGCGATCTCGTTTTTTAAAAGACTTCCGGTCCCTTATTTTCGCATGTATCTGTTGACTTTCTTCCACAGTTGTCTTCAAGTCTTTCCTAACAAGTCTCAGTTGGAGTCTCAAAGTTCTTAGAACAAGTCTAGAGTTTCGAATAGTTGCATGCAAGTCGAGTTTCATTTGTGTGTGTGTGATCTAAAGCTGTTTGAGCTTACAATCGCTTTTATTTGAACAACACATCTATCACTATCAATAACTGACAAATAATAATAATAATCTCTATTTTTAATATTTTTTTTGTGTACGCCCGTTATTACTCGAGGCGAAATCTCTGGTTAATATGTCTAACCTGAGACTGATTTTACGTGAGTATCCCTTTTTACCCTGTACCATGACAGATGTCCTCTCACCATTCAGGCAGATACTCGCCGATGTCGGAGGTACCCATTAGAGCTGGGTCGGCTCAGGGGCCGTTCAGGTTATTCCAGTCCCGGTGTGATAAATGAGCGCCAAAGCCTTATCGTCATATCTTTTCCTACATCTTTCTTATTTTTTCTCCCACATCGTGCTCTTTCATCCCACGTTTTGCTATTATCTGTAAACTGTAATCTTGATTACTGGTATCTAAAGAACCACATTTGACCTTTCATCGGTGGTAAAAAAATTATTTTGATTCACCTTGTTAAACACATCTGGTAACATGAGGATAGCGCGGCTGACACAAAAGATTAGTTTAAGCCGTTGTTTAAACACAACACAGTCACCGTCTCGCACAATACAATAGATCCGGCAACAATGAGTGTGATATCGAAGATTCTTGACGCGGAACAACAACCTTTGCTTCCAGATGGAATACAATAAGCCCGGCACGACAAAGGGACTTATTAGCATGTAGCGACATTGGACCGAGGGTACAAAGGTCGCCGCCAGCAGCATAGAACAAAGCTGACACGCGAGGCGAAAGACAAACAGAAGTTGACAGAGGGTTTGTGACAGTTGGAAGGCGGGTGATTTTCTTTGCATCTGTTTGTCATACAGCACGGCATTGAAAGTTGGTAGCGAGTGGCCCACCCACTTTTAGACTGACAGGGGACAAGAGAGATTCTAGGTATAAGAGACCAGATGAACTCTTAGCTATTGGTTGCATGGGCAGAGTTTCACGTCACAGGCAAGATTTGGGAACATATGGGCGTCTTAGGAATATATGTACCGCGCAGTTCGTTAGAGAGAGGAGTCCAGTTTTTTCAACATGATGGTGTAGAGAAGAAAAATCCCTAAAGCTTAGCCTGTAATTAATTCTTTTCTTCTTTTTCTTTGATCCTTAGCCGCCGACCGTCAAAGCAGTCAGTGGCCATTACGCCTGGTGGCGTCTTGTAGGGCAACAACAAATTGATTCCACTTTGCTCGGTCGGCGGCCATCCTTCGTACAGTGCCCAAACTCTGGTTCATTCTTTGCATCTCAGCCTCCACAGTCTTCCGCCAAGTTGTTTTTGGTCGGCCTCTCTTTCGTTTTCCTTCAGGGGTCCATAGCATAGCTGTTCTTGTGATGGCATCGGGGTCTCTTCTGAGGACATGGCCAACCCAGCTCCAGCGTCTGCCAGCTATGATGGTGTGCATGTCCTCTTGCTTGCTCAGAGTAAGCAGATCTTGGATGGTGATGATATTCGGCTAAAAGATTCGGAGAATTTTTCTTAGGCATGTTGTGTGAAAAGAGGACAATTTCGACATTTCCTTCTCTGTAACTCTCCAGCTCTCCGCGCCATAGAGAAGCACAGAAAGCACACAGCTCTGATATAATCCTAATTTTGTGCTTGTGCTGTACTGAGAGGACTTCCAGATGTTGTTTAGACTAAAAAAGGCTGTTTTTGCTTTGTTCATTCTGTTGTTGATGTCTTTGCTTGCTCCGCCGTCTGGTGTTACTATGCATCCTAGGTATGTGAATTAATTCAGTGAGGATAAAATATTTCATATCTGTGGTGTATTGTGTTCTTAAAGGCTATTGCGAAGGGAAAAGAAGGTTAGTAGATCTTATACAGTTTATTAATACTTTTTTCTTATTCATTTTAACCTCAAAGCTAAATGTGCGAAAGATAGTTTTTCAATTAATTCTTTTCATAAATGATTAATGAAATCAGAAGATTTTCCTCTACGATGATAGGCTGATAGGAAGTAATTAATAGTTCATACTTCACCTTCATCTAGCTTGTTAAATCATCATGACAGTCTTCCATGCGCATACACTCTCATGCACAATATATTTAACATCATTAGAATCAAACTCATAGAGATCAATAGTGAGGAGTAGTATAAATGAAAGTCAACCAGTGATATTAAGTGTGAAAACTTACAAAGACTTTTGTGTGTCTTCAGTCCATCAGAAGTCTGAGTCTACACGCTACGTGTCTGGCGTCTAACCAGAAAAAAGTTAGCAAAACGGACATTTGGAAAGCAGAATTCGCCACAGGACATACTTCATTCCTCAATTAAAAAGGAATATTTCTCGCCCACGATTAAGACTGTGGACGCAGTATTTTTTGTCACTTTATATCACGTGCGCACAAGTTCAGTAGCTATTTAAATCAAGTTCAGCTCCATCGAAAGCTTACTACAGGAGTCAAGCTAAAGCTCACAGGTGATTACTCATATCAAGTTCAGCTCCACCGGAAGCTTACCATCTGAAGTCAAGATAAAGAGCTCTAAAGTTGAATCTCATATTTATACAAAGGGCAACACACTCTTAAGTGTATTCAAGGAAGCAGACTCCATAGTCAAATCCAGTGCAGCTTAATCCAAGTATATTTCATGAATCACGAGTACACACTCAAGTTAATGAGTCTACTTAGCAAGAACATTTCGTGAAAATATCCTATCTGGCCAGTACCCTTTGGAGATTAGACAACAGACATTTTTCATACGACAACTGTTAACTGTTGATCAACGCTACAGAGATATTGTCAAACAGTGAAGGACTGTATATCGTCAACGTTCTCAGTACAACAAAAGTTTGCACCAGAACGTCCTCTACTTAGAGATACACCACGCGACATAACTTATAGCAACTTGGGACATTATATGCATACATGTGAATCATCCTATCCGGTTGAAGCATTAAGAGACACATGGACTGTGTAGATTATTCACCATTTTGGTAATACGTATCATATCACATCATCATCATTTCGCTTTACACAAGCTCATTCTTAATTAACGAGTGCCCAACATATGAGGAGCGGAGAAGACGCATATGGCCATCACCTGTACCATTCCTGGAGAAGATCTACGGAGATATCAACAGCCTCAGGCTGACCACCGCTTTCTTTGAACTTATTCAAGTTGACATCTGAGGGTGAACGAAGAAGAAGAAGAAGAAGAATTAACTACTATTTAATTAACTGCAATATTAATATCTCATCTGTGTGTTTTGTGTGAATCGTCATTTACCATCATCACGTTCAAACCACTACTAACCCTATATGTGTAGATATTTAATTAATAAACCCAATAATCGTTTGATTATTATCTAGTTTGTTAATGTATCACTCATGCTGTCGGTGTTAAATATTTGTATATAGGTAAATTTCTACACTCAGATGAGGTTGGGGGCTTTTTCTGTTACGGGATCTAAGGGCAGAAGCTAATGTCGTGGGGAAACAAAACTCTGTCCATAATTCACTAGAAAACACTGTCAAATGGAAAGCATTCGCATTCTCTTCTTCTTGTCCTTATCTCGGATAGGTCTCTATCCTTTCTTAACGAGACAACTTCTGGAGACCTTCTACCTAATACCTCATAGGCTATTCCTGGCGAAAACTCTTGTCGTAGTTGCCCCAATACTGACCACACGACACCCATGTCGACGACACCCTTGTCGACGACACCCCTTCAAATGTCTTCTCCAGGGCTCGAATTATTCCAGTCCAAGTCTTGGTCGACGACACACCTTCAAATGTCCTAGCCAGGGCTCGAACCTAGATCACCCGATCACCAGCTCAGTGTGGTAACCGTTACACCAGCGCGGCTCCCTATTTTGAATATATTATTTACTGACTGATTTCATTATACCGATTCAAGCAAAACTATTTTCGGTTTAAGAGTAATTTATGAATGAGGACGGCGAATTTAGTTCGCTGAAATTGGAACGTCCCAAGTCGAGTCGCTTAAAGGAAATTCCAATCTAGACATAGTGGTAACTTAAGTTCGAGTCGAGTCGCTGTAGCGACTTAAGTCCGACTCGAGTTCAAGTTCATCAACTCGAGTCGATAACACAGCTTTCTTCTGTATCAGGTTTCTGTTTCTCAGATGGTCACCAACATCCCCCACCCCATAATTGTTGGCCGAACTCTTTAGTTTTCTGTGATTTTTCCATTAATTTTGCTTGTTGCCACATTTCTTTTTCTCAGCTTTTAACCGAGTGGCTAGAACGTTATCTTCTCGATGCATAGTTACGGAGTTCAAAACCTGGTTGCGCCACCATCCAGCTTACCCTGGCTGTAAATGTACAAATGACTCTCTACTGAATAAGGGCCGGCATTGACAGTAAGGAAGGTAACTGGTCACCTCACCTCAAAAGTAATATAAGTGAAGCCGCTAACACTTCACTAGACGTGACCCTACGGATTTTCAAGGCGATGTGAGCAGTGGCGTACTAAGTAGGGTGCGGGGGAGTGGTGGTGCGGTCCGCCCCATGAGACAGCCAGGAAAGGGTGCCATCGGACACTATTATGATAGTACTTACTGTTAAAAATATACTTGCAAGCGTATTTATTTATGGGGGGGGGGGAGGGGTGCCAAAGATTGAATCCGCCCCGGGTGCTAAATAATATAGGAGCGCCTCTGGGCTCAAGGTCTCGTTTTGGTACCCTCTCTCCCCTTGCCGTACTGTATTGTTTTCTTATGAGGGTCAATTTTATGCTATTCAGTAGGATCCCACTATAATTTCTGCATTTAAAAAAAATATGTGTAGCGCCCTTCCTGACAGGGGTGTACTTAAACTAGTTGACACCCGGATCCTTCCTTTGACACCCCCATAAAACACAGCAAAGTATATTATGCTTACAGGTAGTAGTTTTTAACAGTACAGTACTGTCATAATATTTTTATTTCAAACTTTCCGGTTGGTACGATATATTCCAGCTTTCCTTCAAACTTTCCGGTTGGTACGATGTATTCCAGCTTTCCTTCAAACTTTCCGGTTGGTACGATATATTCCAGCTTTCCTTCAAACTTTCCGGTTGGTACGATATTTTCCAGCTTTCCTTCAAACTTTCCGGTTGGTACGATATTCTCCAGCTTTCCTTCAAACTTTCCGGTTGGTACGATATATTCCAGCTTTCCTTCAAACTTTCCGGTTGGTACGATATATTCCAGCTTTCCTTCAAACTTTCCGGTTCGTACGATATATTCCAGCTTTCCTTCAAACTTTCCGGTTAGTACGATATATTCCAGCTTTCCTCTTCTCATAACACGCCCCAAAAGAAAGTGGATTGCTTCCTTCTAACTTGTGAAATAAACTTCCTTTTCGCCTTGGCCTCTTTCAGGACATCCTCAATCCTCTTGTTGGCTGTCTATGGTATTTTTAACATTTTTCTGTAAAACCACATGTGGCCTCCATTGTTCTCCCTGCTTGTTTACTAATTGTCCATGACTCATTCCCGTATGTCAGGATTTGTTTTATATAACACTGCAGATCTATCTTTCTTACTTCTATTGACACAGAATTGTTGCATAAAATACTCTTCATTTTATAGAATTCTGTTTTTCACTTATGAGATGCATCTTCCATTCGATGTTATTAATGTGCCCAGGCATTTGAATCTATTGACTTGTTTTAAAACTGTTCCATTTAACTCTGTGCATTCTGTGGAAATTTTTTTCTTTGAGACGGTAAACGTTACTTGTGAAAATTACATTATCAAAAAGAGACCAAGTGATAATTTTTCAACTTAGGGCCATTGCAGACTCAAATACCATATGTACAACAAATCGAAAATCAGACAGACAGATATGTGTCCATGTGGAGAGGACAAACAGACATGTGTCCATGTGGAGAGGACAAACAGACATGTGTCCATGTGGAGAGGACAAACAGACATGTGTCCATGTGGAGATGACAAACAGACATGTGTCCATGTGGAGATGACAAACAGACATGTGTCCATGTGGAGAGGACAAACAGACATGTGTCCATGTGGAGAGGACAAACAGACATGTGTCCATTTGGAGAGGACAGACAGACATGTGTCCATGTGGAGAGGACAAACAGACATGTGTCCATGTGGAGAGGACAAACAGACATGTGTCCATGTGGAGAGGACAAACAGACATGTGTCCACGTGGAGAGGACAAACAGACATGTGTCCATGTGGAGAGGACAAACAGATACTAGAACACGTATTCCAAAACTCTACGAGAGGAGCAGGTTGGCAGTATGACCTTCTCCAACCCAGTTGAGGGAGAAACTGTATGGTTACGAGAGAGGCCTGAGACGGACTTCGAGCTTTATAAGAGAGGTAGATGTCTCTATCTGAGAGCGAACGAAAGAGAAGAAAAAAGCATTACATTGAGTCTTGTAAGAGTACATACACTACGTTACTGGGGAGTGAGGGAGCATCATGGGGCCGGGCCTTGCACCACCTTGAACGATTCCGAGGGTCAGCTTTGCCATCAGAGGTTGAAGAAGATATTTTTCCTTATAACTATTTTTTAAGTATGTGTAACATTTGAAATGACGTTTTAAATGATATGTGTAAATAATCGACAGTTGTTTGAAGATATTCAACCAATCAATACCCTTTAGCTGCCAAAAGTACATGTACCCTCAACAAACACACGCCAAGTCCTCCTGTCGCGTACCATCAGCTCAAGTTCTTTCCACGTTTTCCTCATTTTTTTCAGTCTCCAGCTCTCTTCCCCATGCTTTTTTTTCTTTGGGGGGAGGGGAGGGGGGTGGTGGTCTACCTCTGCCTCTCTTTCCCTGTGAATTCCAGAACAAGGACTGCCTTGTAATGCTATCAACAGGTCTCCTCAATGTGTGTCCTATCCATCACCACAGCGTCTTCTTCTCAACTCTTGTTCCACTGGCACTTGTCTGGTTCTTGTCATCAATTCCACATTTGTGACTTTGTCATACCATTTCAGTCCTTCTACTCTACGCAAGAACCCGTTTATAAAAGTCTGTAGCTTTTTGGTTGTTGTTTTTTTTTTTTGTTCTCCATGTCTCAGAGCCATACAATTGGACTGACTTCACATTTGAGTTGAAGATTCTTATTTTCGTGTTGGACGATTTCTCTTGTTCTCCATATGTTTCCCAATGCAATGAAAGCTCCTCTTGCTTTTTGTATTCTTATTTTGATATCACTGTCTGTCCCTCCAACTTTGTCTATATTACTTCTAAGAAATGTGTACGATTCTACATCTTTTAGTGGCGTTTCTTCAAGTTCAACCTTGTTATCATTTCTTGCATTCATAATCTTTGTCTTTTACCTGTGTATTTTCAGGCCCACTTGTTGTGACCTATCATCGAGAATTTTCATTTTCTCTTGCATCTGACTATGGTTATGGGACAGAAGAGCCAAGTCATCTGCAAAATCCAGATCATCAGGCTGTTTAGTCAGATTCCACTGGATTCCATTTCTGTTGGGTGATGTCGATGTTTTCATAACCCAATCTATTGCTAGTGTCGTGTGGTGCGTATTGGGGCAACTACGACAGTAGTTTTTGATAGACTTAATAAGTATAGCCAGCAGGTGGGCTTGAACATCAACCTAAAAAAGACAGAGGTCATGACGCTCAATGTGAGCAGCCCTGAGCCTATATCAGTAAGGAATCAGCAACTGGAACAGACAGATGCCTTCACATACCTAGGATGCATAGTAACACCAGACGGCGGAGCAAACAAAGACATCAACAACAGAATGAACAAAGCAAGAACAGCCTTTTTTAGTCTAAACAACATCTGGAAGTCCTCTCAGTACAGCACGAGCACAAAATTAGGATTATATTAGAGCTGTGTGCTTTCTGTGCTTCTCTATGGCGCGGAGAGCTGGAGAGTTACAGAGAAGGAAATGTCGAAATTGTCATCTTTTCACACAACATGCCTAAGAAAAATTCTCCGAATCTTTTGGCCGAATACCATTACCAACCAAGATCTGCTTACTCGGAGCAAGCAAGAGGACATGCACACCATCATAGATGGCAGACGCTGGAGCTGGGTTGGCCATGTCCTCAGAAGAGACCCCGATGCCATCACAAGAACAGCTATGCTATGGACCCCTGAAGGAAAACGAAAGAGAGGTCGACCAAAAACAACTTGGCGGAGGACTGTGGAGGCTGAGATGCAAAGAATGAACCAGAGTTGGGGCACTGTACGAAGGATGGCCGCCGACCGAGCAAAGTGGAATCAATTTGTTATTGCCCTACAAGACGCCACCAGGCGTAATGGCCACTGACTGCTTTGACGGTCGACGGCTAAGGATCAAAGAAGAAGAAGAAGTAGTCGTGATTCATAAAATATACTTTAGAGTCTGCTTCATAGAATGCGCTTAAGAGTGTGTTGCACTTGGTATAAATATTTGATTCCACTTTTGAGCTCTTTAACTTGACTTCAGATAATAAGCTTTCAAGTGATTTGAACTTGTGATAACTATGTATTGAACTTGTGAGCCAGCAGTATATGGTGACGAAAAATGCTGCGCCCACCTTCTGAATTGTGGGTGAGACAATATTCCTTTTTAATTGAGGAATGAAAGATGTCCTATGGCGAATTCTGCTAGCCAAATGTCCGTTTGTTGATAACTTATTTCTGGTTAGACGTCAGACACGGTGCGTGTAGACTCAGACTTCTGATGAACTTCTTTTCCCTTCGCAAAATCCTTTAAGAACACAATTCACCACATAAATGAATTATTATCCACTCTGAATAAACACGTGTATTTAGGCTAGCCGTTTTAGGGATTTAATCTCTACCTCACAATGTAAAAACTGGACTCCTCTCTCTAGCGAGCTACGCGGTATATTATATCTCTAGAAGTCCAATGTGGGTTCCTTGGACCGGTGACGTACAACTCCGCCCATACAACCAATACCTAAGAGCCTCTTGTCACTCATTCCCAGGATCACTCTTGTCCCCTGTCAGTCCAAAAGTGGGTGGGGTAATTCGCGACCAACTTTCGTTGCCTGGCTTGCCTGACAAACAGGTATTGAGATAATTGGCTGGCCAATGCAAAAGTGCTGTCACATTACTCTCTGATTGTCTATCGCTCCGTGTGTTGGCGGCACTCTTTGTTACCTCCTTCCATTGTCGCCAGCATGCTAACATGTCCCCTCTGTGGCGCTGCCTATTGATTTACATGCCGGTTGGTTTAAACAGCATGAGACGTTTTCACCTGGCCAAGCTGGGCGTCCAATGTGGTGACCCGTCGCTTGTCTGGACAGTGGCCGAGCAACAAAGATAACAACAGTCCACAGAAATTGTATAATGCCCAGATATCTGATTTGGATGACCAGATGTGTTTTCACCAGATCTATAACGATGCGATGTGGACTTCAAACGATGATGCCAGGTATGGGGACTCAATCAAAAGACTTTATTTTACCACCGATGAAAGAACAAATGCGGTTCTCTAGATACCGGTCGCGAGTAATCAAAACGATGAAATAGCAAATGTGGGATGAAAGAGCACAAATGTCGGAGAAAATAACATACGAGAGATGTAGGAAAAGATAGAGCTATAAGGCCTTGGTGCTCATTTATCACAGCTAGTAAGAAAATAAATGGAGACAAGAGGCATCCCTGTCTCACTCCCGTTCTAATCCTAAACGGTTCTGTAAGTTGTCCTTCATGAAGAACTCTGCATGTCATGTCTTCATAGGTCTTCCTTATTAAGTTAATGATCTTCATGGGAACTCCATAATGCCTCATCAATTTCCAAAGCGATTCTCTGTCTACACTGTCAAATGCCTTTCCATTGTCCACGAATCCGATGTATAGTGGTGAATTCCATTCCAGACTTTGTTCAACTATTATTCTCAATGTGGCTGTCTGGTCTTACAGGATCTATTTATTCGAAAACCTGCTTGTCCATCTCTCAGTTGCTTGTCTATGGACTCTTTTAATCTCTCCAGGATGATTCTGTTTAATACTTTTGCTGGCACTGATAGTAACATTATTCTTCTATAAATTGTGCACTCTTGTAAATTTTCCTTCTTAGCCAACTTGACCAGATAACCTTCCTTCCATTCTGCCGGTATTTCCTCTCTCTCTCCCAGACTTTGCCAAGTAGTTTGTATAATATCTCTGTAGAGGTATCAATATCTGTTTTGATGTCCTCTGCTGGAATGCAATCTGAACCAGCTGCTTTTCCATCTATTAGAAGCTTTATGGATTTCTTTATTTCTTCTCTACTTGGTCGTTCACAGCTAATTTGTAGCTCCTCTTCTGCTGGCTGGATGTCTGAGGGATTAGTTGGAGATGGTCTATTGAGAAGTTCCTCAAAATGTTCTGTCCATCTCTTCGTTTGTTCTTGTATATTACTAAGCAATTTTCAATTCTTATCTTTTATGAGGCCATTTGCTTGCTTATATTTCCCTGTTAGCTTCTTTGTGTTGTTGTACATATCCTTCATATTTCCTTTGGCTGCAGATTCCTCTGCTTCCCTTGCCAAATCATCAATATATTTCATCTTGTCTCTTTTGATGTTTCTTCTTACTTTTTTGTTTGCTTCTATGTACACTTCATGAGCCTTGGCTTTGGAGCTTCTGGTTGTGCGTCTGTTTAAATCTGCTTTCTTGTTTTTCCTGTCTTCTATCTTACTAATGGTTTCTGTTGTTATCCATTATCGTGAATTCGGATTCACAACACGCCATTCATACCAAAACGGCGCCCCATACTAAATAAAGTGTAGGCTAGAAGGACCAATGAAACGGCATCCTTATTCACGTATGTTTACAAACGTATTAGACTAACATGGCCGGACTCCAAATCTGTTACCGAGTTGGGAATTGGAGATGAGCGAAGGTACAGGTTTATGAGCGAAGTACCGCATGGAAGAGGTCAGTAATTCTATAATGGAACTGTTCCTTTATAAGTATGTGCAAGGATTTCCACGGAAAGTGTTATTCTAATGGAGAAATTTTGAGTGGAATGCATCGAGACATCAGGCAAGTAAAAAATTTTGCTGTTTAGGCTGCGCCTATGAAAAGATGGACAAAGTAACGGAAAAGACAATTATTTAGAAAGATAGAGAAGAATCCAGGGCGCACTTTAAGCCTAAGATGAAGGAAATCGGTCCAGGAATAAAGGAGATATGCATATTTCTAATTTTGCATAAATGCACAAATTGACAAAAACATGCCTGCATTTGAGGACGTGAACATACTTCAGTCTTATTGTTCTCCGAGACATTCGGCCCTGACCTATATAAGGACGTGCCCACATTTCGAAAGCTGGCTACAAAAATTCAAACTACAGCGAGAGCGCCAGTTCTGTCAGAGAGACTCCGTTGCCTTCTGCATCTGAGAGCAGACTGATTAGCCATTAACAGCTCGACTGTATGTACTTGAGGGTAAGAAAGAATGTATACATTTATATATTTCTAATTAATTAATCAAATTGTGCTTTAGGAAGTGTGTAACTGTGTTATAAACCACTGTGTAATTATTGGAAGCAATCTAAGCCTGTGCATATTCAGATAAATTGAGAATGGAAGCGGAAATTGGGTTGATAGGTTTAGAAACGCATTTAAAGAATTATTTCTTGAAGGAATGGAATACACACAAGGAACAAAGGAAAGAATGAAAGTAATTGAATTACTGTATTGATTAAGATATTACATAGTGTTTTCCTCAAGGCCTAATAACTGTATGGAGGCGAATCATGGACAGATAGAGCTGTAGTCAAAGAATGGGAGAAAGATTGTATTCACAGTGAAATAAATTGTGTTATTACTGATTTATTATGCCCTGTGCGTCTACCTGCACATTGTCTGAAACTGTCTCTTATCCCCTAAATCTGTGGTAGAGAGATCGAGATAGACAATACAGTGGTTAACCAATTATATTTCAGGTTACACCCTGTAAAAGTGTACCTTTTAGGAGCAGACACAACTGAAGGAGCTAGTGGTGCAAGAGCCCTATGCGTCTAGAGGGACAGCAACATAGTTACCTAATGCCTGGAAGAATCACATCTGACAGTTTCTTTCCAGAGCAGTATTGTGAAAGACTCCAAGACCCCAAGATAAGTAGCCATACAAGGCTACTGACCAGTGTTTAACCAGCTGTACCACAATCAATCAAATAAGACAGTAGGATGAAAAGTCAGTGCATATAGATAGGCAAATTCATGAATCAGTCATCTCATCACATAATCGGAACCTCTTCTACCCCGTGAAACGAGGTGTAGAGGGGACCCAAGTGCACAAGGCCCATGGGCAGGACATGTAATCGAAGTGACTTGGCAAACAGGTGATTAGCCCATTGTGCCCGATATATCCTTATCAACTACTAAAAATCTTTGAACGCGTTTTTTCTCAAAACAAGCTAAAGTGGAGATGGAATAATGCAGTATTTAGGCGACGTCAGTTGTTTGTGTCTAATTAACATAATCATCTACCTTTGTTGTAATGGGGGAGTGGTCCCATGAATCAGTGATTTACTTTATTTCATTAACTGTGAAGAACCCTTATTGACCCTAACTAAAGACAGTCTACCACAAGACTAAGATCAGCCAGGATAGGAGATCTGTCCTTAGAAATATACAGACTGTAGATATTTGTGAATATTTGACAAGTGATTTTATTAATTTTATACCTCAATCAATTTTGAGTTCAGTGAAAATTTCACAAAGAAAAGAAAACTTTTACAAAATAAATTGTAAATTTTACCAACAGACTTACTTGGATTATTTAAGTTAAATTACAGTTCTTGTTGGTTAATAGTTTAGTTTAATACCCCTAGCAGAGCCTAACACTATAAACAGAGGAGGATCTTGAGAGGAGCATTTAGGAACCTAGGATAATACACTATCATCATACCTAGGGACTTATACAGCTTGATCTGACCTTTGATGTCAGTACACCCTTACTCTTTTCAGAGAAAGGGGTATTTCTTATAAGACCAGACTATTATCTGGCACTATCCTGGTATCACCTGATACAACTTTGTGTCCAGGATATCTTTCATTTAAAACTATACCAACCTGTCCTGACATCCATGCTTTGTGCTGCTGTTCTCTTTTTCTCAGTACTTCTTCACGTCTCGTTCCATACATTTTTTACTTGTTGCCAGTGGTCTTCCGTATCTGTTTAATCTTCCAGCTGTTGGAGTACTTGGTATTTGTTGGATACTGTGATTGAAAATTGTTCTCTTATTTCCTGATTTCTTAGATATCCCACATTATACTGTTGTAAATTTCTTGAGTTTTAATTTTGTTTTAGCCAACAGAAGATGGTGGTCTGATACAACATCTGCTCCTCTACATACTTTCACATCATGCAATGATGACCTAAACTTCTTGCTTATGCATATGTGATCAATCTGATTCTCAGTTCTGTGGTCTGGTGATATCCATGTTGCTTTATGTGTTCCCTTATGTGGAAATGTGCTTCCTCCTATAGCTAATTGATTTGAAGCACAGAAGTTTGCTAATAGTTCCCCATTCTCGTTCATCATACCTAATCCGTGCTTTCCCATAATTTCTTCAAAGCCAGTGTTGTCTGTTCCTATTTTCGCATTTAGGTCCCCGATCAAAATTGTGATGTCCTTTCTTTTCTTATTGTCCAAGACACTTTGTAGTATGGTATAAAAGTCTTTTTTCACAGATTCTTCTTTATCGTTTGTTGGTGCATAACACTGAATGATGTTTATATTTACTTTCTTTTTGGCTGATTTAAACCTTGATGTTATAATTCGGGGTCCCATTGCTTCCCATTCTATAAGTGCCTTCTGTGCTTCCTTGGACAGCATTAGAGCCACCCCTTCACTGTGGTGGGCTCTTTCCTCCTCCTGTCCTGAGGACAACACCATTTCTCCTGTGCTATTGTGCTATTGCAAGGTTACATAAAAAAAATAATTAAAAAAAATAAATAAATTTGAAAATTTATATTTTAAAAGTTTTTATTAAATTAACTATTCAAAGAATTCAAACCAGCAAAGAACATCATATGGTACGTTAGAAAACTGACACAAGAGGTGGGAATTTACTAAGTTACATATGAAGTGGTAACTGAGTTGTTGAAATGCCAGGAAGAGCCTCTTTCTAATGACAACTTGAACAAATTGGTCACACAACTAAGCCACCAGAAAGACGAGGAGGACAGAGAGAATGAACAGCTTCCTATAAAAGATGAAGACAAACGATATGCGGCACATCCGTTCAGACATGGAAGAACTCACCGATGAGCTTTGCGAGGCTGACTACGACTGGTAGCTTAGTGCTACAGCGAAGAGAATCCTTATGGCATCCGTGGGCCTTTATTGAGATTTTGAAAGAATCGAAGAGGAAAACGCGACAGTCAACGCTGTGTGCATCTTAAAAAACGTGACAATTCAAGGACTTCGTCAGAGAACTAAAGCCGTTGCATTACGCCTTTCTTGGCTTAAGTAGAAACCATAATTTTTACATAATTTATTTTATTTTATTGTATTTACTTTATTTTATTTCAGAGATTTAAATATTACTGATAAGGGTGGATTTGAGCTGAAATGATAACTTGCCACCCCTATCGACACCTGGTATTAAAGTGCAAGATGTAGGTGTCTTCTCTGATTTAGAATGTTGCTGTGTGTGTTGCAGTAGAACAGTTCACAGGGTACACCACAGGCAACATGACGTGTAGAGTCATAGAAATGGTAACTTCGCTTTAGTTTTATACCATTTATTGCACGCCACAAAACAGTCATGATATTTATGTCATCACCAGCATAGTATAACGAATGCAGCATTCAAAATCATATTAACTGATAGTCATGTAGGATTCAATACTCAATAGTTGTATTGTAAACAGATATCATAAAGTTCTGGTTCGTGAAGCTGTATAAATAATATATATAACTTCTGCAACAGTGTCAGCTGCAGATCTTCAATGTTCATAGACAATAATAAATGCTCCCTTTCTGATGCTAGCAGATCAGATGTATACAATAAGTCCGTTTACTGTCTGCACGTGAATAGCATACTGGGCATACAGGTCAAACCGACCTTTATAACGTTTCTAAGTCTAACCATCTGACTTGGACGTGATCTCTGATATAACGAATCCTGGAACACAGACAATAGTCTTGTTGGTCTAGAGCGACCCATATATATATATATATATATATATATATATATATATATATATATATATATATATATATATATATATAACTAGTTCAGGTATAAAGATACCGGTGGCGAAAAACCTAGTCAAAGTACCTCTCCATTTTGAATCACACAGGCGAGCAAGGAGCGACAAAAAATGACGAACTTCTAGATGATAGCAAAAAGTTCGATACAAGAGGAATTACCTTTCTTCGGAAATCAACCACGAACATATGCCTCCAGGCAGGCTTGAATAATACTGGGAAATAGTCTAGTTAGCTAACTAACCCACAAAGACAACGTATTTCCCTCAGAGAATCACAAGACGCAGGTTGCGTCCGCTCGCTACTCAGACCATTTCTAAACTGCCCAGCTGGGCGGAACACACAGAACGAACTCCCAGTTTTTGACATGCGCAGAACTCATCTACGTGAGTATCAATTCACACAAAGCGGTTCTAAGAACATTCGAGATAAAAGTCTTACACAGTCGCGCCTTTTATGGTCATGAACAGAAGCGTTAAGACAGGTTTCAGACATCTACAACAGTTGACTGATACTATCAAATAAGGAGATATGGTCACGCTTCGTTCAAGAAATTATAGACCGAACGTGTCTCTATACAAGAGAAGGCAAACTCCTAAAAAATTGTAGTCTCAATAACTCGGGTTATGTCCCTTTGACTGTAAAAAACATAATACACATTTCAGTCAAAAAATGATCATACATACGAAAAATGATCATACAAAGACTTTGGAAAAAGTAATTATTTGTGCGTAACAATTACATTGCTCTTAAATTTTTGGGTGCTTGGAACGTAGTCCTTGACTACCTACTGACTTACATTATAAAACAGTTTCAATTTACGCCATTCATCTGCGTCAGTTGGTTCAGGAACACATCCCCGTCGTTTATTGAGGGCCGGCTATAATGTTGTTGTGCTATTGCAAGGTTACATTACTTACCAGTGACATTTACAATACGTGTGAGAATACGATACAGGATAAAAGATGAGAGAAAAGAAGGGCAGGATGTTAGACTGGTCTGCTTGCGTTATGCACTACACTTTGAAAATAATGTTCTTTCGTTCGTTGAGTGGTTAGTGTGACGTGTAATGGAAAAGAGTCTACAGTAATCTAACAGCCTATAGTAACCAAATAGCTACTCTCTGATTTGCTAGCTAAAAACATGCATTAAAACTACCTGTCATGTCTTTCTGCAGCTCACCCTTTTGTACCCGCCCTCATTTCTCGAAACACTGGCAAACGCGGTGTCTACAATCTTCTTTGACCTGTCAGTCATAGCAGGAAATAAATCCCGCTATGGCTATACTTCGTTTCACCCACGCGAGCTCAGCTGTCAGTCATATAATACTTGACCATTGGACAGCTAGACAGCACGTGAGAGTATCAGAACGAAACCTTTGAAGTTCACCCAGGGAAATCTAGGAAATTCCCTAGTCCCCGTTTGATCTCGCGCACGGGCATTCCAGGGGGAAGCCCGCTAGAAGAACAACAAACTTCTGATCTCGGTCAAAGCTCCAGACGAAAAACTCTGAGAGACCGTGACGCAAAGCCTTTCATCTTAGGAACTCTAGCTCCTGAATTATGTCCCACACAGGAGTACGAAATAACGCCATTAGAGATCAAACCCAAGTCTATGATATATATATATATATATATATATATATATATATATATACTGCAGTTTAAAAAAACCGGCCATCAGCTATTAAGTGCCCGCTCTCCACCAGTCACCTCTTCAAAACAACAACAAACAACCAGCCATCAGTCGTCAGTCAGAATTTGAAGAGTCTAGCGCGTAGTCCTAAAACCAATTTCTTTTATGGAATACTGTGTATAAGTGATTTCGTGGAGATTTCATTCTGGATTCTGGTAAGAGAAAAATAGTTCTAAGTATTAGAAGTACTTCACGGTGACAGCCATTAAAGTTAAACCCATATACTTCACTTAGATTTCTCTTGCTAGTAAGGCAAATAAAATAAAATAATGAGTAGCAATTTTTCATAAACAAACCACTACTAACCAGACCTGACTTAGAGGCGTTAGACGACTGACAGAGGGAGAAAAGAATACATGTTCAAATTTAATTTGTAATTATTATTATAGCGTCTATTATTTTTTTAAATGCCAATACGACAAGGTAACAGACACCGACGATTTACTAGCTAACAATAATGATGGGTAATTTATGTTGTGCGTGTTACGTTGAGGGGGGAGGGGGGAGGAGGGCCACTGTGCGAGTGACCTGCTGGCCACAAACGTGTGCGGCGAGTCATTATCGACTCGGTCCGAACAAAATCAGCGGCTAGCGAACGTCGGTGAGTGTGTATAGTTGCCGCACGGCAAACAACGTGTATCTTTTCATTTCGTCTATTCGTCAAGATTGACATAGCGGATGAGAGATTGTCTTTTCCTCGTCCGTATTTTCTGTATAGAATGGTAGTATTTTCTACAAATGTTTGCTTGTATTTTTTCGCAGACCTGATCCCCAAGTATACCACCAGCGGTCTTTACTTTATAATGTGTGTACTTGTACATCGGTACATATAAACTATCTATCAACAGTCGTGTAGGATCTATAAGCCTACTTCTTTCTTTCTTCTTTGATCTTTAGCCGCCGACCGTCAAAGCAGTCAGTGGCCATCACGCCTAGTGGCGTCTTGTAGGGCAACAACAAATTGATTCCACTTTGCTCGGTCAGTGGCCATCCTTCGTACAGTGCCCCAACTCTGGTTCATTCTTTGCATCTCAGCCTCCACAGTCCTCCGCCAGGTTGTTTTTGGTCGGCCTCTCTTTCGCTTTTCTTCAGGGGTCCAAAGCATAGCTGTTCTCGTGATGGCATCGGGGTCTCTTCTGAGGACATGGCCAACCCAGCTCCAGCGTCTGCCAGCTATGATGGTGTGCAGGTCCTCTTGCTTGCTCCGAGTAAGCAGATCTTGGTTGGTGATGGTATTCGGCCAAAAGATTCGGTGAATTTTTCTTAGGCATGTTGTGTGAAAAGAGGACAATTTCGACATTTCCTTCTCTGTAACTCTCCAGCATTCCGCACCATAGAGAAGCACAGAAAGCACACAGCTCTGATATAATCTTAATTTTGTGCTTGTGCTGTATGGAGAGGACTTCCAGATGTTGTTTAGGCTAAAAAAGGCCGTTCTTGCCTTATTCATTCTGTTGTTGATGTCTTTGCCTGCCCCACCGTCTGGTGTTACTATGCATCCTAGGTATGTGAAGGTGTCTGTCTGTACCAGTTGCTGATTCCTTACTGATATGGGCTCAGGGTTGCTCACATTGAGCGTCATGACCTCTGACTTCTTTAAATTGATGTTCAAGCCCACCTGCTGGCTAAACTTATTAAGTCTATCCGTTTTTTCCTGGATGTGTTGATGTGAATGTGCTAGTAGTGCAATGTCATCTGCATATTCCATATCTTCCAATGTAGAAAATGTAGTCCATCTTATTCCTCTTGGACTGCCTTCTGTTGTGTTGCGCATCACCCAGTCTATGACTGTTAAAAATAGAGTGGTTGATAAGGGGCATCCCTGTCGTACTCCTGTCTTCACCTCAAAGGTTAGGCTGCTCTGCCCAACACTACACGTAAAGTTGGCATAGAGGCTTTTTATGATTGACACTATGCAGCTTGGAATTCCATAAGCCCTCAGTATTTTCCATAAACTGTCCCTATGTATGCTGTCAAAAGCCTTTTCAAAATCAACGAAATTGATGTACAGCTGTCTTTGCCATTCTGAGCACTGGTCTATAATGTTCCTGAGAGTGAATATATGATCCACACATCTTCTGTTCTTTCTAAATCCTGCTTGTTCTTTCTCAGTTTGTAGTCTACTGCTTTTGAAATTCTCTGTATAATTATCCTGCCTAGTATTTTGCTGGGAACTGAGAGAAGAGTGATTCCTCTCCAATTATTGCAGTCTGCAAGATCTCCCTTCTTGGGCAATTTGACAATTATTCCTTTGTTCCACTCTGATGGTGTTGTCCCCGTTTTCCAGACTTGTGCAAAAAGTGGTTCTAATAGTTCTACTGCTAGCTCAGGGTCTGTCTTAAATAGCTCTGCATTTAAGTTATCATGGCCAGGAGCTTTTCCGTTCTTTAACCCTTTGATTGCTGTGATGATTTCTTCTTTTCGTGGAGTGTCTGTATTTACATCTAGATCAATTTCAGCCCCAGGAACATTCAATTGTGTCTGTGGTTGTTCCTTGTTCACAGTGTCTCTAAACTGCTCTGCCCATCTTGTTTCCTGTCCCTCTGCTGTCGTGATGAGATTTCCTTCCTTATCTTTTACTAATGTAATATTGTTTGCACCTCGTTTTCCGCTGATGAATTTAGTTATTTTGTATACTGTGCTTTGTTCATTTCTCAGTGCTGCCTCTTCTGCCTGTCTTTCAAGATCGTCTAGGAAATTCCTTTTGTTGGCTCGGGTTTGGCGTTTAACTTCCTTGTCCAGCTGACTGTACTGTTCGCGATATAGTTGCTTTAACCTAGGGGACTTCTCTTCTGTTTTCTTTCTTTTCATTTCCTTGCTCAGTGTTATGGTGTTTAATGTTTCTGGTGTTATCCAGTCTTACTTCTTCCTTTCCTGGTCCCAAGCATGATTTTCCGCTTTACTTAAATATTGTTGAAATGGTGTTGAATTTCTGGTCTATATCATCAGTCAATGTCTTTTCCTGACTTTTGGCAAATTGATATCGTTTCTTTATGTCAGCCGCAAAAGCTTTTCTGGTAAGGGGGTCCTTCAATTTACTGATGTCAAACCTTTTCTGTGTAGTTACAGTTGGTGCAGCCCTTCTTAGTTTCACTTTCAGTTTTGCTACTACTAAATGGTGATCACTTCCCACATCTGCACCTCTTCTTACCTTCACATATTGTAATGCATGTGTAGCGAGTGATCCTATGAAAAGGGCAGTAATCCTGAATATGTTTTTGGGCAAGGTAGATTGTGAGTTACGGTGCTTGTACGCTCGATTAAGTTGAGGCTTGTTTAACTTTATAATAGAAATATCTCCTTCTATTTTTGAGTGACAGAGTACAGAAAAGCGTGTGAACTCTGTTTAATCTCAAATGTTGAGATGTATTTATTCTGTACTGTTTTGAGCCATGTGAATAGCTCGCAGCTAGGCTGCATGTATTATTGAGAGCGGTGTTATAAACAGCCGAGTCTCGTGATTGGGTTTTTTGGCGGGACTAGTGTGTGATCCCATAGAGAGAGAATGTTCGGAGCGTTGGACCGGTGTGGTCAACGCTGTGTGTTTTTGATGATGTATGCCTACGTAGTGCTTTGAAAAATGTCGACTTATATTTCGCTGTGTGTACAGCATATTTCATAAGCTGCAGTATGGATGAGTCGTGAGGACTTTAGGCCATTATTTATGTGAACTGCTGTGTGCAGTATTATAGCGCAGAATTGAGTCATGAGGACTTTAGGCCATTATTTATGTGAACTGCTGTGTGCAGTATTATAGCGCAGAATTGAGTCATGAGGACTTTAGGCCATTATTTATGTGAACTGCTGTGTGCAGTATTATAGTGCAGAGATGAGTCGTGAGGACTTTAGGCCATTATTTATGTGAACTGCTGTGTGCAGTATTATAGCGCAGAGATGAGTCGTGAGGACTTTAGGCCATTATTTATGTGAACTGCTGTGTGCAGTATTATAGCGCAGAAGTGAGTCGTGAGGACTTTAGGCCATTATTTATGTGAACTGCTGTGTGCAGTATTATAGCGCAGAGTTGAGTCGTGAGGACTTTAGGCCATTATTTATGTTAACTGCTGTGTGCAGTATTATAGCGCTGAGATTATTGTTCAATGTGTTCGTGCTGTGATCTAAACTGTACATGAATGTAAACGTGATTATGTCGTGACTTAATAAATCGTCATTAAATGTCACCAGGCGTTTACCACATTCCATGATTCTTATGTACGTGCCTGTGGCGTGAGTGTCTACCCTAACACGCACCCACTTGCAACATTCTACACATCGTGACAAGAGAACAGTAGCACATATCCCTTTACGATAAATAGCCCTGTGTGGGCGTGGCTTAGTCTATTATATATATAGCACGGAACGACAACAGTTGGACAATACCACTATTACGAAATCATCAGTATAACGAACTGCACAGTATCAGTATGCTCAGTAGTAGTGGTGGGTCAGTCATCAAGTTGGTCCAGTCATTTAGAGGGTGCTACCCAATACAGAAGAGGTTACTGCTAAATAGACCGGTAACATTTATGGTGGCTAAAATTTAGAGCGGTAACATTTATGGTGGCCAAGACTGGTATTTTCTTCTGTGCCAGTCAAGTTGGAACGAATGGATATGACATTCGCGTGACAAGAGTTTCTCTAACTTGAGAGATTGTTTAACAGACGGAAGGATAATATCGTTATTGATACAGTCCACATATCTGTATCATTTGGTGGACTTGTTTATCGGGTTCTGACACCCGCAACATTCGTTTTGAGAGCACTTCATACGTGGCCTGAATCTCATGTGCTTCAAACCGTGACCTAGTTTGTAGTCTGCCTGTGTGGCGCATTTGGGAAACGCCTTATTCGTGGTAATAATCAGCTTTATAGCACTGTCAGTTGACGTCCTGTTTCGTGCCTGTGGAAAACAACAACGTCTGTAGTCTACATTTGCTATCAGATGTGCAGCGAAATTATCAGGCAGCGAGCCAGCAGTTTATGAGGTGATCCAACGTCGGAAGAATAGCGTGTACAAGATCGAGGATATGTGCAGTTGTACCAGTCATTTTGCAAGTATACCTCAGGTCAAGAGAGGGTTTGCAGTGTTCCTGTTACGATCATCATGTGCTCCTATGCAGTATTCGAGCACATACCTTACTGAAGCGAGGACCTGAAGGGAAGAGTCTAGTTCCAGTACCTTTCGGCGATAGACTGTTTTAGCGTCAGAATTATGTGATATTTAAGGTCTTGGCGGAAGGGAATGGAATATTGACAGATAAGTGATTTTTTGTTCTGTAAAGTGTGTCATTTCACGCATGTCATCAGGCCTTCTGAATTCTATGCATTTTTTATTCTGTTGTTGTTGTTGTTTATGTCTATAGTGACATATAAGTAGAATTTAATGCATAGGTAATTTATGGCTATTAACATGTGTTGACTACCATGATATGGATATGACCATATGAAGGTTCTTTGAACAGAAGTTCATCTGATAGTAATTAGGAAAAGTTGCAATTTATTGTATGATGATTTAGCTGTCAGGAGTAGAAGGTTCATTGATACATATATAGTGATCTCAATAAATAAGTCACTATGGATGATGGCGAAATGGATCCTGATAATATGTGGCCTTTATTGGAATATTTATTTCAAGAAGGTAAAGATTTTGAGAAATTACAAGGACCAGAACTGGAAGCATACGTGATGGACAGATTTATGGTCAGTGCGTCGAGAGCACTAATAGATTTTGCTGAGAATAGATTTCAGTCCATCCCTCATTTAAGAATGGCTAGGAATTTAGCCGGTTTGCTGCGGCTCGACCTTCGTGTATTTGTGTATAAGAATATTCATGTTGAACACGACAATATATTGAAGGGTATACACAATATAATTCATTGTGACATTTCTGACAATCAGGAAAAGAAGCTAGAAGATGAGAAAGTAAGAGTCAACAGACAGGAAAGAAAAAATTGCTTAAAGGGTAAAGCTGAAGAGAGTAAACTTAAGGAAAAATTAGCTAAACTTACAAGTGATTTAAATAGATCAAACCTTGAACTTGCTAGAGTACAAGCAAGTTTGGATTCTTCACTATTGAAGGTCAAAGAGTTGGAGGTCCAGATAAAAGTTAAGCATGTTGAGGTGGAAAACCTTACACAAGAGATCCAACGAAGAAAAGACATGTATGAAAAATTAAAAGCGGAAACCAATGAGCGAGAAAGATTATACATAGAAATGATACATGATGTATGTTTTGATAAACTTGAAGAGAAGAATACTGTATTTCCAGGGGAAGTCGATGAGCTAGCGAATAATAATAATGGTGAGAATGAAACACAGTCGATAAAGGTAAATAAAGAGCAGGATGGAAAAGAGACATTGGTAAAGTTGATTAGATTACTGATCGAAAAACATCTCCAGCATCAACATGATTTATACCATAACTTCATCGATTTCACAAAAGCCTTCGATCGAGTCTGGCATGAAGGTTTATGGCAAATAATGAGAAAATTCAATTTTGATACCAACATCATAGATATCATTGAAGCACTATACAAGGACGCAAGCAGTGCTGTTTTTGCAAGCAATGACATTGGAGAATTTTCCAAAACAACTGTAGGAGTTTGCCAGGGATGTATCCTGTCACCAGTGCTCTTTAACATTTATCTAGAACATATTATGCAGGAGGCTCTCTACGATTATAAATCAACCATATCGATTGGAGGCCGACCTCTGTGTAATCTACGTTTTGCTGATGATATTGATCTGATAGCTGGAACAGAATCAGAACTTCAAGACCTTACCTCTAGACTGGAGAAAGTAACAAGAACATATGGGATGGAAATTAATATAGAAAAAAGCAAGATATTGGTGAATAGCCATAAGAAACATGTTCCGACCAACATTACGTTAAATGGGCAAACGTTAGAAGAAGTTAACACCTTTAAATATCTCGGGTCCACTATATGTAGTGATGGAAGATCAAATAAAGAAATCAAGACAAGACTTGAGATGGCCTCAGCTGCCATGACAAGGTTGAATGTGATCTGGAAAAGTAACATCAGTTTTCCTGTGAAGATCAAATTATACAAATCACTTGTATTATCTATTCTCTTGTATGGGTGTGAGGGCTGGACACTCACTGCAGATACGGAGCGAAGGATTCAGGCTTTCGAGCATAAATGTTATAGAAGAATTTTGCGCATTTGCTATAAAGAGCACAAAACAAATGTCTATGTTAGAGAGAAGATAAACACCTATGCAGGCCATCAAGAACCACTTTTGTCAATAGTGAAACGTCGAAAGCTTGCCTGGTTTGGGCATGTAACTCGTCATGACTCCCTTTCGAAAACGATCCTCCAGGGAACAGTCGAAGGTAAACGGAGAAGAGGAAGGCAAAGAAAATCCTGGGCTGATAACATCAAAGAATGGGCAGGACACGGTTTCTCCACACTTGTACGCATTGCTGAGAATAGAGAGCAGTGGAGGACCCTGTCTGCTGATGCTTCCACCATGGCACCCCTACGACCCATGACGGGTTATGGGTTGAGATGATGATGACGGCTGAGAAAGAGAAGGTTGCTAAGATTGACAAATTGCTAGCAGAAGAAGGTTGCAGAGTTTTAGCTCTTAATGATTTAAATAAGAAACTTAGTCAAGGGATCTCACATAGAGATGGTGAAATTGCGGAAGCAAGGAAAAGAGTAGATGGCCTTCTTGACATTGTTTTGAATAAAAAAAATGTGGTCTTCTGTCAATGTTGACAGTGATAGACAGAAAGTTGCGAAAAGTCAGCCCCATACACTTTTTGCTCATAGAGAGGCCATACATGGTAAACATAGATCTTTTCGTGGGAAATACAACTTTCCCAGTGCTAGTGGTACTAGTGACTCTATTAATAATTCTTGGCGTCAGTCTAATAAAGATTCTTGTGTTTCAGCCAGTTCTATTGATTACGAAAAGAAATGTGAGAAATTGCAGGTTAAGGCTTCTAAAATCAAGCAGGTGTTTACTGTTGCAGATTTTGATAAACTTGTAACAGGGAATAAACATAATACTACTTTTTCCAGGAATGAAACCCACTATGGGCAGGAAAATAAACATTCTAAGGGTCCAGTTACTTGTCAAACTCAGCACAGCCAGTTTGACGGGATTGGTAAACATATTCCCATAAGTGAAAAGGAGAACAGTTATGGTAAGAGATATAATCACAAGATTAGACAGTACCAAGGGAGTTTATCAAGTGGTAATTTTGATTCTCAAAGGAATTGTAAACAATTTAGCGGATTTCAACATGTTGATCCGAAGAATTCTGTAAGTTATAGTAGAAATAACTGTAAGAAAATCTATCAATCTAGTAATGATTTTCCTACTAGAAAGCAAGCGCTGTCTAGTGGACATTTTTGTCAAAGAAGATATGTTAACAACAACAATGCTAACTTCGGTTATAGACATAACATTTGTCATAATAGAGGAATTAACAATAATATAAAGAGAGACAATAACTCTCCACATGTTTCTCTACATCACCAGAGTAACTTGGCTCAGCAAAAGACTAGAGTCATTGTTAGTAAACAAAGCAACTGTAGTAATAAATATTTTCATCATGTAACAAATAATAAGCGCAAGTATGTTAACTTTGCTCAACATGAGCCCAGAGTCAGTTGTAATAGAGATAAACAAGGTAACAATAACAGTGGTGTTTCAAATACTATTGCTGATAGTGTTATTGATTGCGAGATAGTGTCTCGATGTTGTGAATGTAACACTTTGTTTCAGCCTACAAAATGATGACATAGGGTTGCGGTCAAGTTGTCCCCTAGTCTTCTGTGATGTCTACATGTTAAGGGGGGAAGAGCTGATGGCATTGTGAAAGGACCATTACTTTACACGGACCAAAGTGCTGGGTAATTGTCATTTTGACTTCTACGTTTTTTCTCATTAGATTTCACCATTCATTAAAATGGACATTTTCATTCATATATTTTGACAGAAGCGACTTTACGATAACAGTCAAGGCTCCTGTGACATATTAGCGGTGAGAAAAGTAGGTCAACTTTGCGTCCTTGTGTTCGATCAAACGTAACCTTTTCAGCGTCTCACTAAACATCTGATGTTTTGCTTGCTCAGGGTCAGGACATGTTGACAGGGAAGCTAGAGATTTGCATCTGGTTTAAAAAAAAATTAAAACAGTAAATATTTTCTTTTGTATTTGTTAGTATAATAAATGATATGTTCTTGATTTGCAATAACATGTAATTTCGTTGATATATTTAATGCATCATTTGACTGCCATGGTTTTTTGTTTCTATTGGTAGTTATATTCCATTGTTGAACTTGCAGTTGTTTGTTTTGTTTGTTGTTTTTGTAGCAGTTTTGTTAGGATAACTTTTTGTACATGTTGAGTTTGCCAGCCCTATGCACAAACTCATTAGTTGTAATGGTGCAATAATTACTTTTAGATAATTCATGAGCACTTGAATTTTTTCTCATGTGTTTTATGTGATGTATATTTTTGAGAAAAAAAACTTACATTTGTTAATGTGTGTCTGTTTAGAGATAGATTGTTTGTATGTCCTTCATTTTCTTAAAGTCGATTTCATTGTTAGTTTATTTATTATAGCTTTGAATTGGTTGTAAATGAAATATTTTTTATGCAACTTATTGCTACGAAACTTTTTTGTATTTTATTTTTTGGAAAATGTATTTTTTCGAACGTTGTAATTTTTTTTCTGCGCCAATGCTAGTCTGTATATTATGGTTAGTAATGTGTAGTGTCATTAGTTCAATGAAATTGTTTTTAATGTTTGATGTATTTTTTCTGTATTTAGCGCGTGACTTTGAGTCAGTGCAAACCTTTTTGATAGCGTTTTATTTTTGTGTGTGTGATATCTTGTATAATTTATTATTAGTTATGTATAAGTTTTATAATTTGGTTAAATTACTTACTATTCTTTTTGTCATAAGTTTTTTACTTTGTGTTGTTAGTATAGATATACTTTGTCATTTTGTGTTAAAATTTTTGATCGTAATTGTATTAATTTATACTATATGATGTGTGATTTAAATAGCTATTGTAAGGTATTGTTACAACTTTCTCTACATGTGCATCTTTACTTTTTATCTGTCTTTGTTGACTATTCGTCATCCCTTTACATCTTTTCTGTTGTCTTTTCAGCATGATCTGATATGTTGTTTATACTTCCGTGTTTCATCTTTGTCTCACTTTATGCTTCGTGTATACTTTTTTCTGTTACGCTACTTAGACTTTCATTCTTTGTATTGTTCAAGTAATGATGTAACTTTAGATCAGGGATAGTTGTATTGGCTTTACATGATTTGACATTGTGATATTATTTGTTGTTTTTCATATGATGATTTCATATTTTACTTCTTTTCGAATTATACTTCGTTTGCTTGATATTGTCATTTCTATTACTATTGTTTGTTGCTTGTTTGAGTATTATTGTATATGCTTAACTTAGTTCTGTAATAGATTAATTTTGAGATACTTAGCTTGATCTTCTAATAGATTAATTTTAGTATTCTTACTTGATTACGTTGGATGATTGTTATTTACTTTACATTTACTGCTAATATTTTGTAGATATACTATTTCTGACTTATCATAAGATGAATTTTGTAAAACATATGCTAGAACTTCATTATCTTTTAAATTTTTTCGTTTTGGGAGTTAATTAAAAAATTATAGAATCATTTTTTTCTCCCGGGTGTGTGGGAAACTGTAGCGAGTGATCCTATGAAAAGGGCAGTAATCCTGAATATGTTTTTAGGCAAGGTAGATTGTGAGTTACGGTGCTTGTACGCTCGATTAAGTTGAGGCTTGTTTAACTTTATAATAGAAATATCTCCTTCTATTTTTGAGTGACAGAGTACAGAAAAGCGTGTGAACGCTGTTTAATCTCAAATGTTGAGATGTATTTATTCTGTACTGTTTTGAGTCATGTGAATAGATCGCAGCTAGGCTGCATGTATTATTGAGAGCGGTGTTCTAAACAGCCGAGTCTCGTGATTGAGTGTTTTGGCGGAACTAGTGTGTGATCCCGTAGAGAGAGAATGTTCGGAGCGTTGGACCGGTGTGGTCAACGTTGTGTGTTTTTGATGGTGTATGCCTACGTAGTGCTTTGAAAAATGTCGACTTATATTTCACTGTGTGTACAGCATATTTCATAAGCTGCAGTATGGATGAGTCGTGAGGACTTTAGGCCATTATTTATGTGAACTGCTGTGTGCAGTATTATAGCGCAGAATTGAGTCATGAGGACTTTAGGCCATTATTTATGTGAACTGCTGTGTGCAGTATTATAGCGCAGAATTGAGTCATGAGGACTTTAGGCCATTATTTATGTGAACTGCTGTGTGCAGTATTATAGCGCAGAATTGAGTCATGAGGACTTTAGGCCATTATTTATGTGAACTGCTGTGTGCAGTATTATAGCGCAGAATTGAGTCATGAGGACTTTAGGCCATTATTTATGTGAACTGCTGTGTGCAGTATTATAGCGCAGAGATGAGTCGTGAGGACTTTAGACCATTATTTATGTTAACTGCTGTGTGCAGTATTATAGCGCAGAGATGAGTCGTGAGGACTTTAGGCCATTATTTATGTGAACTGCTGTGTGCAGTATTATAGCGCAGAGATGAGTCGTGAGGACTTTAGGCCATTATTTATGTGAACTGCTATATGCAGTATTATAGCGCAGAGATGAGTCGTGAGGACTTTAGGCCATTATTTATGTGAACTGCTGTGTGCAGTATTATAGCGCAGAAGTGAGTCGTGAGGACTTTAATAATAATAATAATAAATTCTTTAAGCGCCAAACACGGCGCATAAGGCAGAAACCAGTGCTCTCCAGGTTGTTCGTTGTGACGCCACTCCTCTTAGCTCTTGCACATTATTTAGGCCCAACGTTCTTCCTTCTCTTATTATTGTTCTTCTGAGTGTTTCTTTTGGTGCTTACCCTCAGGAACCCAAGTGAGCGCCTGTAGTGGTATTCTGTTGTTTTGCATTCGTAGGACATGACCGATATATGACCATCGTCTTTTCCTTATATAGTCGGAGACTTTAGGCCATTATTTATGTGAACTGCTGTGGGCAGTATTATGGCGCAGAGTTGAGTCGTGAGGACTTTAGGCCATTATTTATGTTAACTGCTGTGTGCAGTCTTATAGCGCAGAAGTGAGTCGTGAGGACTTTAGGCCATAATATATGTTAACTGCTGTGTGCAGTATTATAGCGCAGAAGTGAGTCGTGAGGACTTTAGGCCATTATTTATGTGAACTGCTGTGTGCAGTATTATAGCGCAGAATTGAGTCGTGAGGACTTTAGGCCATTATTTATGTTAACTGCTGTGGGCAGTATTATAGCGCAGAATTGAGTCATGAGGACTTTAGACCATTAATTATGTGAACTGCTGTGTGCAGTATTATAGCGCTGAGATTATTGTTCAATGTGTTCGTGCTGTGATCTAAACTGTACATGAATGTAAACGTGATTATGTCGTGACTTAATAAATCGTCATTAAATGTCACCAGGCGTTTACCACATTCCATGATTCTTATGTACGTGCCTGTGGCGTGAGTGTCTACCCTAACACGCACCCACTTGCAACATTCTACACATCGTGACAAGAGAACAGTAGCACATATACCTTTACGATAAATAGCCCTGTATGGGCGTGGCTTAGTCTATTATATATATAGCACGGAACGACAACAGTTGGACAATACCACTATTACGAAATCACCAGTATAACGAACTTCACAGTATCAGTATGCTCAGTAGTAGTGGTGGGCCAGTCATCAAGTTGGTCCAGTCATTTAGAGGGTGCTACCCAATACAGAAGAGGTTACTGCTAAATAGACCGGTAACAGCATGTCTCCATCTATCGTTAATCATGATGTGGTCTATCTGGTTTCTGTCCCGACCATTTGGGGATTCCCATGTTAATTTGTGAATTTCTTTATGTGGGAAAAGTGTTCCTCCAATGACCAGGTTGTTAATACTACAGAAACTTATTAATTTATCCCCATTTTCGTTTGCTGTTCCGCTGCCGCATTTCCCCATTACTCTTTCATTATATGTATTGTGTGTACAACTTTCGCATTGAGGTCTCCCATTACTATAATAAGATCATATCTAGGCGTGTCTTCCATTTCTTTCTGCAGTTGTTGATAGAATTCATCCTTGACCTCTTCATCGCTGTCATTCGTTGGTGCGTAGCATTGTATTATTGTAGTATTGGTGAATCTACCTCTCAATCTTAATCTAATCAGTCTGTTGTTGATGGGTTTCCATTCCAGTAATGTCCTTTCTATTCCTTTCTGTAGAATGATAGCTACACCTTTATTGTACTGTCCATCCTCTCTTCCAGAGTAAAGTACTGTTTCTCCTGTTGCTGTTCTAACTTTTCCTGCCCCTGTCCATCTGCTCTCGCTTATCCATAGAATGTGTAACCTATAGTTTCTCATTTCTGCCGTGACCTGTTTTAGTTTACCCGTCTCATTCATTGTCCTGACATTCCAAAATCCTATTCTCGTATCATGTTTTGCGGTCAGGACGTCCGTTCTCATATCAATGGCTTCCTTTCGGCGTTCACCACTGACAGTCATACGAGCCTCAGACTCCGGATGTCCGTTCCGCAGCATAGTTTGTTTATTCGTTGTTGTTTCCGTAACTTCAATTTTTTTTTACATAGACAGGGGTGTCAGCCCTATGCTAAAACCCCCAACCTGGAGGACCAGAGTGTCTGCTTTAGTCTGACCCCTGCCCGCGCAAACCTGTCCAGCTTGGTAGAACCTTCCAGGAGTAAACCTCCCGCTGGCATAGCTCTGAGGGTAATCAGGGTACGCAAGCCGCCATACGTCGACAAGGTATTGACACCGGTAATGGCAGTATAAGCCTACTAGCCTGATAATATTTTGTGACTGTAAATTATAACGACTGGACTTACTAAATCCAGGATATTATTTTAAACAGCCCACAGCGGCGTAGATCTGATATCATCATTTTTTGTTTCCCCGAAACCTGACAGCTGTATTAAAGTGGAGTACCTAGTCAATACACCGTGCAGGACCGGCACTTTGGCAAAGAGTCGGCCGTTAAAATCACTGTGCAGGACCGGCACTTTGGCAAAGAGTCGGCCGTTAAAATCAATCATCATCATCTGATATGAGTAAAATTCATAACAAGACTGTCGATATCATTAGAGGGTTCGACAAGGCTCCGTGATTGTTTATTATACGTAGTCCTTGGTAACACAGGAAGTGACGTCATTGACTCGAGGTGCAGTTCGGCAGACGTCGTGGTTAGCAAGGCAGACGGGGGCAAGATCGTCTGCTAGTTCTTCTTGTGTGTGGCTGATGGCGAGTGGACGTATGTATCTGAGCTCCTGAGATTTATATGATTCTGTGATATATCACTACGTTGTACCATCACTAGTTCATCAAGATCTTGTGTGAGGTGTACTAGATATCTTCATGTGAAAGGGAGTATGCATTCGTTGAACTGATTAAATAAAAATGTGTAAAACTGTCGTGGACAGTGTTCTAGCTACTGACGATACAGAGCTATACTGATGACTGAATAGGGACTTATGAATTTGCTATACCTCCAATGGACGGTCGTAAATTCATTGGCGTTTTGTAGGTTGCATCTGATTTTTTCAAATTAAGGGGCCGGCGTACATAGCTGAGTGTTACTGCCTTGATTGAATTAACCAGGTTCAATATTTGTCTAGTTGTGAAGGTCCTGTTATTTGGCAAGTTTGTTATTGTTGTCAAGTTAATTGTAATTTTCTTCAGTTTTTCTCCATTATTGTTTGTAAAATTGTTCATCTCACCTTACTATCCCTTAGTTATTAGATGTCATATGTGTTGTGAAATTGTGCTTGTCTTGTCATAGGTGTGGTAGAGCTAAATTTTTTTCATTTGTTATATAGTTCATACATTTCTGCCTTGGTTGATCATCAGTATTATCTTCAGTTAGCTCTTTCATTGTATCCTGTCATCTTGTTTGTATCTATTGTTTGCTCCTATATTAACATCTAATATTACATGCAGTTGATTGATTTTGAGTGGTGAAATAATTATTGCTAATATTGCTTGCATATTCATTATATAATATTTGCATTATTGTTCAGCAATTTGAAAGCACAATAACAGTGAATTATGGCTACCTTGGAGTATTTTATAAAGATTGGAAAAGAATTTGGTATGGAGGGTGAGATGTTGAAAACATATGCATCCACTGAGCATGCAAAAGAATTAAAAAGGCTAGAAGACAATGAACTCAGAGATCAAAGAAAATTAGACAGGGAGGAGAAGAGGAGAGTAGAAGAATTGGAATTAGCTGAGGAGAGTAGAATAATTGGAATTAGCTGAGAAGAGGAGAATAGAAGAATTAGCTGAGAAAAGGGGAGAAGGGGAATTAGCTGAGAAGAGGAGACAAGATGAATTGGCTCAAAAGAATAAGAGAAGAGAATATGAACTTGAAGAAAAACAATTAGCACATGCTCAGAACTTGAGAATGGCAGAACTGGAATTAGAAAAGTTGAGATTTCAACATCCCCAGGCTCATCCAGAAAGTAGTGAGGCTGAAAAAAAGACCATGCTTCCACTTTTAGGCTTAATTTGCCAAAATTTAACTCAAATATTGATGACATTTCATGCTTCTTAAATATGTATGAAACGTATTGCCAAGAGTTTAAGATTGATAGAGCTACATGGCCTAGTAGGTTGATGACTTTATTGGTGGGTGAGGCTCCTACTGCAGTTTGCACCATGGATGATCAGAGTCGAAATGATTACGAAGCTGTAAAAGCTTTGTTGTTAAAGAAGTATCAATTGGATGAAAATGGGTATAGGTTAAAGCTAAAATCATTGTTACCCGATTCAGCTAAGGATTTTGCTGAATTTGTCTCATCTATTAAGCTTTACTTTTCTAGATGGGTTGATTTGTCAAAAACTGAAAAAAACTTTTGATGGGCGGACTGATTTAATTCTAAGAGACAACGTGATGTCTTCAATCAGTGGTGACTTTTTATCATTCCTTCAGGAGAGAAAACTTGAGACATTATCTGCTATGGAAAATCTTGGACGGCAATACCAGATTGCACATCCTGGTAGGAACCTTTGCAAAAATAACATTAAGGATTCATTGCCGGTGGCTTCTGCTAGGGCTGTGATGCCTAATTCACCTAGACAAATATCTAATAGCATGGATAGAAACTTTTGTGTAAATCGAGATCATAATAATGGATTTTTCACGGGGAGATAAAATTTCAATAAAAGATCACAACAGTCTCAAAGCAGTTATAACTCATATGATGATGGATATTTTCCTCCACAATCATCCTTCAGATCTAACGAATATCAAAACAGAGGTGGATATAATTTCAACTCAGGCAGAGGACAAAGGTCATTTTACAGGAATAATGACAATACTTTCAATAACAGAGGTTATCAACAAAACAATAACTCTAGACAGTCTAGAAATCCTGAACGGTCCAATGCTGTTGTGCATATCAATGACAGTAATCCAGTACAGAATACTAATGTTGTCTCTCATGCTAATGCATGTAGTGTAGACTTATCAAACAGTACTAATTGTTCTGAATGTAATTCTTTGTTTCAGCCAGTGGCGGTTCCTAGGCTCTGGTGTGGACATCCTTTCCCAGTGATGTCCTCTTATAAGGGGACAGTAACGGTGGTTTTTTATAAGGGTTTTGTGAACAACCAACTTGTTTCAGTACTCAGGAACACTGGATCCGCCACTGTGGGGGTTCGAAGTTCATTAGTGGACCCTGCTGATTATTCAGGCGGAGAGGTTCAGTGCATTACATTTGGGGGTACAGTTGAGTATTACCCAACTGCGGAAGTATTTTTAGATACCCCATATTTTACAGGCATGACTATGGTATGTCTGTTGTCAAAACCAGTGGCTGGAATAATTTTAGGGAATATCCCTGGGCTTCATGATTGTACTGATGATGCTATATTGAGGTGGGAGCAACAACGACATGTATATACTGCCAGGGTTGTTACTACCAGTGCACAAGCTCTTAGGCGTGTGCATGCAGGATCGCATGATCGAACTCAAATGGACACAGTTTTGAGGAATGATGATGGTGATGATAAAAAAATTCTTCCTCCCATCATTGAGGAGTCCATTGATGATTTCTACAATGGTGAGCATCATAATTTATTGTCCCGACACCTGGCAGCTGTATTCAAGTGGAGTACCTAGTCGATACACTGTGCAGGACCGGCACTTTGGCAAAGAGTCGGCCGTTAAAATCAATCATCATCATCCTTAGAATTAGGAGCAAACAGATTATCAGGATACTGGGAGTATCACCTCACTTCAATGGTCAAAATCATGAACGATTTTTTCACACTAGTCACCTGTTTGTATTGACATCTGTACCCAGATAGAATTCCAGACCGAGCGGGAACCTGAAGCCTGTTCTCCCCCGCCCGCCCCCATACACTGCAAGCGTTGTCGCACCGGGATTATCCAGGTGTAGGTCCTGTGTCTAGATTTATTCCCCCCTTGTGGATCCCCTATCGGAGGAAAAGTGGAAAGTTTAGAATAGTGACGATAATCTTTAGGATTTATACCTCTACCAGGATTTAGCGAGGATTTTAGCACATTCGGCGCTCACCTCATTAATATTTTTTTTGTGGGACGAACTGGGGCCAATTTTTACCCTGATAGCTGGAGTTGGTACACAAATCACAGTCAAAAGGATTTTCGAGGGATATTCTATATAAACAAGGGATACCACAGATCCACGGGTGAAAGACAATAGGTAAGAGAGTGAGAGGTGGCCACTGAGTGAGAGAGTGTGTGATGATTTTGTTTTGCAGGGGAAAGATATATTAAGTTGGTTGTTTGATTTTCTTTTACTTGGTCTTATATCGCCCCAAGATTGTTTATTCCTGTAACCAAGTGCCAACCTTCAACCTTTGGGTTCATATTTTGTTGGTTTTCTCCCTACGGTGAAGGCGCACCATTCTTTTTTTCCCTCTATATGTATGATTCTTGATATCTTTGGGTATTTGATGTTGTGATAAGTTTAGTATAAATAAACAACAAAGAAATTAAGTTTGTGTGTTGGTCAGACCCATACCCATTTTCTGTAGTTTTCACGTGTATGTGTCTTGTTGTCACATAGTGTTGTGTGTAAAGAGTAACCTGTCTTATTTTAGATAGGGAGGCAAAGACTGTCTTGGAAACAAAGCACAGTCGTACGGATAGGCCGGAGAAGAGAAACATACTCACTCCAGACATATCTTTCACTCATCCTACCACCAGTGAACCTAATTTCTATACCTTCTCGTGTATCAGTCAATAGTGACTCTCTACTTAGACGGCCCAAATAAAAAAATTACCTAACGTACGACAGTTAGTAAGTTTTCTAAATTTCGCTATCTGTGCAATAAATAATGGAAGAAACCTGCGTGCTATAAGGTAAAGGATCCCGTTACGCGCCCATTGAGGCATACTGGGAATATGGTGTTAGGCCCATATTTTCTTAACTATCGACACACTAGGGGTGATGTGGTCAGCATCACGCCAGCCGCCTTAACCTTCCAAGAGTTGCTGTGGTACCCAATTCACGAGGCCGGTTGCGGTCTAAAAAATCCCACCTCAACTGGGGATCGAACCATGGACCACCGAGCTAGAAAGCCAGTGCACTAACCACTGCACTCCCGCGGCTCCTCTGAGTCCCGTGAACAGTAAATAAATAAGCAAATAAATAAATAGAGGTAATTAACAGACTATTACTCGTTTGAAATAAAGGATGACACCAGATAGAAGAAAGTCTGTTCTGTGTTATTCGTCTTCCACTACAAATTACTGGACACACGTATTTCTTCCTTTATTTGGTCTATACTTGCTGATAGGAAAGTTATATTAGTGATTACGTCTTTCAACTGTCTGGGTCGTCCACGGGTCCTATATCCCATAGTTGTGTCGGTGTCATGAGAAAAACCTCAGCCAATGATGCACTGTTTTTGGGGTGCAATACTGGCTGAGCGTCCTTTCACGATGTACTGTCACAGCAAGGCGATGGTTCGATTCCCGGTAAGCCCATCACTTTTATTTTCTTTCTGTGCAGTACAGTGTTCTGAAGTTGTTTATTCCAGCAAAAAGTGACCAGTGATGTGAAAAACTTGTGATTCCGTATTTCAGGTAAAGTCATTCAACATCATCATCATCATCGTCCTTAGCATCATTAGCACCTTTTCCTTGTTTGTTCCATATCGAGCAAGGGGTCACCACTGCACTTGGCCCCCTCTTTCGAGAAGCTTGCACCGAAGCGATGATGTGCTTTTGCAGTTGTGATTTCTGCAGCAGTGTCTCTTACAGGATAAGGTTGCCCGCCTCATATACAACCTCATTTTAGTCGCTTTATGGGATATGCCCGGGGGAGCACAAGATCTATTTTTTCTTTGTCTCCCCAGAGAGGCCGGGGAACGTCACGTGGTATACGGCAACATGGTGAAAAGGATTAAAACAAAAACAGCAATACAATTTTCACTGCAAACATTTTATTGCAATTAACTTGACTCCCTGGTACACATTTGCTAAATGTATAATTGTACTAAAGCGAACAGATTGTTTCGTATATCAGATGTTGCAGCATTAAATGTTAATTGTATATCTCCCATGTACAATATGTCATTAATATTTGTTAAACGTTACTGATGTTTCCCTGGTACACATTGACTAGATGTACACGCGTACTAAAGCGTCCACACTGTTTAGTACACGCGTACTAAAGCGTCCACACTGTTTAGTATCTCAGATGTTGAAACATTAATTCTTAATTTGGTATCTCCCATGTACAATATGCCATTAATATTTGTTAAACGTTACTGATGTTTCCATGGTACGCATTCACTAGACGTACACGTGTACTGAAGCGTACATATTGTTTAGTATCTCAGATGTTGTAACATTAAATCATAATTGTATATCTCCCTTGTACATTATGTTAAAATCATGATGTCATTAATATTTGTTAAACGTTCCTGATGTTTCCCGGGTACACATTGATTAGACGTACACGCGTACTAAAGCGTACATACTGTTTCGTATCTCAGATGTCGTAAAATTAATTCTTAATTTTATATCTCCAATTCGCTATATGTTAAACCATGATGTATTTACGACGTGTTAAGCGTTACTGATGTTTCAATTGTAACATTATATGTACATTTCAAATTGTAACGTGTAATTTTTCTAAAAACCATCTTATAGCGAGATGTTTTAACAATGTGTTCCATTAAACTTGTGCTTTCTATTGAATCTAACCTCCAGCCAAAACCAATAATCCTCGTGATGTTTGTTTCGTACGTTACCATTCTTTTCGCAAATACTTCAGAAGGAATGACTTTTTAATCATGATTATTTCACTCCCATCGCTTACCTGAAACAGTCAGTTTGTCATTTAGTCACGTGTTACAACAATATAGCTAGATGTTAGGTGGGTAAGGACATAGATAAATAAGTAGGCATGGTAGAGACACCGACAGACAGTCGATAAACAAAGACAGACAGATAGAGACGGGTAGAGAGTCGCATAAACAGACAAATAGTTACGAAAGGCAGATAGATAGATACAAAGGCGGATCGAACGAACGAACGAAATTTATTTTCAAAGCGTTGATAAATGGGCACGCTGGCCTGTCTGACATTTTGCGCTTCCTTTCTCTCATCTTTCATAATGGATTCATTTATTCTCACATACATTTTACGATCAATTTAAAGGAATTAAAAGTGAAATAATAGCATACTAACATTCACAGTATATAATTAACTTACTTACTTAGTCATTCCCCTTCTACCTTGAGGTGTAGAGGTTTGGAAGAAAGAGCGCCAGACTATCCTATCGGCTGTTTTCCTCCTGACCTGGTTCCATTCTAGTTATCGGTCCTTCAAAGATTGTCTAATGTTGTCCTCCCAGCGGACTCTGGGTCGTCCTGGGGGTCTGGATCCCTGGCTCTTTGTTTCCCATGCTTGTCGTGGTAGCCGATCTTCTCCCATTCTGCCGACATGGCCAAACCATCTTAGTTGGGACTGTTCTACTTGGGTCTGCAGGGGGTGGGATTTTAGGCCTTAGCGTATCGTCTGGTTGCGGACCATGTCTCTTGCTTGTTACTTCAACCACCTTCCTCAGATACTTCATTTCTGAGGTTTGGATCTGGCTTTTATGGGTTGTAGTCATTGCCCATGACTCGCATCCATATGTCAAGACTGAGACATAGGTGGAGCGGTATACAGCCATTTTCGTTTTCTTACCAACCTCTCTCTTGCTGAGGAATCCTCGATTTATGGCCTGAAAAAGTCTCCCAGCTGCTGCTTTTCGAGTGGCCAACTCTTCTTTGATGCCTCCCTTTCGGTCTATAATAGCTCCGAGATATTTAAAGTGGTCGACCTGCTCCAGGACCTGTTCTCCCAGCTTAATCTGATGTCTTCTTTCTTCTCGTGATATCACCATGGATTTTGTTTTAGAGCTGCTTATGACCATCCCTCTCTTCTCCAGCTCTTCCTTCCAGACTTGCAGGTTGGATTGGAGATGTGCCTCTGATTTAGCAATCAGGGCAACATCATCAGCAAATGCCAGCTCTGAAATACATACCTGTCTCATCTTCCAGTACCCCACTGAATACTTTCTTGTTCTCTCCTTACATGCCTTGATAACATCGTCCATGAGGAGTATGAAAAGATAAGGTGACAGGATATCACCTTGTCTTACACCAGTGGTGGTCCTGAACTCTTCTGACTTATGGTTTGCTGTCCTCACATAATTTCTGCAAGACTTGTAGAAGCTCTGTATAGCATGAATCAGAGGTGTTGGAATGTTCTTCCTTGCCAAACAGTCCCAAAGTTTGCTCCAGGGGACCCTGTCAAATGCATTTTCCAGATCTATGAAACAAAGATGGATCTCACTCTTATACTCAAGGGCCTTTTCACTCAGCTGTCTGAGTGTGAAGATTAGGTCTTGAGTACTTCGGTTTGCTCGGAATCCGCACTGAACCTCATCCAATTGTGGCTCAGCTAGGCGTCGGAGTCTCTGCTCTAGGATTCTAGAGTAGATTTTACCAGGGACACTGAGAAGGGATATGCCTCTATGGTTTCCACATTGTCGATTGTCACCCTTTTTGAAAATTGGTGTTATGATGGCAATCTCCCAGTCCTTTGGTATGGTCTTGTTGCACCACGCTGCCTGTAGGACCCTTAAGAGTAATAGGTCGTCTGATGCTCCCATGTACTTAACCATTTCTGGTGTTATACCATCATGCCCTGCTGCTTTACCCATCTTGATTTTCTCCAGTGCTGCCTTCAGTTCTTCCGTTATAATTATTAACATGAAATAAAAAAAATAGACAAATAGGTAGGTAGGTATGGAGGTAGATACAAGGATGGATGGAAAGACAGATATACAGGCAGGTAGAGAGAAAGAAACATGGACAGAAAGATTGAGGGGGGGGGAACGGACGGATGGACACACAGACAGCCTGACAGAAAGAAAGAAAAAATAAATGACAGACAGACAGGCAGACAGACAGACAGACAGACAGATAGACAGATAGATAGATAGATAGATAGATAGATAGATAGATAGATATATATTTGGCATCATTTGTGCGCTCTCTTCTCCTCTCCGGCAGTATTGAACTATATTAGTTGTGCGTACTGAATTATGTACACTATTCAATTGTTAGCACATTCTTTTTCATTACTGTCATTGTTCACCTTTCACGCTTTGATGCATGACAGGGCCAGACAAGCGTATCGCTCATCCCTGAGAGATTAACTGAATCACTAAAACGTGATAATACCACATTGACTCCAGGTAAATGCGAGCATGAAGCGTTTGCTTAAGATTGCAAATCACTTCCGACTCGACTGTTTGTGATAGGTGATTATAGATGAACGCAATCTTGGAAGACATTCTGAAGAATAATCAGGAAAAATGTAAGAAGTTGTAATGTAAAAATTACCAAGAATTGTCCGATGTAGCAACTCCATATACTGAGGATGACTGTTTGAAATTTTCAAACGCATGCGTCATACAGAATACTATATGAGGAAAAGTTTTCATAACATGAACTTTGAATATATTGGCTGGCATTTGAGGCGCCAAAAAACCATCGCACTGATTGAGAGTTTGTCAGAAAACGTCAGGTGGAAGCGTGGGCCGGGAACCTACGATATAACGTAGAAAAAGTTTGACATACGGCAATGCATTCCAGAAAACGTCAACGAATATAGCTCGGACCTTGCTACAGAAAAGAACAGAGTTGGATTCTGAATTTATAGAACCGGACAAAAAGGATTAAAAACATCTCTGTACATCAGTAGAAAACTCGCCAATATTAATACGCAACCTGGAATTCTACAGGGCCACTCTCAAGTCACAAAGGGATTCTGAAATAGAAATAATACCACTTACATGTGTTCAAGGCATCTGTGTTAAGTTGCCAAGACTATTTTTACTGAGCAAGAAGTCTAAGATTTCTCAATTATTGAGGTGAGTGTAACATATTTTTTATGCTGTGAATTTGACATGTTCATACTTGATAGGGGAGTTAAAGATTCATACTAGGCTGGCAACCTCAGTATGTGAAACGGATACATTCATGAACCACCAAAGCAAGCGCTAGTGATTGCTTCATGTTAGTTCTCACGGAAGAACCAAAAGCAGAGGTAACCCCAGACTCCGAATGGAGCAGGGAGTGAGTGAGGATTACATCAACCTGTGAATAGTTGTATATTATCATTTAGCGGGTGAATGTATGTAAATTTAATTTGTTCCTTCAGGCACAAGCCACTGCCGCTGTCCAGTCACATTTTCCTTAAATTAACTGACATACTGGGGATTTTTCACTGCATGCCCTGAGTGATATGATATACGCTCAGGGAGAGTAAAAAATCTGAGAAAACAAACGACTGACGGACAGCGAGAAAAGGGCGCCTGATTATTATCAGGCAAACAAATATTTAGCATTGGTGCGACCAGGAGATGCCATTTATTGGACTACTAGACTGTGGTTCGAAGCTTGATATCGACAACTGAATATTCTTGCCTTGACTCGGAGCGGTTACTTCCTTAACTGATCTGGAAACATGCCCCTCACCACAGAGACGAATCCACGGAAAAGCAGCATCAGCTCTTCAGCATTTTGGCAAGTCCCAATTTGAACAGGCCAAAAATCAACCGAACTTTATTTTGCTAAATTCATGAAGCCTAAAGACTTTTCGGTGAAGAAACCTAATTATTTTTCATAATCACAATTCAGATTTATCTACATTTGTTTCAAAGTAATTGATCATTAAATTTTAATATGTTGATTTTGACAAATTAATAGCTGAATTAATCATTACTGAGAGAAAGACATACGTATGATAAAGAACCTCCAGTATATATATATATATATATATATATATATATATATATATATATATATATATATATATATATATATATATATATATATATATATATATATATATATATATATATATATATATATATATATCTATATATATATATACATATATACATACATATATACATATATATATACATATATATACATATATATACATATATATATATATCTCTCTTGAGGAGTAGCCATTTTTGTAGGGGTTTATTAAACAGTACCTCTTCATCAACAGAGCACCAGAAATACGATAAAGGTATGTGATTAAAAACTTTGATAACCACTAAGTACATACAATAAATCTGATTAAGATATCTCATCAATTGCCTTTGTAATAAATTTGTTAAATTGTAAAGAGACTTTATGGACACCCTATATATATACATATATATATATATATATATATATATATATATATATATATATATATATATATATATATATATATATATATATATATATATATATATATATATATATATATATATATATATATATATATATATATATATATATAATATATATATAATAATAATAATAATATAATAGCCCCTTCAGTCATAACTGACTATGGGAATGCGCCCCTGAGGTGACAGCCCTCAGCTGCTTATTTTCCTGGTGCTCCTTTCGACGTTTTCTCCTCACCTCTGCTTCTTGTGTGAGCCTCTCTTCGCCCAATCTGAGTTGGCGCCGTAAATAGCATCGCCACTTAGTGCGATCGGCAGCTTCATCCTCCCATGTTGCTGGATCCATGTCCAATGCCCTCATATCTCTCTTGCACACATCTTTGAACCTCAGCTGTGGTCGCCCAACTGTTCTCCTGCCATCTGCTAATTGTCCGTAGAAGATATCTTTTGGGATGCGACCATCTTCCATGCGACGAACATGGCCAAGCCAGCGAAGTCTGCGCTGTCTAAGCAGTGTATACATACTTTGAAGGCCAGCACGTGACAACACCTCGACATTAGTCACTTTATCTTTCCACGAGATGCCGAGGATGCGGCGTAGACACCGTAAATGGAAGGTATTGAGCCTTCTTTCTTGCTTAGCATAGGTCGTCCAGGTCTCGCTACCATATAGAAGTGTGCTGGTGACGCAGGCATTATATACCGCAGCTTTGGTCTCCATTGTGAGTTTGGAGTTTCCCTAAACACGCGATGTGAGGCGGGCAAAGGTAGCTGCAGCTTTGCCAATGCGGCTGTCGATTTCTGTATCCAGTGAGAGTTTGTCATTGATGGTAGACCCTAGGTATGTGAAGTGATGCACAACTGCCAATTCATAGTTATCGATAGTGATAACTGGTGCAGCACCCGCATCATGACTCAGCACATTCGTTTTCTTTAGACTTATTGTGAGGCCAAAGTCCTTGCATGCTTTAGTGAAGCGATTCATCAAGTTCTGAAGCTCCTGTTGGCTTTGAGTGACGACTGCAGCATCATCAGCGAACAACAAGTCTCTTATAGTGACCCTTCTGATTTTTGTTTTTGCCTTCAGCCTTGAAAGATTAAACAGACGGCCATCTGACCTAGTGTGAAGGCATATTCCTTCAGTTGCATCTCTGAAAGCATGTTTCAAGAGTAGGGCAAAGAAGATCACGAAGAGGGTCGGAGCCAGAACACAGCCTTGTTTAACGCCACTTCGTATGTCAAAGGTTGTGACGTGCTTCCGGCATATTGGACTGTTCCCTTCATGTCGTCATGGAATGACTTTATCATTTCCAGCATTTTAGAAGGGCAGCCTATTTTCAGGAGGATTTTGAAGAGTCCATCCCTACTAACCAGGTCAAATGCTTTTGTGAGGTCTATAAAGGCGATATATAAAGGCCTTTTCTGCTCTCTTGATTTTTCCTGAAGCTGGCGGACAGAGAAAATCATGTCTGTTGTTGATCTACCAGCTCGGAATCCACACTGTGACTCTGGATATATGCGCTCAGCTAACTTGTGTAGTCGCATTAAGATGACTTTGGCAAAAACCTTACCAACAATACTAAGAAGAGAGATGCCTCTGTAGTTATTGCAATCACTTCTGTCTCCTTTATTTTTATATAGTGTTACAATCTTGGCATCTCGCATGTCTTGAGGAATAGTTGTCTCTTCCCAGCACTGGCACAGCATCCTATGCAGGGGATGTAATAGCGTGCTCTTACAGCATTTGATTAAATCAGGAGGAATCCCATCACTGCCTGGTGCTTTGCCAGAGGCCAAGCTATCAATGGCCTTGCTGAGTTCCTCTAATGTTGGTTCGGCATCCAGCTCCTCCATAGTTGGCAGACATTTGACAGCATCAAGGGCTGCAGGCGTAACGGTATTTTCTCTAGCGTAAAGCTCAGAGTAGTGCTCGACCCACCTCTCCATCTGCTTACCCTTATCGGTTAGCTTCTCTCCGCTGATGGTTTTTAGCGGTGCCGTCTTACTTTTTTGGGGGCCAAGTGCTTTCTTTATACCGTCATACATTTGTTTAATGTTGCCTGTTTGCGCTGCGATCTGGATGCTCTCACTGAGCTGGAGCCAATAGTCATTTGCACAGCGTCGAGCAGTTTGTTGAACTTTGCTTCTCGTAGCCTTCAGGATCTGTAGGGTTCTAGCACTCGGTGAACGTTTGTATTCATTCATAGCACTGCGCTTAGCTTCAATGACAGGTGCCATCACATCTGATGAAGCATCAAACCAGTCATTTGACTTTGCCGTTTTCTTACCAAAGGTGGCAAGTGCAGTACTTTGAATGGTGTTCCGTAGATGCTCCCAGTTCTCTGTAATAGTATCACCATGCTGAGGGCTACTGAGCACTTTCTTGAAGGTCGCAGTAAATTGAGCGATCATGACAGGGTCTGACATCTTGCTGGTATCAATGCGTGGTTTCCCTTCATGTCTGACACGATAGAGTTTTCTTGGTTGTGCTCTGATTTTGCAGCAAACCAAGGAGTGATCTGTATCACAGTCTGCACTATGGTACGAGCGCGTGGAGAGCACAGACCTGAGAAGTGGCCTTCTGACGAGAATCAGGTCCAGTTGGTGCCAGTGCTTGGATCGTGGGTGTCTCCATGACACCTTATGCTGGGGTTTTGTCTGAAAGTAGGTGTTGGTCACGCAGAGGTCATGGTGGACACACAACTCTAAGAGCCGTTGTCCATTTTCATTCATCTTGCCAATACCAAACCTGCCCAGACATGAAGGCCATGAAACATTATCGGCACCCACTCTAGCGTTAAAGTCACCAAGGAGAACAAGCTGTTCTTGCCTAGGTATGCTTTTGATGACTGCTGCTAGATTCTCGTAGAACTCATCTTTAGCTTCTGAGGCAGAGTACAGAGTAGGAGCATACACACTGACAAGGGTGATGGGACCTGTGCTAGTTTGCAGGCGGAGCGTTAACAGGCGTTCTGATCCATTCTCGCCTGGTTCAACCATTTTAGTTAGCGATTTTTTGACCGCAAAACCTACTCCGTGTTCTCTAGCTTTATTAAGATCTTTCCCTTGCCAATAAAATGTGTAGTCCTTCTCGCTCACCGTTCCAGAGCCAGCCAGGCGCGTTTCCTGAAGTGCAACTATATCCACCTGAAGTCGTTTAAGCTCATCATTAATTATGGCTGTCTTCCTTACATCGTTTACGTCCTGTAGATTTTCGGATAGTCCAGTCAACATAGTTCGGACGTTCCAGCATCCCAATCTGAGAGTTTGCTTATTTCTATTATTCTGATAATTGCTTGGTGCAAAATTTTCTGTCCACCGTTCGGGTTTGACCCTAATCCCCATGCACCCAATGGGGAAAGCAGACAGTGGCGGGACAACACCTTATTGACTGGGGGCTGCCCAGCTTGAAGCGGGCGGTAGCTGTCCAGTGAGATCCTAGAACCTCTCCCACTGTCGGAAGTAGCCCCTGGCGCCATGCCCTACGCCAATTGGGCAAATGCTTATAACCGGTAACTGCTACTTCCCGTGTTTTGCCGACACCTATAGGGTGAAGCTGGAGTGTCCTCTCCAGGGCGCGAGCTTGGGCACAGTTATATGGAGATCAAGCTGTTGCCCATGCAGCATGTTCCCCCTCTCCACACAGCTGGTAGATCCAAAGGAACGGCAGTAGCCGATACAGTTTGGCACCAGCCACGTCGCAGGAGTTGCCAGAATAATGTCGAATCGACATTAGACTGCCTTAGGGACTCCGACTCCGGATTTATCCTCAGGGTTTACTCCCGAAGCCAATTCCATAAATGGATATTCCCGCAAGGCAGCGGTGGTTTGAATTCAGAGTTCCTTCTCTTAGATAAGCTACCAACCAAGGATCACGAGCCCTATCTGCCCGAAGCTGCTGGTTTTAAGGCGCCAGTCGCTCGCCTTTGCCCCTTCTCCCGTCAGTGAAAACAGTTCCGCCGGGCTCAAACTGAGCCACACGTGAAGGCCGGGAGCTGGACTTGGTTGTCAGAGGCTGCTTGAGGCGCGTGCCATTGATATATATATATATATATATATATATATATATATATATATATATATATATATATATATATATATATATATATATATATATATATATATATATCGTGCTAATAAGAAGAATTTCACTGAATTAAATCAACTGGCGGCTTGAACGAGCTACATCATACCATTTTTATACATCTTCACAAAAGGCGGCGGGTCAGATAAAAAGTTATCATGCTCAGACTCATTCAGCATTGTTCTTGACTTCTGAATATCTTGTGACAACTACTTCGAGGTAGAAGCATCTTTATCCTTCTATCTACAACTCTGCCAAGAGTAATCTTGTGCGAAGGTAGACACCTGTGAAGACCCACGTTAGATACTCTAGGATTTGGCAACTGTTGGACCACTACTGCAGAGAGCAAGGGGAGGCAACCAGTGACAAGACAGACAGATAGATAGATAGATAAGTTGGTAGACAGACAGACAGACAGTTAGATAGATAGATAGATAGATAGATAGATAGATAGATAGATAGATAAATTGATAGATAGATAGATAGATAGGTAGATAGATAGATAGATAGATAGATAGATAGATAGATAGATAGACAGACAGACAGACAAACAGACAGACAGACAGACAGACAGACAGATAGATAGATAGATGAAAAATCGACGGACATACAAACAGACTGACACACAGATGATGTGTTACCAAGGACCACTTATCCTTTGGAGGGTTATACGGTCCGTTGTTGAAGTCCAACCACTCCTGTCCCTAGCATTAATAAGAATACAGTAAATTAGACAGTTTCGTAGAACACAGTATATTGCATATTCGTTTTTTCCAATGATTTGTAGCCGTCTCAAGATTTTATAGTTCAAACCAAAGGTCCCCAAACTTTTTTTGAGTCCCAATCATCTATCAAATCCCTGATCCTTAATCGCCCCCTAGCAAAACAAAATAAAAAATTATAATAATAAACAAAATAAGGAAGTAAGCATATAGGCAAAATAAATCAACATTACCTATTATTTATTGAACATGGATATCACCAGAACAAAGAACAGAAAATCAGATTGATCATATGCATAAATCAGAAGTTTAGATCATCATTGCATGACGTAAAGGTATATAAAGACACAGATGTAGCATTAGATCACCATCTTCTGATAGCCAAAGTAAAGATGAAACTCAAGAGATATACAACAGTACATAGCTATAGACATTTTAATGTAGAAGACCTAAGAAATCAAGAAACAAGAGACAAATTTACGGTCACTTGTGGTGGGTTTTGATGGTAAAGAAAAAGTAGTCAGAATGTGTCTACAGAGTGAGGTCAGCTATGCAAGTCCCTGAGTCTAATAGTTGAAGTTGATGTTATCAGGGTACCTGACTGCTACCACCCTACGATCTCACTCTGCGATTTATTTTGTTTGTGATGTTAATTTATATGGCTTGGTGTCTAGGGTAATGGAAATGTAGTGATAATTGCGTTAAACAAATACACATGTAAGCTACCAAAATTAAATAAACAAGACTGGGGTTAAAGTTATGATATATGTGTATATACAATTTAATTTCCTGTCCCTCAAATTTTTTAGGACAGGAATGTTTAACTTAAAATGAAATTATGGTTTTATCAAATTTAATACACAAGAAGGACACCTGTCCAATATATTTTAAGTAGTTAAAGTTTCTAAACTGTTATTCCCTGGTGAGAAAAATCCTGTTATACGAAGAGTCACTATTGGGAAAAACTGGTTTTTACACCACTTCACATACTGTTACTGAATAGGGTGGAGATTGAATACATTTGAGTATGCATAAGCCCGCTGGATATGGGCTTATCTTAGAAATCCGTGTAGACCCTGGATTACTGGTTCGAGAACAATGCACACTTCTCCAATGCACTGTATTCTGGAAGCTGCGAATACTGGTATGAATTGATAAAGAAACAACCGGTAGGTTGCCTCAACTTCTACAGCTCCGACTTCTGACCAGCTTGAAACTGGGCGATGTAACCCTGAAACAATAGGAACAGGCCTTCCTCAGTCCCTAGTAAATGGTCTCCACCACTACCAATTTAACATCATTAAACAAGTATGGTGATCAGATACAATAGCTAACTAAATTAGCTTCAGTCTTTAACTTTATTGTGACTTCCTCATAAACAGTGGGTATCTTCTTTTCCACATAGTCTCAACGCCCCTGTCAATATACATCATCTTCTTCAGCTGAAATACAATCTTTTCTTTTCTCTAAGGTTATTATAGGTCTCAAGTTTGTTCCTCTTCGCTCGACATTTGATAAATACTCTATGCTCCAAGACGTCTACCGTTTCCATCGTCGCATGCGTCTTCAGTATTACCATAGGAATGGTAATGATTCTCAGCCAGACGGGGACATCTTTCGTCATTTTAATAAACCTAAGTCAGACTGGACTCCGGCTCCAGGTGCCTCTGCTGCTCTTGATTTATATATTGCCTACACTTTGCATGACATTAATCAACTTTCTCTTCCCCGTCTACGTCGATCTAACCTGACTACTTCTGAGTGGCGGTCCTTGTCATCCCTTAAGAAGCGGGGTGACATTATCATCAAACCTGCTGACAAAGGTGGTGCAGTGGTAATTTGGCGAAAGGACTTGTACATTCAAGAAGGAGTCTCACAGCTCGGCAACTCCACCTTTTACTCACCCAGTTCTGGGGATGCCACAGTCCGCCATAATCTTACTGTTCATGCTACTATTCGTGACCTCATCCAAGATAACCTCCTTCCTTCTAGTGCCATGTCTCTCCATATTCTTGATAGTAGTCTAGGTAAACCTTCCTTCTACATGCTTCCTAAGGTTCATAAAATTGACAATCCGGGTCGACCTATTGTTTCAGCCTGCTCTTGTCCCACTGAACATATCTCTGATTTCCTGGATAGTATTTTGCAACCATTAGTGGCCAATCTACCTTCCTATCTTAAGGACACCACCCATGCTTTCACTACTTTTGATTCCATCCCATTCACACCTGACCACACTTACCGTCTTTTCCTTCTGGGTGTTTGTTCGCTTTATACTTCCATTCCACACTCTGATGGCCTTAAAGCACTACAATTTTTTCTCGACAGACGCACTGACCTTACTTTTAGCACCGGCACTCTTCTTCGCCTTGCGGAATTGGTCCTCACTCTCAACTCTTTTGAATTTAATGGCCACTTCTTTAATCAAATTAGTGGCGTTGCCATGGGCACCAAAATGGGCCCGAGTTATGCCTGCCTCTTCATGGGTCACTTTGAATATTTGGTGCTTCAAAGTTACGATGGACCATTACCTGAGTTTTACCGTCGCTATATCGACGATGGTATTGGTGTTACAGACATGTCTGAAGCTAACCTCAAAAGATTCATTGACTATGTTGGCAATTTCCATCCTGCAATCAAATTCACTTCTCAGATTTCTACCACTTCAGTTAACTTCCTTGACCTCACTGTCAATATTACTCCTACTGGCCTTACCACCTCTGTCTTTTATAAACCTACTGATGCCCATGGTTTCCTTCTTTACACCTCTTCTCACCCTCCCAGCTGTAAAAATTCCATTCCCTACTCTCAACTTCTACGCTTACGTCGGATATATCACGATGAAGATGATTTCCGTGAACGAGCTCAAGAAATGCTCGAGTTTTTTCGCCGACGTCACTATCCTGAAAGAGTCTTATCTGATGCCCTTAATCGCATTAGTCCCGTTACTCGCCAGGTTGCACTCACTGCTAAACCTGCTACTACATCTGACAGACTCAAATTTGTCTTAACTTTCCACCCTCACTGTTTGGCGGTGAAAAAAATTCTGTTCCGTCATCTGCCTATTCTCCACTCTGATCCTAATACTAGAGAGTTGTTTCGTGATACCCCTTTGGTGGCATATCGTAGGGATAAGAATTTTAGGGATATTCTTGTGCATAGTCGCTTGAGACAAACTAGTCCTTCTCACTTTGGTACTAAACCGTGCCAACGCCGCATATGTAAGACCTGTCCGTTTGTACTCCAAACACAGTCAGTCTCCTTTCCGAACGGTAAATTTACCATTGGGGAGTCTTTCACGTGCGAATCCAGAAACCTGATTTATGCTATCATCTGCAAGAGGTGTGACATGACCTATATTGGTGAGACTGGCAGACGTTTGGCAGACAGGTTTCGTGAAAATTGAATGACATCCATCATGGCAAACATTTACCAGTGGCCCTTCACTTCAACAGCCCTGACCATTCGGGTAACTCTGACATTCATGTCACTGCCCTCCGTTCATGTATCGGCGACGACCGAACTCGCTTTTCGCTGGAGAATCGCCTCATTTTTCAAATGGGCGTTTTAGCTCCTGCTGGGATGAATGTCCAGCATCATTTTGCATAATTCTGGTGGCTTCTGTCGTTATTTTCCTATCTATCCTTGTTTTTGCTTGGGTTCGTCTCGTTTCCGCATTTTCTGTTCTTAGCCGTCACTAGCTCCTACGTCACTTCCGCATGACGCCTCAGTTTTTCAGCCATTTTGAATGTTCCCTTTCTCGACACAGCTAAGTGATTTTTCACGCATTTTATTAGTGTTATTCATTCCTGTCTTCGTTTCGTTGATTATTTACTTTCTTGTTTCGACATGTCTTTCTGGTTTCATGATTTTTTCGCATTATTACTGTTATCGTTTCGCTCATCACTGTGGTTTCATCTGCTTGTATCGCTCATTTGACGTTTTCCTCATCATCACAGATCTTTGTAGTACCTATATGTAGTTCTTGTCCTTGTCACTTGTTCGTAACTGTGGCTGACAAAGGGTAAAACCCGAAACGTCCCTTGTCTCATGTGTACCGTTTACTTGTAAAACTGATTTCATACCATATTATTTTTTAATTTATATATTTGTTATTATACCAATAGGCCTGCCAGTGACTTCCTGGTCTTACAGTCAAAATATGTATGACAATATTCAACTCAAATTTAGTTTGATTTGCTTCCTAAGTCTTCTTAGACATGCCTCTGCTCTTAGTATGTCGCAATCTTCCACAAAGGCAAAATGTGGTACACACACAATGTTATGGCGCCCATATCTGGGTTTGCCTCTACATCAAATAATGAATTAAAAAGGTTATGCATCTTACCGCAATCAATGAAATAATCACACACTTTGTTAAGGTTTTACCAGGCTGTCAATGGTCACTTTTAGACAGCCGCTGCTTCAGACGCAAAGGCAATTTGCTTATTACTTGCTCTGAACCTTCCGTGTATGAAAAATTTCTATCAAGTGGCACCCTGCATAGCAGATGCGGTAGTTTTATTTCCCTCTATGTCTATTTTAACATGAACCAATCGATTTAAACTACAGCGATTTGACATTTATTTTTGAAAATCCCAACCATTATTTACGCTTTTCAAATAAGTTCGTCAGTCGCTTTGGGGGGGGGGGGGGGGGGGGGGGGGGGGGGGACAAAACTTCACAGTTGCACCTCTCCCTTCCTCCTAGTAGTGTCTACCCAAAAGAGGCAAGTCAATGTGACCTGTTTCGAAGCAACGACTAAAAAAATGTTACTTTTAAATCGAGCTGGGACAACAGTGTGATTGTCGGTCTGTTTTGTCAGTTTTATTTTATGCGATAACTCAGCCACTTTTGAAGCTATCTAAAAGATGAAAAGTGATTTTTAATCAGGCTAATGTCCTTTATTTATCCAGTATATTTTCATCTAAGTCTTTAGCTAAGTTTTCATCTTTGTACTTTTCTCTTTATTTATAAGTCTAGACACGTTTTCATAGGAAATAATATAGTATTGAATAAACAGCATTATTGCTTTTACTTCCATTCTGTCTTTTCCTTTTTATTCCTCCTTCTATAGAATGCATTACATTATTTACGTTTTCTGTCTTTCTTTCGCCCCTTCCGCTCCCCTGCACTCAATTGTTCGTTAGTTTCAGTTTGCAAATACCCAAGTGGTTGTAGACTTTTTCCATACTACCCCCCCCTCTCTATATCTCCCGTCTCTTTTTTGAACAAAACACGTGCTGGCCGTCTGCTAAAACAGTTTCATGTTATATTTAAAAATTAGTACGGAGCAACGAAAAAGCCAGTAGTAATCGGGGTGGGTACCCTCGCGTGGCGTTAATAGTTTCAAAAACGCAATCAGCTCTCTGGCGTTTTTGAAAATGCGACGTTCTAAAAAACGACGCCTAACGACACTGTTGCATGTTGTAACTAATAATAGATTCTTAGAATACGTTAGTTAAAAAAAAAATTCAGGGAGTGTCCAATTTTTCCATTAGATTTTATCGTCCTTGACAATTTTCAAATTCTTATAGTAGCGGGTTAGAAATGGTAACTCTACGTCACTAGATTTGGACTTTTTTTTTGAAAAATATGAGCAGGGTAGGGCAAATGCTTGGCGTATTGAAGAAAAATTCAAAATGCAGTAATCTAATATATTTGGGCGAGTGTATGACGGAGATCTCACATCACTGTATCCAACACATATGAAGTATGTGAAGACATACTGGCAAAAAGAAAACGCCAGCACAAAGCATGTATAACAACAGAAACCATCATCATCATCATCATGATCAAGTACATTGCCTAGTGGCGTAGGAGATCATGTCTCTCCACAACTTCCTGTCTCCAGTACAATTTATCAACTCTGCTGTTGACTTCTTTTCATGCCACGATGTCAAACTGTCCAGTATTTGCTCTCTTTGTCTTCCCTATCTCTTTTTCCTTCAATCGTACCTGTTGTTACGGAAACCACCAATAAGATAAAAGGCAGAAAAAACAAAAAAGTAGATTTAAACAGTAGCAAAACCAGTAATTCCAAAGCCAAAGCTCAGGAAGTGTACACAAAAGCAAACAAAGAAGAAGTATCAAAAGAGACAAGAGTGAATACATTAACGAGATAGGCAGAGAATGCTGCACAAAGAAGCTAACAGGAAAATACAAACACGCAAATGGCCTCATTAAAGACAAGAATGGAAAAATGTCTTAGCAACATACAAGAGCATATGAAGACGTGGATGGAACCTTTTGAGGACCTTCTCAACAGACCAGCTCCAAAAAATCCCCCAAACATTAGCCAGCACAAGAAGAGCTACAAACAAACTGTGAAAGACCAACAAAAGAAGAAATACTTGGAAAGTAAACTCTTAATGTTCTTACAACATCAACAGTAGTTACAAAGCAACGTCATCATAAATAGTTAATACAGCTCAGTACAAAAAGTACGCACAATCAGGAAATATATAATACTTAAAGATGGCGTCCTGAAATAACCAACACTTCCATGTTGTATGGAGAATGGTTGAAAGGTATGCAGAAACGTAGCAAAAACATTTAAAAAGTTCATTATTTCCCTTACATTAAAACCATTACTTCAATGGAGCTATTTCCACCTTATTTTACACTTTTTAAATAGCTATTATATAAAATCTGCCTGGGCTAATGCCGCTCAAAACTGGATAGAAAATGTTTCTTTTAATAGTTAATATACAAAATACCTGGGCTAATGCCGCTCAAAACTGGATAGAAAATGTTTTTGTTTTAGTTATTATATGAAATCTTCCTTGGCTAATGTCGCTCAAAACTGGATAGTAAATGGTTTTTTTTAGTTATTATATAAAATCTACTTGGGCTAATGTCGCTCAAAACTGGATAGAAAAAGTTTTTTTGTTTTTTAGTTACTGTATAAAATCTACCTGGGCTAATGCCACTCAAAACTGGATAGACACATTTTTGTTACAGTTATTATGTACAATCGGCTAATGCCTGTATGGTGTGCGTATATATCTATACAGTCATGCGCCAGATAACGTCCGTTCGGACAACGTCCGACCGCATATACGTCCGTGGTCAGAAATCCCGATCGGAGAACAGGACGAAGCGGAAGTAACCGGATGTAGCGAAAGCAACAGCTTCCCGCACGCAACACGTGTATCTCATGTCTCTTGTATACAGTACAAAGCGATTGCGATGCCAGGCGTATAATGGTGCAGTACATATATAACCTATAATACAGTATATATGTCTTGATAGTCATAATAAACGCCTATGTTACTGGCCTATGTATGTACTGTACTGTACTTACTATCGTTATTTTAATGTAAACATTCGAAAATACATTACCGTATGTGTACAGTATCTTGGCTATTTAGTCAATACAGGTACACTACAGTATCCCATATAACTTTGCTAAGTATAGTGTTCGCACAACGTCCAAATCACATAACGTCCTATTTCACAGAATGAACCAGAGTTGGGGCACTGTACGAAGGATGGTCTCCGACCGAGCAAAGTGGAATCAATTTGTTGTTGCCCTACAAGACGCCACTAGGCGTGATGGCCACTGACTGCTTTGACGGTCGGCGGCTAAAGATCAAAGAAGAAGAATCGTGGACGTTAAGCGGCGCATGACTGTAATGTAAATGGGAAACGGAAGGGAGGGAAGACGGGAGCAAACGAATGAATATGTAAGGTTATTTACCACATAGTCTCCCCTGTCCATAGAGCGAACATGCTTCCAGCTTGAAAAGTGCTTGGGGTCTCTAGAAAAGTAAGGTGATTTTATCAGTTCTACATGTTATTGGTCAGTTTGTCTATTGTCTGTCTGTCAGTATATCGGCTTGTCTTCCATTGCAATAGTCTGTATCTATCTATCTATCTATCTATCTATCTATCTATATATCTATCTATCTATCTATCTATCTATCTATCTATCTATCTATCTATCTATCTATCTATCTATCTATCTATATATCTATCTATCTATCTATCTATCTATCTATCTATCTATCTATCTATCTATCTATCTATCTATCTATCTATCTATCTATCTACCCTGCCTGCCTAAACAAAGGTCTTAAAGGCCTCGCAAGTGTAACTTTTCACTGCCACACTCTCTACTGGCCTCTGCTTCCCTCACCATTCAGAAGCTTATATCTGCTTCAATTCTCGTCGTCATTAATCACCAGATGAATATCAAAAATAATATACTACTCGTCAAAAGTCAAGGGCCACTTAGAAAAACCTTGGTTGAAGCCATAAAACAAATCTGATATAAACGTAATTGGTATCAGTCAAAACGGCATTTATTGAATACCAAATTGACATGTCACGTAAAGAAATGGAAACACACATTCAAACGCAATGAAGCTGTGAAGTGTGTCACCCACCTTTTCAAAAGTCTCACAATAGATATTGGACAAATAGAAATTTCAAAATCGGGTATGACCACCGTTTGCAGCAATGCATTCAAGACAGCGTAGACGCACACAGTCCACAAGGGTCCGAAGAGTATCCTGAGGAACAGCTTGCCATTCCTGAAGCAGAAATGTAGTCAGCTGTGCAACATCCATTGGCAGGGGGTGATTTGTTGACAATCTTCGACCAAGGACATCCCAGAGGTGCTCAATCAGAGAAAGGTCAGGTGAATGAGCTGGCCACGCCATCCTGATGATCCCATGTTGCTGAATAAACTCATTCACCACACGAGCTCGATGCGGTCGAGCGTTATCATCTTGGAGGATGGCATTACCACCTATGGCCTCCAGAGCAGGCTGAACAATTGGTCTCAAGATTTCGTTCTGGTATCTTGGGCCGGTCAAGTTGCCTTGGATGATGTAGAGTGGGTGTGGCGTGAGGTTTTTATTGACTCTAGGATCAGTATAGTACTGACAATTACAGAAATAGAATTTCTGCAGAAAACGGTGAAGTCCCAGTGTCTGAGAGAACTACTGGTATCACAAATTAGTTACGGCTGTGAATGTTCTGATCTCGAAACATTAGTGGAGAGGAGACAGACATAAATTGCCACCCCCGCTGTGTAACTAACTGTGATATTACAAAATAAAACAAGGAAACAGATTTTACTTAACAATTATAAAAAAATTGACAAGTCGTTCAAATACAATTTCCTTATTATTTATTTAGTATATACACTATCTACTCTTGTGCTGAAGGGTGAATGTTGAAAAATGGAATGTTATGGATTTGTAATTTTAAATATTATTTACAAATATTTATATTTATATAGATATATAAATATATTACAACAAGTTTTCCAATTATAGGAACAAAAATTATATCAGCTGTGCAGTTATTCAGTTATAGTACATTTATCAGCTGTGCTGTTAATCCTGTCTCTTTCTACGCTAAATCTCTTTCTCGTCACTGACAGTTAATTTGCTCACAATTGCCGACGGAAATGGTACTAATGTGTACTCATCTCTCAAAACGTTCTGTCCTTCTTGGTTTGATTGACACACCACCGGCTGAGGATCGTTCCTTTAGCCCACCCAAGACTGAGGGGGAACTAAAGATGTAGCTCAGGTACAACCTCTGTGCTCCTGCGAAGTTTCAGGCAGCTGGATTGACTCGACATACGTCCTCAGGTTGGATGACACGAATAAAACCTGTAACAAGCAAAAATAGGGGCTAATTTCTGTCATTAAGCCCACCTATTTTTATTGTTTGATGAAATGAGCGTGTCTCAGGTGTCTGCATGTAGGATGAATGACAACATGGCTCAGTATGATTTAGTAATAGCGAGACAAGACATGTGTCTACTTGCAAAACATTCTTTCTGATAAATTAATACATGAATATATCCAATAATATAAATTCAATACATGAATACATCCAATAATATAAATTCAATACATGAATACATCCAATAATATAAATTCAATACATGAATACATCCAATAATGTGTACACCTAGGTGTGATACAACAATGTCCTTCCCCCTATAATATACCAGGCCCTCTCTGACAAGTGATGGTACCATATATCCTAACAATATTGCTGTGTTCTGATGATAGGAGTATATGCGACGAGGACTGTTTGGTGATATATCAGGTTGGAGTTATATGGGACAATAGATTGGAGTAGATGAGACAATAGATTGAGTCCTAACAAGGACTGTTTTGGTTATATTTCAGTTGGTCTGAGATAATAGATTGATGAGTCCTAACAAGGACTGTTTTGGTTATATTTCAGTTGGTTTTATCTGAGATAATAGACTGAAGTTATAGGAGACAATAGATTGAGTTATAGGAGACAATAGATTGAGTCCTAACAAGGACTGTTTTGGTTATATTGCAGTTGGTCTGAGATAATAGATTGAGGTTATAGGAGACAATAGGTTGAGTCCTAAATCATCAATCATATCAGGAAATACAATCATTATACCTAATACGTTCATATTGAAACAATTTATATAAAATATATACAGGTGCAGGTAGTATAACTGACACACAACCAATACAAACTTTATATATCTGCTGTAGGCCTATTTGCCTATAAATAGTAAATTATATTTACCCTCCAAGATTTTAAACAGGCCAGGTTTTGACTCGACTTAGTGAAGCAGGCTGCAGGTCAATGCACTCAGGTAAGCAATAAATCAAGGTTGACAGCTCCTCTCACACAGTCGGTCGTCCCTCTCTGGCTTCGTGTCGGTGTTGCGTGTTTTAGTATAAAATCTCGCCCGATTATATAGGCAGGTAAAGTAACTTCTACTGGTTAAGGAAAGCGTTTGTTTGGTTCTTTTCCGGGCAAGATGATTGGTTGTCTGCAGTTTGTCTCATGCCTCGTACAGCCTAATTTTATTCAGTTTTCTTCCGCCATATTGCGTGAACAAGATGGCCGCGACCCACATCCGAAAAAAACAGGGCTTAAGTTTTTCCTGGCGTAACTTCATGTAATTTATTCTGGCTCAGCGGCTGTGCGGTGATTGGCTGGGCGATTAACAAAGAAGTGTGTTTACACTTTACGACAGTGGGGTCCTGCCGTGTCTGTAGAAGCCTCCCCAGACCATGACAGAACCCCTACCATAACTATCCCCCTCTCGAATTGTGTCATCAGTAAATCGCTCTCCTGGTCGTCTCCAAACTCGAATCCTGCCATCATTGAATGTCACAGTGAAGCGAGATTCATCAGTGAAGAGAACTTGACTCCATTGTTGCCTTGTCCATCGGATGTGCTCACGACACCAAGCAACACGGGCTCTGCGATGAGCAGGAGTAAGAGGGATTCTGACTGCAGGACGTCGAGCAGCCAGTCCAAATTCATGTAAACGTCTGCAAATGGTGCTTTGACTGACATTAACGTTTACATTTTGTCTCAGCTGACATCTTAGAGTGGAACAAGTCACTGTTCGATGGCGCAGGGCTGACAACAAGAGGTACCGGTCATCATGTCTATTGGTGCATCTAGGGCGACCTGGCCGGTGGCGATCCTCCACACTTCCTGTGGCCTGAAATCTCTCCAAAATTCTTCGGGTAGTAGAGTGTGACACTGCAAGCCGTCTAGCAACCTCACGGACAGATAAACCACTTTCAACCCACGCTATAGCCCTCATTTTTTGTAAGGTGGCAAGACTTCTTCTCGGTGGCATGGTTTTTGCAAGTGATGAAACTACCGTAAGTCTGCTGATTGTAAAACAAATTAAGAGTGAACTCTGTTCACGAAAAGTCGCCATTGCACGTGGAATGTCAATCAGCACGATTACTTCACCTGTTTGGATGTACGGAAGTTTGAAAAAACAGATTAAAAATGTGAATTTATGGTCAGCAAACCAAATTGCACGTGATCACCATGGTTGTCAGGGAGTTGTTTTTATGCTTAACGTGAATAGAGGACTGTCAGAGGAAGATATTGCACCCATTTTTACTAAAAACTTCCTTCATTTAATCATTCTATGCGCTTATATAAAAGTGTATTGAAAATAATAGGGTGGCCCTTGACTTTTGACGAGTAGTATAGTTTGCTTGGTATGCGTGTAGCGAGCGAGACGCAGCCAAGGAAGGCAATTGCTTAAAAAAAAAAATTGCGTCCTGCTTTCCCCCGTGCTCTAAAATCGGATCTTCTACTGTTGTAGGCGCGAAGTGGTAATTTATTGGGCTCTAATCTCATGAGATGGCCAAACCACTTAATTTTCTGTCGCTATATATACTTGATGCAGGATGTTGTTACTTCAATTTTTCTGATGCCATCATTTCCTATTCTGTCTCTCCTGGTAACGTTAAGGGGCGGAGCTACAGTGGAATGATATTTTCGTTATTTTTTTTTATTTTTTTTTTTATTTTTATTTTTTTCTCTAACCAGCGGCACTCGAGCTTTCTAGCTCTTTTGGCCAAATGACATGTCATTGCGAGGCTGGGGGGTCAGTGGACTTTCCTTCCAACCCGGTCAGGAGCTTCGCTCCTTCCCATCCACACGGGATTTATGTGCAGGAGCCGCTCAGGTTATTCAGTCAAATTTCCGGTCGTAAACATTCCTTCAAACGCTGACGCCCGGGTTTGAACCATGAAAACCTGGTCGCCAGTACAACGCCGTAGCCATTACACCAGCGCGGCTCCCTTTTCGTTATTAATCGCAGTATTTCAATGAAAACACACTTAACCTACATCAACCATAGATACCCATAATAAAGAGTTTGATGGTATAACATAATTGGTTGCCATGGAAACGGCGGCCATATTGGATTCTATTATTCAACTTCAGTTTGCTAAGGCTTTTTTTTTATTTATTAAGCTATCTATTCCAAATTTAAACAGAATGTTTAACATTACATTTTAAAACATTTTTCAGATTGGATTTTTGATAACTTAAGTAGATCCTAATATACAGAACTTTAAAGTTTAAAATTTTTATAAGATATCAAAAATCTTATCTGACAAAAGTGTTATCCAATAGAAAGTATTTTGTGCCAAATCTGATATTCATTGACCTAAAAACTATGTAAGTTATAAGAACATAAGTAACAAAAAAAAAAAAAAAAAAAAAAAAAAACAAGGTTGTGAGAAAATGTTTATTTTCTCCGTAGAAAAAGCACATTTAAAACATAGAAAATACAATTTACAAACTGAAAATACACCTACTAAGAATGTGTTCTCACAAATTATTTTCACATATTTAGATTCAGGAGAAAATAAATTATCTGAATATAGACTAACTCTAGTTTTCATTTTTGTGCTGTTTTGACTTAAACTGCGATGTAGACCCCCCCCCCCCCCCCCCCCCGCCTCCCCCGGAGCTTTGCTGAAGCATCTCATCTAACAGGATGTGAATCTTTAGTTTACGTGATAAAGCTGTCAGCCTCACAGAATTTAGTTTACAAGAAACGGCTGTCAGCCTCTCAGATTTTAGTTTACATGATAATGCTGTCAGCCTCACACAGTTTAGTTTACATGATAAGGCTGTCAGCCTCACACAGTTTAGTTTACATGATAAGGCTGTCAGCCTTACACAGGTTAATTTACATGAGAAGGCAGTCAGCCCCACAAAGTTTAGTTTACATGATAAGGCTGTCAGCCTCACACAGGTTAGTTTACATGAGAAGGCAGTCAGCCTCACACAGGTTAGTTTACAAGAGCAGGCTGTCATTCCTATACGCAGCCTCAAGCAGTCATCTGTTACTATGTCTCGCTCGATGGTGTGGTAGTATTATTCTTTCTTCGTCATCTTAGCGACCCCCAGAAAGCAACAAGGAGTTAGCATGACGGGCCTTAGAGCTTTTGCTGCCTGGAGCGAGTGGTTTGACCAACGCCGTTTGCCTCAAATTTCTAGGCACGAAAAATAGTTAAATTATACAGGGAAAAAGATTCGTGAATAAAATTTCAGATGAATTTTATTTACAAATCTGGGAGCCGCGCTTGTGTAATGGTTTCGGCGTTGTACTGGCGACCAGGTGTTCATGGTTCAAACCCGGGCGTCAGCATTTGAAGAAATGTTTACGGCCGAAAATTTGACTGAATAGCCTGAACGGCTCCTGTGATAAACTCTCTGTGGATGGGAAGGAGCGAAGCTCCTGACCGGGTTGGAAGGAAAGTCTTCAGGTTTCCCAGCCTCGCAATGACATGTCATTGGGCCGAAGGGCTGAAAGCCCAAGTGCCGTTGGTTAAGGAAAAATTTTTTTTACAAATCTAAAAACACGAGAACGTGAAAATAGCGTGTTAAAATTATATTTAATATTTCGGTTTTAGAGTTTTCTTAGGAAAGATTTATATTGCCTGCTTGGCCTGTCGAATTTGTACAACTGCTAAAGAAAAGTCTAGCTTCATTATGAAAAAAAATCCTTTTTTCTTTTCTCGCCAGCTCCGGCGGCCTGTTTTCTTTAGCGTGCAGGCTGTTCATCCTGGTCGCTCTGTCCGAAGGCCGGCCACTTTAATTGCACACGGAGCAATTTTCCATGTGCCATATTTTGGTGTGAGGAATTTTCCGTGTGCGCATTTTTGACAGTGGGGTTCTTTCTGTGCGCAATTTTCGTGTGGGTTTTTGTTATGTGCGCTTTTTTCATGCATTCTTAGTTTGAACATGATAAGTGTTCGCTTGACAATGATCTGATATAATTCACAACATAGAAGAATGGCAATAAGAGTTTCAAAATTTTAAGTCTGTTGTTGCCATGGTAAACTCAAACTTAATACTTCCTCATCTGGAGGTGTTTCCTTTCGGATGAATTCGTTTGCCGTTTATCTGGTAGCCATTAACTATTTCTTCGGTTATTGTTTTCAATAAAACCATTGTCTGTTGAAACGTTCAGAGCACTGTTTTTTCTAATATTACTGTTTTGTTTTGTAATTTAATTCCCTATTCCTAGCTTTACCGGTTAGTAGATCATTATCTCCGATTCCGTATTTTTATTTTTGATATTCTACAACTATGCAAGCCGTGTAATTCCCGGAGTGTCTCAGACGGATGTTACCTGTGACATTCTTACCCCAATAAAGAAACACAGTAGTAAGTAACATGTTAACAGTAAGTACTATATTACTAGTGTCCGACAGCACCCCCTTCCTGGATGTCACGCGAGGCGGACCGCCCCCTCGCACCCTTTAGTATGCCACTGAATAGATCTACTGTACCCACACGAAACTCGTCGTACAAGGCGACTAAAATTAATTCTGCATGGGGACGCCAACCTCATCATGTGAAATTAACAGCCACAGAAACCACATTTGCAACAGCATGTGACTGGTAGGTACAGGCTTCCCACTCAGGGATAAGCTATGTTCTGACTTTATGCTCCGTAAGAAGCGCAAACTAAAATGATGATGATGATGGTGGTGATGATGATGATGGTGGTGATGATGATGATGGTGCTGATGATGATGATGGTGGTGATGATGATGGTGGTGGTGATGATGGTGATGATGATGATGGTGGTGATGATGATGATGGGGGTGATGATGATGATGGGGGTGATGATGATGATGATGGTGGTGATGATGATGATGGTGCTGGTGATGATGATGGTGGTGGTGATGATGATGATGGTGGTGATGATGATGATGGTGGTGATGATGATGATGGTGGTGATGATGATGATGCAAGCTGTCCACAGATACCTACAAAACAACTTTTGTGTCTGTCCTGTGTCTGATATTCGGCTGACTCTTTCGGGCTTCAGCAACATGCTTGGCTCTTCTTCTGCGATCGGCACTATAATCCGAAATGATTCTGAGGAAATGAAAAATAAGAAGAGGGTTATGGTAACTGTGATGGGGTGTATGTAGGTAGATAAATAAGTGTGTAGATTTCACAACGACAGTAATGATACACCTCTATCATTAGGTGGTAGCGCAGTGGTTAGAGCACTGGCTTCCTAGCTCGGTGGTCTATAGTTCGATCCCCAATTGAGGTGGGCTTTTTTTTAAACCGCAAACAGCTCCAGGGGTAGACCCAGCCTCATGAACTGAGTACCAGAGCAACAGTTAAGGCTGCCGGCGTGATGTTGACCACATCACCCCCTAGTGTGCCGATGGTCAAGAAAGTATGGGCCTAACACCATATTCCCAATATGCCTCAATGGGCGTATAACGGGATCCTTTACCTTTATCCTCTACTATTAAACTCGCTTTCTATGGACGGTACACAAAATAGAACTCCCTTAAACACCAAGTTCAGTTTCCTGCAAAACGTTTATGTATAAATTTCTTATAACATTGAAGTTATGAGCAGGAAAAATTACAATATATATATATATATATATATATATATATATATATATATATATATATATATATATATATATATTTTATATATATTATATATTTTATATATATATATTTATATATATACATTTATATATACTGAAGCACATTAAAAACGCACCACTATTATATATACTGATGCCGAGAAGCTGGAAAAAAAAAAAGATGTGGGAATGGATTTTCCCCGTGTTTGTCATGAGGTAGAGAGCGAATGGCTGCTGAAATGGAAAGTGCATGACTCAACCCACGGGTTTGTGTACAGACTACATGAAAACAATGAAAGTTACACGTGCAACACGATTCCCAACAGCTATGACCCTGAAAATGTGGACGCGTTGTGCAGTATACTCGGTATAAAAAGGCCGTTGAGACAAAATACTTAGTACATGTGCTTGAAATGCTACGACTATCTGAAAACGACCGCCAACGAGCCATTGGTATGCTGGAGACCGGAATGAGCTCGCGGGCCATTGCCAGTAGGATGAATTGCCACCACAGCACTATTGTACGTCTCAATGAACGTTACAGAACCACTGGCAGTGCCCGGGATAGACTTCGGAGTGGCCAACCACGAGTTACTACCACTGCGCAAGATCGACATATTGTGCTGAGTCACCTAAGGAATCGTTCTCTCCCGGCAAGTCAAACAGCAAGAGCAATAGTGGGTAGACGTGGGCAAGTCTCACGAATGACAGTCATACGACGACTCAGAGATACAGGCCTTAATGCAAGACGACCTTATGTTGGGCCAAACTTGACTCACAGACATCGTCAGCAGCGCCTTCAATGGGCAGAGCAACATGTCAGATGGACTAGACTGCAGTGGAATGCTGTCCTATTCACAGACGAGAGCAGATTCAACATATCCTTTGCTGATGGACGTATGCGGATTTGGCGACGGTGTGGACAGCGCTTTGCAGATTGCTGTGTTCGTCAGCACAACCGATTTGGAGGTGGCAGTATTCACATTTGGAGAGGATTCAGTTTTCATCATCGCTTGCCTCTTCACGTCTTCCGTGGAAATGTTAATGCTGTGACATATCGATATGAGGTTCTGGATGCATTGGTTGCTCCTGCGTTTACAAATTATCCAGACTTGCAGCTTCTCCAGCAGGATAACGCACGTGCGCACACCGCATGCATTACGCAGCAATATCTACAGCAGCAGAACATTGTGACGATTGATTGGCCTGCCCTATCACCAGACATGTTCCCTATAGAACATCTGTGGGACGAGCTTGGACGCAGAGTCTACAGGCAAGGTTCTCCAGCTAATCTGCAACAGCTGGAAGCTGCTCTTACACGTGAATGGGACTTGATTCCCCGGAATTTCCTTCAGAGACTTATGCGTTGCATGCGGAGCCGCTGCCAAGCTTGTTTGCAAGCACACGGTGGACATACCAGATACTGAGGACAGTGTGAATGCATTGTTTTTTTTGGTTGCATTTTTGGTTTTCTCCCTTGCCTTCACACAATGCATTGAATTTCATAACAATCAAATGTACAAATTAATTACCAGCATGGATTCATAGGAAAATGAATAAAGATTCCAAATACACTTGTATGTAAACTTGTAAACACTTATATTTTCATTTCACACTCTGTTCCTGGATTATACAGGTGGTGCGTTTTTAATGTGCATCAGTATACACACACACATATATATATATATATATATATATATATATATATATATATATATATATATATATATATATATATATATATATATATATATATATATATATATATATATATATTTTTTTTTTTCCCTCTTAACCAACGGCACTTGGGCTTTCAGCCCTTCGGCCCAATGACATGTCATTGCTAGGCTAGGGAGCCTCCGGATTTCCTTCCAACCCGGTCAGGAGCTTCGCTCCTTCCCAACCACAGAGGGTTTATGTCAGTAGCCGTTCAGGTTATTCAGTCAAAATCCCGGTCGATGACACTACTTCAAATGCTCACGCCCGGGCTTGAACCTTGGACACCTGATCGCCAGCGCAATGTGGTAACCATTACACCAGCACGGCTCCCAATGATAAAAAAATACAGTCTCAGTGCTTGAGCAGGTGGCATAGTACAAGCGACTTTGCATAGGTCTGTTGAAGGTCTAAGTTCCTTATATACATTCTTATATGGGAAATGAATGAATGAATGACCAGAAGGTCGGAGCTAAGTGTACATCTTACCTCAATGTTTTTGAATCCTTCTTTGCGTTAGATGCTTTCGGCTTAATGCTTCCTATTACAAAGATGAAAGAAGGTAAAAATAACTTTCATTATCAACATTTTTCTTCTCGCTCCCTATGGAGTATAGCACCACGACTGTAGCTGGCAACCCCCCCCCCCCTCTTTTTGATGGAAGCTTGCACAAAACATTCACATGCTTCTGTAGTCGTGATTTCTGTAGTCGTGATGTGATGTCTCTGTAGTCGTGATGTGATGTCTGTAGTGGTGATGTGATGTCTGTAGTGGTGATGTGATGTCTGTAGTCGTGATGTGATGTATGTAGTCGTGATTTCTGTAGTCGTGATGTGATGTCTGTAGTCGTGATTTCTGTAATCGTGATGTGATGTCTGTAGTCGTGATGTGATGTCTGTAGTCGTGATTTCTGTAGTCGTGATGTGATGTCTGTAGTCGTGATGTGATTTCTGTAGTCGTGATGTGATTTCTGTAGTCGTGATGTGATTTTTGTAGTCGTGATGTGATGCATGTAGTCGCGATTTCTGTAGTCGTGATTTCTGTAGTCGTGATGTGATGTCTGTAGTCGTGATTTCTGTAGTCGTGATGTGATTTCTGTAGTCGTGATTTCTGTAGTCGTGATGTGATGTCTGTAGTCGCGATTTCTGTAGTCGTGATTTCTGTAGTTTCTGTAGTAGTGATGTGATTTCTGTAGTCGTGATTTCTGATATCGTGATTTCTGTAGTCGTGATGTGATTTCTGTAGTCGTGATTTCTGTAGTCGTGATGTGATTTCTGTAGTGTTGATTTCTGTATTCGTGATTTCTGCAGTCGTAATGTGATTTCTGTAGTCGTAATTTGATTTCTGCAGTCGTGATTTCTGTAGTCGTGATGTGATTTCTGTAGTCGTGATTTCTGTAGTCGTGATTTCTGTAGTCGTGATGTGATTTCTGTAGTCGTGATTTCTGTAGTCGTGATTTCTGTAGTCGTGATGTGATTTATGTAGACGTGATTTCTGTAATCCTGATGCCTGTAGTCGTGATTTGATTTATGTAGTCGTGATGTGATGTCTGTAGTCGTGATATCTGTTGTCATGATTTCTGTTGTCATGATGTGATTTCTGTAGTAGTGATGGGATTTCTATAGTCGAGATGTGATTTCTGTAGTCGTGATGTCTGTAGTCGTGATTTCTGCAATCGCCATTTTTGTAGTCGTGACTTCTACAGTCGTGATTTGATTTCTGTAGTCGTAATTTGATTTCTGTAGTCGTGATATCTGAAGTCGCGATCTCTGTGGTCGTGATGTGATTTCTGTAGTCGTGATGTGATTTCTGTAGTCGTGATTTCTGTAGTCGTGATTTCTGTTGTCGTGATGGGATTTATGGAGACGTGATTTCTGTAGTCGTGATGTCTGTAGTCGTGATATGATTTCTGTAGTCGTGATGTGATGTCTGTAGTCGTGATTTCCGTTGTAGTGATGTGATTTCTTTAGTCATGATCTGATTTCTATAGTCGAGATGTGATGTCTGTAGTCGTGAAGTGATTTCTGTAGTCGTAATGTGATTTCTGTAGTCGCGATGTGATTTACTATAGTCGTGATTTCTTTTTTCGTGATGATTTCTGTATTCGTGATGTGATTTCTGTAGTCGTGATTTCTGTAGTTGTGATGTGATTTCTGTAGTCGTGATGTGATTTCAGTTGTTGTGATGTCTGTAGTCGTGATTTCTGCTGTCACCATTTCTGTAGTCGTAATTTCGACAGTCGTGATTTCTGTAGTCGTGATGTGATTTCTGTAGTCGTGATTTCTGTAGTCGTGATGGGATTTCTGTAGTCGTGATTTAGATTTATATAGTCGTGATGTGATTTCTGTAGTCGTGATTTCTGTAGTCGTGATTTCTATAGTTGCGATGTGATTTCTGTAGTCGTGATGTGATGTCTGTAGTCGTGATTTCTGTAGTCGTGATTTCTGTAGTCGTGATGTGATTTCTGAAGTCGTGATTTTATTTCTGTAGTCGTGATGTAATTCCCGTAGTCGTTATTTCTGTAGTCGTGATGTGATGTCTGTAGTCGCGATTTCTGTAGTCGTGATTTCTGTAGTCCTGATTTCTCTAGTCGTAGTTTCTGTAGTCGTGATGGGATTTCTGTAGTCGTGATTTATGTAGTCGTGATTTCTGTAGTCGTGATTTATGTATTTTCTGTAGTTGTGATGTGATTTCCGTAGTCGTGATTTCTGATGTCGTGATTTCTGTAGCCATGATGTGATTTCTGTAGTGTTGATTTCTGTAGTCGTGATTCCTGTAGTCGTAATGTGATTTCTGTAGTCGTAATTTGATTTCTGTAGTCGTGATTTCTGTAGTCGTGATTTCTGTAGTCGTGATGTGATTTCTGTAGTCGTGATGTGATTTCTGTAGTCGTGATGTGATTTCTGTAGAGGTGGATTCAGTAGTCGTGATGTCTGTAGTCGTGATATGATTTCTGTAGTCGTGATGTGATTTCTGTAGTCGTGATTTCTGTTGTCGTGATGTGATTTCTGTTGTCGTGATTTCTGTAGTTGTGATGTGATTTTGTAGTCGTGATGTGTTTTCTGTAGTCGTGATTTCTGCAGTCGTCATTTCTGTAGTCGTGATTTCTACAGTCGTGATTTCTGTAGTCGTGATGGGATTTCTGTAGTCGTGATTTATGTAGTCGTGATTTCTGTAGTCGTGATTTATGTATTTTCTGTAGTTGTGATGTGATTTCTGTAGTCGTGATTTCTGATGTCGTGATTTCTGTAGTCGTGATTTCTGTAGTCGTTATTTCTGTAGTCGCGATGTGATTTCTGTAGTCGAGATGTGATGTCTGTAGTCGGAATTTCTGTAGTCGTGATGTGATTTCTGTAGAGGTGGATTCAGTAGTCGTGATGTCTGTAGTCGTGATATGATTTCTGTAGTCGTGATGTGATTTCTGTAGTCGTGATATCTGTTGTAGTGATTTATGTAGTCGTGGTGTGATTTCTGTAGTCGTGATGTGGTTTCTGTAGTCGTGATGTGATTTGTGTAGTCGTGATGTGATTTCTGTAGTCGTGATGTGATTTCTGTAGTCGTGATTTCTGATATCGTGATTTCTGTAGTCGTGATGTGATTTCTGTAGTCGTGATTTCTGTAGTCGTGATGTGATTTCTGTAGTGTTGATTTCTGTATTCGTGATTTCTGCAGTCGTAATGTGATTTCTGTAGTCGTAATTTGATTTCTGCAGTCGTGATTTCTGTAGTCGTGATGTGATTTCTGTAGTCGTGATTTCTGTAGTCGTGATTTCTGTAGTCGTGATTTCTGTAGTCGTGATGTGATTTATGTAGACGTGATTTCTGTAATCCTGATGCCTGTAGTCGTGATTTGATTTATGTAGTCGTGATGTGATGTCTGTAGTCGTGATATCTGTTGTCATGATTTCTGTTGTCATGATGTGATTTCTGTAGTAGTGATGGGATTTCTATAGTCGAGATGTGATTTCTGTAGTCGTGATGTCTGTAGTCGTGATTTCTGCAATCGCCATTTTTGTAGTCGTGACTTCTACAGTCGTGATTTGATTTCTGTAGTCGTAATTTGATTTCTGTAGTCGTGATATCTGAAGTCACGATCTCTGTGGTCGTAATGTGATTTCTGTAGTCGTGATGTGATTTCTGTAGTCGTGATTTCTGTAGTCGTGATTTCTGTTGTCGTGATGGGATTTATGGAGACGTGATTTCTGTAGTCGTGATGTCTGTAGTCGTGATATGATTTCTGTAGTCGTGATGTGATGTCTGTAGTCGTGATTTCCGTTGTAGTGATGTGATTTCTGTAGTCATGATCTGATTTCTATAGTCGAGATGTGATGTCTGTAGTCGTGAAGTGATTTCTGTAGTCGTGATGTGATTTCTGTAGTCACGATGTGATTTACTACAGTCGTGATTTCTTTTTTCGTGATGATTTCTGTATTCGTGATGTGATTTCTGTAGTCGTGATTTCTGTAGTTGTGATGTGATTTCTGTAGTCGTGATGTGATTTCAGTTGTTGTGATGTCTGTAGTCGTGATTTCTGCTGTCGCCATTTCTGTAGTCGTAATTTCGACAGTCGTGATTTCTGTAGTCGTGATGTGATTTCTGTAGTCGTGATTTCTGTAGTCGTGATGGGATTTCTGTAGTCGTGATTTAGATTTATATAGTCGTGATGTGATTTCTGTAGTCGTGATTTCTGTAGTCGTGATTTCTATAGTTGCGATGTGATTTCTGTAGTCGTGATGTGATGTCTGTAGTCGTGATTTCTGTAGTCGTGATTTCTGTAGTCGTGATGTGATTTCTGAAGTCGTGATTTTATTTCTGTAGTCGTGATGTAATTCCCGTAGTCGTTATTTCTGTAGTCGTGATGTGATGTCTGTAGTCGCGATTTCTGTAGTCGTGATTTCTGTAGTCCTGATTTCTCTAGTCGTAGTTTCTGTAGTCGTGATGGGATTTCTGTAGTCGTGATTTATGTAGTATGATTTCTGTAGTCGTGATTTATGTATTTTCTGTAGTTGTGATGTGATTTCCGTAGTCGTGATTTCTGATGTCGTGATTTCTTCTGTAGCCATGATGTGATTTCTGTAGTGTTGATTTCTGTAGTCGTGATTCCTGTAGTCGTAATGTGATTTCTGTAGTCGTAATTTGATTTCTGTAGTCGTGATTTCTGTAGTCGTGATTTCTGTAGTCGTGATGTGATTTCTGTAGTCGTGATGTGATTTCTGTAGTCGTGATGTGATTTCTGTAGAGGTGGATTCAGTAGTCGTGATGTCTGTAGTCGTGATATGATTTCTGTAGTCGTGATGTGATTTCTGTAGTCGTGATTTCTGTTGTCGTGATGTGATTTCTGTTGTCGTGATTTCTGTAGTTGTGATGTGATTTTGTAGTCGTGATGTGTTTTCTGTAGTCGTGATTTCTGCAGTCGCCATTTCTGTAGTCGTGATTTCTACAGTCGTGATTTCTGTAGTCGTGATGGGATTTCTGTAGTCGTGATTTATGTAGTCGTGATTTCTGTAGTCGTGATTTATGTATTTTCTGTAGTTGTGATGTGATTTCTGTAGTCGTGATTTCTGATGTCGTGATTTCTGTAGTCGTGATTTCTGTAGTCGTTATTTCTGTAGTCGCGATGTGATTTCTGTAGTCGAGATGTGATGTCTGTAGTCGGAATTTCTGTAGTCGTGATGTGATTTCTGTAGAGGTGGATTCAGTAGTCGTGATGTCTGTAGTCGTGATATGATTTCTGTAGTCGTGATGTGATTTCTGTAGTCGTGATATCTGTTGTAGTGATTTCTGTAGTCGTGATGTGGTTTCTGTAGTCGTGATGTGATTTGTGTAGTCGTGATGTGATTTCTGTAGTCGTGATGTGATTTCTGTAGTCGCGATGTGATTTCTGTAGTCGTGATTTCTGTAGTCGTGATGTGATTTTGTAGTCGTGATGTGTTTTCTGTAGTAGTGATTTCTGCAGTCGCCATTTCTGTAGTCGTGATTTCTACAGTCGTGATTTCTGTAGTCATGATGTGATTTATGTAGTCGTGATGGGATGTCTGTAGTCGTGATGCGATTTCCTTCGTCGTGATGGGATTTCTGTAACCGTGATTTTTGTAGTCGTGATTTCTCTAGTCGTGATTTCTGTAGTCGTTAGTTCTGTAGCCGCGATGTGATTTCTGTAGTCGAGATGTGATGTCTGTAGTCGGGATTTCTGTAGTCGTGATTTCTGTAGTCGTGATGTGATTTCCGAAGTCGTGATTTTATTTCTGTAGTCGTGATGTGATTTCCGTAGTCGTTATTTCTGTAGTCGTGATGTGATGTCTGTAGTCGCGATTTCTGTAGTCGTGATTTCTGTAGTCCTGATTTCTCTAGTCGTGGTTTCTGTAGTCGTGATGGGATTTCTGTAGTCGTGATTTATGTAGTCGTGATTTCTGTAGTCGTGATTTATGTATTTTCTGTAGTTGTGATGTGATTTCTGTAGTCGTGATTTCTGATGTCGTGATTTCTGTAGCCGTGATGTGATTTCTGTAGTGTTGATTTCTGTAGTCGTGATTCCTGTAGTCGTAATGTGATTTCTGTAGTCGTAATTTGATTTCTGTAGTCGTGATTTCTGTAGTCGTGATGTGATTTCTGTAGTCGTGATGTGATTTCAGTAGTCGTGATTTCAGTAGTCGTGATTTCTGTAGTCGTGATGTGATTTCTGTAGAGGTGGATTCAGTAGTCGTGATGTCTGTAGTCGTGATATGATTTCTGTAGTCGTGATGTGATTTCTGTAGTCGTGATATCTGTTGTAGTGATTTATGTAGTCGTGGTGTGATTTCTGTAGTCGTGATGTGGTTTCTATAGTCGTGATGTGATTTGTGTAGTCGTGATGTGATTTCTGTAGTCGTGATGTGATTTCTGTAGTCCTGATTTCTGTTGTCGTGATGTGATTTCTGTAGTCGTGATTTCTATAGTTATGATGTGATTTTGTAGTCGTGATGTGATTTCTGCAGTCGCCATTTCTGTAGTCGTGATTTCTACAGTCGTTATTTCTGTAGTCGTGATGTGATTTCTGTAGTCGTGATGTGATTTATGTAGTCGTGATGGGATGTCTGTAGTCGTGATGCGATTTCTTTCGTCGTGATGGGATTTCTGTAATCGTGATTTTTGTAGTCGTGATTTCTGTAGTCGTGATTTCTGTAGTTGTTATTTCTGTAGTCGCGATGTGATTTCTGTAGTCGAGATGTGATGTCTGTAGTCGGGATTTCTGTAGTCGTGATGTGATTTCTGTAGTTCGTGAAGTGATTTCTGTAGTCGTTATGGGATTTCTGTAGTCGAGATTTCTGTAGTCGTGATGTGATAAACAAGCGCCAAAGCCTTATCGCCCTATCTTTTCCTACATCTTTCTTTTTTTATTTGCTCCCACATTGTACTCTTTCTCCTACATTTTGCTATTTCATCGCTGTTCAGGTAATCTTTTAATCGACACTGGACAATAAACTGTAATCTTTATTCCTCGCGACTGGTATCTAGAGAATCACATTTGTTCTTTCATCGGTCGTAAAGAAATTCTTTTGATTCAGTTTCCCACCTTGTCAAATACTTGTACATCTGGTTTCACAAACATCTTGTGACACCCCAGCTTGGACGAAAGACATCATTCTTATGATAACTAGTCCCTGTGTAAATAATTGTCACACATACCAGCTTGGGATACTATTCTTTGAGAGACGCCAGGTGGACATCTTTTTAGGGCTGAGCCGTTGTATAAACAAAACACGGTCGCCGTAGCACGCAATTTAATAGACCCCGGCGACAATAGACCCCGGCGACAATGGCCTCGGGACAGGCACAAGATGGGTGCCAGAAAAGAAAACGTAGCACAGAATAATGGCTGGGCGATAGACAAAGAGCGCTTTGACAGGTAGAAGGCGGTAGACAGTTTGGCATTGGCCAACCAATGATCTAAACACCTGGTTGTCAGGCAAGCCCGGCAACGAATCTTGTTCGCGAATTGCCCAACCCTCTTTTAGACTGACAGGGAACAAGAGAGATCCAAGGTCTGGGTCACAAGATGGAAGCCTGGTAATTGGTTGAGAGGCGGAGTTTCACGTCACAGGCAAGATTTGGGAACATATGGGCGTGTTAGCGATATAATGTACCACGCTGTTCAGTAGATATCAGTCCAGTTTTTTCAACATTGTGGTGTAGAGAATATCCCAGGGCATAACCTGCAATTAGTTCAGTGTGGACACAATAATTCGTATCTGTGGTACATTGCGTTTTTAAAGGATTTTGCTAAGGGAAAAGAAGGTTAGTAGATCTTATCCAGATTATTAATACATTTTTCTTATTCTTTACTTATTTATCTTAGCCGTCTAGCTTAATATGCGAAAGCTAGTTTTTCAATTAATTCTTCTAGTACACGACTAAATAAAATCAGAAGATTTTCATCTAAGATGATAGGCTGATAGGAAGTAATTAATAGTTTATACTTCACCTTCATCTAGCTTGTTAAATCATCCTCACAGTCTTCCATGCGCACACACTTTCATACACGATATATTTAACATAGTGTTACTGGCAGTTTTCGCTTATATTATAGTCGTCAGCCTGTTTGATTCGTTTGTGGTCAAAGAGAAAGAACTGGCTGTTAACTTTTTAGAGTCAAGTTAGATTTTGGGGTTATCCCCCTTGTCTTATTCATCTATCCTTATAAGGATCGATTGTGCTCTGGTTCAGGGAAATGTTTTAAATAGTTGACATTCCCCAAGTCGCTATTCAGATGTCCATATAAGGAGCGCTTCAGCTATCTTTTCTGAGAACGCTCTAGATCGTATGTTAGCTCTACTCAGGGAAGTGCTGACTGGGCATGCGCTGAATTTTGGCGCGGGGATTGTGAGACTTCCTACCGGGCAGTCTACCTGGGTCTTCGGACCGGACAAGAGGTCGGAGAGATTTTCTCCGGCGATATTTTGGGGAAATGAAATCCTCTGTGTGACAAAGATGTCTGTGATTTTTCCCCATGTTTATTCTGAGCGCCAAGGAAGGCGAGTGTTGTTATTTTGTGATTATTCTAGGATGCTGTCAAGGTAAAGAATACCCATTTGAATCTTTATTGTTATGCCTAGAACTGCAGGTTTATTTGTTGCCAGCATATATGGCCATTGACATTTTTTGAGGCGATTTTCTCCCTGTGCGGAGAAGAGTGATATGATATCCAAGACTGATAAGTCTTATTTGTTTAAAAGAAGCCCAGAGATCATAGTACTGTTTGGAACCCGCTATTCAGGCGGTATGATATAGGCATGGACTGATGCCTTGCTGGTCGGAGATAACCCAGAGGTTACCATAGGATAGAAACCCGCTCTTTTTGCGGCCTGCATTTTTCATCAGAAGAAGTACCTGACGTGTTAGGTAAGAGGAGTCATAGACAATTGTTAAGTACTTGGGAACCCGCCACTTTGTGCGCGGCATGTTTGCTAGAGGTACCTGACGCGCTTAGTCAGTATCAGTATCAGTAGAACATTGACAGACCACGAGCATTCTGTGGTATAAGCTGCTGGTGATTTATTGATGTCGGATGTATGCAACCATTATCATGTCTGTGATGTCCATGAACCTTGTCCAATTGACTGTGCATTTGATGTCGTCGTACGTCCTGTATTAAATTGTTGGAAACGTCAACAGTCGTTTACCACCTTATTGACTTCTCCATGTTGATCGTCACTACGTATTGTTCTATGTACCAACACGTTACATAGGTGGTAGCAACCCGCTCACTACAGCAATAAGATATACATTTATACTGCCACAACAGTTACCATTGCAACACATAGTTAGAATTGAACTCATAGAAATCGATAGTGAGGAGTAGTATAAATGAAAGTCAACCAGTGATATTAAGTGTGAAAACTTACGAAGACTTTTGTGTCTTCAGTCCATCAGAAGTCGGAGTCTGCACGCTACGTGCTTGTCGTCTAACCAGAAAAAAGTTATCAAAACGGACTTTTGGCTAGCAGAATTCGCCATAGGACATCCTTCATTCCTCAATTAAAAAGGAATGTTTCTCGCCCACGATTAAGACGGAGGACGCAGCATTTTTCGTCACCCTACACCACGTGCACACAAGTTCATTACATATCCAAATAGCAAGCTCAGCTCCATCGGAAGCTTACCATCTGAAGTCAAGCTTAAAAGTTGAATCTCATACTTATACCAAGTGCTGCACACTCTTAAGCGCATTCTACGAAGCAGACTCCAAAGTATATATTATGAATCACAATTACATACTCAAGGTAATGAGTCTACATACCAAGAACATTTCATGAAGATATCCAGTCTAGCCAGTACTCTTCGGAGATTAGACAACTGACATTTTTCATACGACAACTGTTAATTGTTGGTCAACGCTACAGAGATATTGTCAAACAGTGAAGGACTGTATATCGTCAACGTTCCCAGTACATCAAAAGTTTTCATCAGAACGTCCTCGACTTAGAGATACTCAACTCGACATAACTTATAACAACTTGGGACATTCTATACATAATTGTGAATCATCCTACCCGGGAGAAGCGTTTATAGACAAATGGACTGTGTAGATTACTCACCATTTTGGTAACACGTATGATATCACATCATCATCATTTCGCTTTACGCAAGCTCATTCTTCTATCATTAACCACAATATTACTATCTCATCTGTGTGTTTTCGTGTGAATCGTCTTTTACCATCATCACGTTCTAACCCCTACCAACCCTATATGTGTAGACATTAATTAATAAACCCACTAATCGTTTGATCGTTATCTAGTTTGTTAATGTATCACTCGTGCTGTCAGTGTTAAATATTTACATATATGTAAATTTCTGCACTCAGATGAGGTTGGGGGCTTTTTCTGTTTCGGGATCTGAGGGCAGAAGCTAAGGTCGTGGGGAAACTTAACTCTTTCAATAAATTCACAACAAAACACTGTCCGGTGGAAAGAATTCGCATTCTCTTGTCCTTATCTCGGATACGTCTCTATCCTTTCTTTATGAGCCAGTTTCTGGAGACCTTCTACCTAATATCTCATAGGCTATTCCTGGCGAAAACTACTGTCGAAGTTGCCCCGATACTCACCACACGACAAGTACTCAACAAAAACATTCCAAGCCCAACAGCCCTGTGCCATGCGTTCACATCTTCTTTATGCCTTTCATGTCTGTCGACAGAGCTCTTCTCCGTGTATTTGTGAGCCTCCCTCTATTTCTCGTAACATGGGGCTTCCAGAATAAGGATTACCCTGTAATGCTACCTGTTGGTTTTTTTTTCTATAATGCGTGCCCTATACAACGCTAGCATCTTTTCCCCATCTCCTGTCCCAATATGGTGCACAACAGGTTCTTTCCACCAGTTTTACATTAGATGTCATACAATTTCAGTCCTCTAGTCTTGGTGAATATCCATTTGTGAATGTCTGTATCACTGTGGTTGTAATTTTCGCTGTTTTCCATGCTTTCAGAGCTGATTTGACATTTGAGTTCAAAAATCAAATTAACTTACTTACTTAGTCGTTCCCCTTCTACCGAGTGGTGTAGAGGTTTGGAAGAGAGAGCGCCAGACTATCCTATCGGCTGTCTTCCTCCTGGCCTGGTTCCATTCTAGTCCTTGGTCCTTCAAAGATTGTCTAATGTTGTCCTCCCAGCGGACTCTGGGTCGTCCTCGGGTCTGGATCCTTGGCTCTTTGTTTCCCATGCTTGTCGTGGTATCCGATCTTCTCCCATTCTGCAGACATGGCCAAACCATCTTAATTGGGACTGTTCTACTTGGGTCTGCAGGGGGTAGGATTTAAGGCCTTGACGTATCGTCTGGTTGCGTACCATGTCTCTTCTTGTTACTTCAACCACCTTATTCAGATACCTCATTTCTGAGGTTTGGATCTGGCTTTTATGGGTTGTAGTCATTGCCCATGACTCGCATCCATATGTCAAGACTGAGACATAGGTGGAGCGGTATACAGCCATCTTCGTTTTCTTACCAACCTCTCTCTTGCTGAGGAATCCTCGATTTATGGCCTGAAAAAGTCTCCCAGCTGCTGCTTTTCGAGTGGCCAACTCTTCTTTGATGCCTCCCTTTCGGTCTATAATAGCTCCGAGGTATTTAAAGTGGTCGACCTGCTCCAGGACCTGTTCTCCCAGCTTAATCTGATGTCTTCTTTCTTCTCGTGATATCACCATGGATTTTGTTTTAGAGCTGCTTATGACCATCCCTCTCTTCTCCAGCTCTTCCTTCCAGACTTGCAGGTTGGATTGGAGATGTGCCTCTGATTTAGCAATCAGGGCAACATCATCAGCAAATGCCAGCTCCGAAATATAGACCTGTCTCATCTTCCAGTACCCCACTGAATACTTTCTTGTTCTCTCCTTACATGCCTTGATGACATCGTCCATAAGGAGTATGAAGAGGTAAGGTGATAGGATATCACCTTGTCTTACACCAGTGGTGGTCCTGAACTCTTCTGACTTATGGTTTGCTGTCCTCACATAATTTCTGCAAGACTTGTAGAAGCTCTGTATAGCATGAATCAGAGGTGCTGGAATATTCTTCCTTGCCAAACAGTCCCAAAGTTTGCTCCAGGGGACCCTGTCAAACGCCTTTTCCAGATCTATGAAACAAAGATGCATCTCACTCTTATACTCAAGGGCCTTTTCACTCAGCTGTCTGAGTGTGAAGATTAGGTCTTGAGTACTTCGGTTTGCTCGGAATCCGCACTGGACCTCATCCAATTGTGGCTCAGCTAGGCGTCGGAGTCTCTGCTCTAGGATTCTAGAGTAGATTTTACCAGGGACACTGAGAAGGGATATGCCTCTATGGTTTCCACACTGTCGATTGTCACCCTTTTTGAAAATTGGTGTTATGATGGCAATCTCCCAATCCTTTGGTATGGTCTTGTTGTACCACGCTGCCTGTAAAACCCTTAAGAGTAATAGGTCGCCTGATGCTCCCATGAACTTAACCATTTCTGGTGTTATACCATCATGCCCTGCTGCTTTGCCCATCTTGATTTTCTCCAGTGCTGCCTTCAGTTCTTCCATCTTTATGTCATCTTCACCATCATTGGTTTTCTCTTCTGTGCTAGTGTTTATCATTTCTGATGCTTCACCATGCTCACCATCCAGGAGTTCTGAGAAATATTCTTTCCATCTTTCCATTACTTCCTTCGGGGCAGTAAGCAATTTGCCTTGCTTGTCCTTTATAAATTTGAGAGGGCATTGTTTTTCCTTCCTCATGTTCTTTAGGGTCTTATAGAACAATTTCTGGTTTTCTTGTGCATCTTTTTCTAGCTTTTCTCCAAATTCTTCCCAGGACTTCTGTTTTGCTGCTAGCACTTTGTTCTTTGCTTCTGTTCTGAGTGTCACATATTCTCTATATTTTTCCATTTGTCCTGTTGTGTTTTTAGCTCCTAAGTATTGTTTCCATGCCATTTTCTTCTCTCTTATTTTCTCTTTGACTTCCTCTGTCCACCAAGGTGTCCTCTTTCTCTTGTTCCCAAGTCGGACTTCACCGCATGCTTCTGCAGCAGCTGTCTTTATGATATCCTTGAATTTAATCCAGAGGGTTTCCAAGTCATCAGGTCGTTCTTCTGTGTTGCTCACTGCTGTAGCAATAAGCCCCTGATATCTGGTCTTAATTTCTGGCTCTCTCAGCTTGTAGGTCCTAATGCTCATTTCTCCTGCTCGTTTACTTGGTTTCTTGTGTGATGTTGGGCAGTTCCTAGGCTGAGCAACTCTTTCAGTTGTTCGTTTGATTGTTAGCAGGTAGTGATCACTTCCAATCTCTGGCCCCCTCCAGACTCTTGCATCTCGGACATATTTGAATGAGCTTCTCCGAACAATGGCATAGTCGATCACTGACTTCTCATTCTTGGTTGGTTCACATCTAGTGTATGCATGTATGCGCTTATGGGGGAACTTTGTGTTTGTAATGATCAGATTCTGCTCACTGCAGAATCTAAGGAGTCGCTTTCCATTGTCATTGAGAGTATCCTCTCCATATCTTCCGATAACTCCACCCCATCTAGCATGGTCATTTCCAACACTGGCATTAAAATCTCCGAGCATGATAACTTCATCTAGGCAGTCATCCACTGTCCTTTGAAGCAGCTCGAAGAATTCCTCCTTGACCTCTGCTCTCTCACATTCGCTATACCCTAGTGTTAATCTTTGACCTTTGGGCTATTAACTTCTTTTGGGATCTTTTCTCAACAGGGGGGAGGGCACTTATTGGGTTATTTTCCTATGTCTGTAAACATGGTTATATTTGATGTATATGTTTTGATGTTGTAAAGTTTAAGTGATAATAAACTAAACAAAACTTAACTTAGTGTGTCGGTCAGACCCATACCCACTTATTCATAGTTTTTAACGTTGGTGCGTATTGTTATCACATAATTGTGTGTGCGTGGGCGTGTGTAGTGTAAACTTATATTTCATCTAGGGAGAGAAAGGTCGTCTGAGATTAAAATGTAGTCGTATAGATAGGTTGGACTAGAGAAACTACTCACTCCAGAGACTGATCTTCCTCTAACACTATTTCCTCGTAAAAAAATATATTTCTTACACCTTTATTCTCACATATTTCACCACTATCACCTCTGCTCAGACGGGACCTAAATATCTTCTGACCTATGTTTACAAAATTTACGACGACAACCCCCTCCCATATCATCACACTTCGTCACAAAAGTTTAGACACCCCCCCCCCCTTTCCCGCCCCCCCCCCCCACCCACACACCTTTTCCTCACTGTGTGACAACATTTGTGGACGACCGCAAAGCCTTTCGCTTTTCCCTTCCATTGTGAACTAATTGGTTTGTTTTTGCGTTGTTCACCGATTTGAGAACTTCAGGATTTCATTACATGTTTACGACTTGGTTTGCTGTATCTGCTGCCATCGATTAGTTCATTTGTATAGCCTGCCATTCCTTTTGATAATCTGTCTCATCAAATAGAAATTCTCGTCCTGTTTTTTTTTCTTTTTGAGATGCAGCATTTCTTTTCCACAAAACTTATTTTTTTGGGAGTGTTTTTGTTTTTTGTTTTTTTAAATGTGACAATCAATAAATAAAGTTTTCCAGCTCATTCTGTCATTCTTTCCGTTTGTAACGCTCCCAAAATTAGTAACACTCCCAAAGAAAAGTGCGCAAAGGTTGATGTGCATGCATGGGAACTGTGAACCGCGTGCATGTTCCGACTTTGTTTAACATCGGATGTAAAACAAGTATTTTGGTTTTTAATATGGGAATTAAAAAAAAAAGGAAGACAATGTTGATCACTATTCTAACTGTCACCATTTAAGTGAATTGTATCTGATGAAGAGACAGTTGCGGCGAAATTGTTTAAATTAATTAAATATGCATTTTCGTATACAAGTGTTTCATCATCATCTCAACCCATAACCCGTCATGGGTCGTAGGGGTGCCATGGTGGAAGCATCAGCAGACAGGGTCCTCCACTGCTCTCTATTCTCAGCAATGCTTACAAGTGTGGAAAAACCGAGTCCTGCCCATTCTTTGATGTTATCAGCCCAGGATTTTCTTTGCCTTCCTCTTCTCCGTTTACCTTTGACTGTTCCCTGGAGGATTGTTTTCGAAAGGGAGTCATGACGAGTTACATGCCCAAACCAGGCAAGCTTTCGACGTTTCACAATTGACAAAAGTGGTTCTTGGTGGCCTGCATAGGTGTTTATCTTCTCTCTAACATAGACATTTGTTTTGTGCTCTTTAAAGCAAATGCGCAAAATTCTTCTACAACATTTATGCTCGAAAGCCTGAATCCTTCGCTCCGTATCTGCAGTGAGTGTCCAGCACTCACACCCATACAAGAGAATAGATAATACAAGTGATTTGTATAATTTGATCTTCACAGGAAAACTGATGTTACTTTTCCAGATCACATTCAACCTTGTCATGGCAGCTGAGGCCATCTCAAGTCTTGTCTTGATTTCTTTATTTGATCTTCCATCACTACATATAGTGGACCCGAGATATTTAAAGGTGTTAACTTCTTCTAACGTTTGCCCATTTAACGTAATGTTGGTCGGAACATGTTTCTTATGGCTATTCACCAATATCTTGCTTTTTTCTATATTAATTTCCATCCCATACGTTCTTGTTACTTTCTTCAGTCTAGAGGTAAGGTCTTGAAGTTCTGATTCTGTTCCAGCTATCAGATCAATATCATCAGCAAAACGTAGATTACACAGAGGTCGGCCTCCAATCGATATGGTTGATTTATAATCATAGAGAGCCTCCTGCATAATATGTTCTAGATATATATTAAAGAGCACTGGTGACAGGATACATCCCTGGCGAACTCCTACAGTTGTTTTGAAAAATTCTCCAATGTCGTTGCTTGCAAAAACAGCACTGCTTGCGTCCTTGTATAGTGCTTCAATGATATCTATGATGTTGGTATCAAAATTGAATTTTCTCATTATTTGCCATAATCCTTCATGCCAGACTCGATCGAAGGCTTTTGTGAAATCGATGAAGTTATGGTATAAATCATGTTGATGCTGGAGATGTTTTTCGATCAGTAATCTAATATTGAAGATTTGTTCTGAGGTACTTCTTTTTGGTCTAAAGCCAGCCTGTTCCTCTGACAAGATTTCTTCTGATTTCTGTTTTATTCTGTTCAAAAGTATCCTTAACATCACCTTACTTGGATGACTAATAAGGCTAATGGTTCTGTAGTTCTTGCACATTTTTAGATTTCTTTCTTTGGAAGCGGTATTACTAATGACTGCGTCCATTCTTTTGGCCATTTTTTTGTACTCCATATCTTCTGGCAAATTGTTGTCATGATTTTTACTATATCTGGTCCTCCATATTTCAAGAGCTCTGCTGGTATATTATCCACACCCGGTGACTTCCTTCCTTTCATCGAACATATAGCCTCTTCCACTTCTTCCCGTAGTATTGCTGCATTTCCGAGTTCTCTGTTTTCGCACTTAATGTTGTTTAATATGCCTAAGTCAGTGTCAAGTTTACAGTTATATAATTCTTTACAATATTCTGTCCACCTTCTCATTACAGCTGTTTTTTCATTGAGCAGAGCCCCATTGCTATCTTCTATGACAGTTACCCTGGGCTGTTGGGGTTTTGATAGTCTTCTTAATGTGTCAAAAGCTGCCTTGCTGTTACCTTTTATTAGCCCCGTATTAATGGACTCACATTGATCAGCTACCCATTTTTCTTTGGCCTGTTTCATTTTCTTTCTAATATTTTTATTCACCATACAAGTGTTTAGAGATGTATAAATACCCGCACTTAATGTTTAAGGCAGTTTATTTCCTCCAACGAGTAATTTTGTGCACCACGAATAAGGAGGCTTTAGATCTGAACAGAGAGATTATAACAAAACTTCCAGGTGAGCTAAAGATCTATTATAGTTCCAATCACATAGTATCTGAAGTTCCCAGTGATGTTATGAACTACTCGGCCGATTAAAACAACAGAATATCAAGATGCTCTTCTGATGGACAATCGGAAGTTCACACCCAACATTATTTTTCCACAAGAATTTGAATAAATAATATTGCCGTTAAGTACTGGTGCTTTTGAATTTAATTCCCGTCATATGACGGAATTTTACTCTAGTGTTACTATAATAGCTGTAATAATAATAATTAACCCAAAGAAAAATTGACTTTGAGAATACTCAGACTCAGATACAACCGATTTATGCTACACCAAAAAAATACCAAGTGATACATTTCAGACTGAATACCGGCATCCGTAGAAGCAGTTATCAGTGGTTCAGTACATTTGAAATTGGACAGATGTGCGTCCATATCGGGAAGACAAGAAAAACGTTAGAATGTCCTCCAAGAATTTCAGCTCCACGAGATAAAGAGACAGACAGAAGGTCTATCAACAACCCTCTTCATGGAGTTATGGTGATGAAGCATGTCTGAGACATACTTTTGTTTTGTTGTATGTAATTAATATTCTTTGCTTTGTTTTCTTCTTCTTCTTCTTCTTCTCTCTCTCTCTCTCTCTCTCTCTCTCTCTCTCTCTCTCTCTCTCTCTCTCTCTCTCTCTCTCTCTCTCTCTCTCTCTCTCTCTCTCTCTCTCTCTCTCTCTCTCTCTCGCTGCGTTATTACTGTTAATTTCGTTGCGATGATCTTACTTTCTTATTTTGTATTTGTATGTTTCAATGCATTATATTTTTCCCCGACACCATCTTCTTCTTCTCCTCCTCCTCCTCATCATCATCATCGTCATCACCACTCTCACCACCACCATCATCACTGCATCATCTATCATGTCTCTTCACAGCCTCCTGTTCACATTACTGATAATCAGTTAAGTTGTTGACTGCTCTCCAATGTATGATGTAAAACTGTTCAGTATTGTCTATCTTTGTCAAAATCAACATTTCTTCTTCTCATAACCTGACCTATGAAAGTGGATTGTTTTTTTTTCTATTGTGAGTAATAAACTTCCTTGGCCCACTGGCTTACTCTTGCACATCCTCATTACTCTTTTTAACTGTCCATAGTACTAAACGTTCTTCTGTAAAACCTCACCTCTGTGGTGTGGCCGTGATTGTGTGGGTTAAGATTTGCATTTCTTTATAGTGTTCGTATAGTGTTGATGTTAGAGGTTCAGATCACTGCCCTAACCAGTTGCCAGTATGTGTGAGCAGACAATGTAAACACTCTGCTGTAAACAAGTGATGAAATGCACTGTTAGACAAGACGTACAGATGGTTGATGGTTTCTAACTCTGTTGACACACAGTACTCCAACAGCAGTAAAACGAACTTCAAAGTTTTATTTACATAAAGTAGAATCCGCTTCTCTCTTCTGCGAATTTATCTCATAGATTTATACTTTCAATTTGATATAATTCCCATTCGTACAATTTCTCAATTCAGCGAACATCCGAAAATCATATTCTTGTACATATCTGTCACTGATCTGCTCTCGTCTAATTTTCTCCACTGCTATGTCACCTGGGCGATCTTCTAAGAAAGTTAGTTTATCTTTATAACTTTTCACTTAGTGACCTTCTGGTGTATCTTGCTAGAAGACTGGCCTACAACTGCCAGGGATGTTGATTTTCTACCAGTTTACCTGATCACTACGTCTGTCTCTGTTTTATCTAACAACAAAAAATATATCTTCAATATAAACTGCAATCATACCTGCTGTCTTGAAAAACACAAAACCTTGACAACTTGATAACATAACTCTTGTAATGACGTGTCTGTAACCACAGTAGCCAACCACATCAAAATGGCTTGTTTTCCAGAGACATGAATTTCAAAAACCTCGCTCACTAATGAACTTCCAAACTACCATCTGTCTAGCACACACTTGCTAACTTACGCTCAGCGCGTTCAAAATCAGACTGTAATTCCCCGTTCTAACATTTTCCGTTCACTCCTAAAATGTGTTCATCCTACCACAACTTTCTCGTGCGTATTTTTGTCTTGCTCACCCACCAAAACTTACAAGGGATGTAATTCCAAGTTATCTCCCTTTGATGATTAGACTCCAAACCATACACTTCTCTTCAATTCTTATTACAAAAACTTTACATGCAAATTTGTCCCACCACAATTTTGGACTCACTTAATATGCTTAACTCTAACAATAACTACTACATCTTCCAAGTGGAAACCACGGAGTTTCCTCCCTTTGCTCAAAGCACTCCTCTATACATATCACTTCCCTTCAACAAAGACGAACAGTCTTTTAACAACTCCATTCATTTTTTTCCAAACCATTTATCTACACTCACTTACTTTTCTAAAACCAAACCACCGTTCACAGTGGCCTCAATGGATATTTCTGTCTGTTCATTAATTGTCCGCGACTCACTTCCATAATGGATCACTACATTGACATTCATGTGTCATTAGGTCCTTTGTGTGGAAACACAGAGGATCACTACAGTGACACTTGGGTCATTCTGTGTTGGGACATGTGGCTATTATCCGGCCTTGGCTAGGATCACGTGTCTTGGCCGGGGACGGGCGTGTGCCAACGCAACCTCATGCGAGGCAAAAAAAAAAGACTCACTTCCATATGCCAGGATTGGCTCTACATAACCCTGAAGAACTCTCTTACTTCCATTTGACAAATGGTCATTTGAGTAGCTCAAGAGATACATCTCTTATATACAAGGGATGGGGCACAAACGAGGGAGCTGATGTGCATCGTGCTTTCTGAACAGAGCTTACCACTTCTCGCATTACTGGGGGCTTGGTGTTGAATTCAGTTCCTGATTTAAAAAAAATATCTATTTACCTATAATGTTTTTTTTTTTTTTAACTAGCTGAACTTGGGCTTTCAACCCTTCGGCCCAATGACATGTCAGTGCGAGGCTGGGGAGCCTGTGGACTTTCCTTCCAACCCGATCAGGAGCTTCGCTCCTTCCCATTCATAGAGGTTTAACCTATAATGCTAAAATATGTTGTACCAATTTCATTAAGGCCATATCAGACATGTTATGTTTTGGACAGATTCGTCTTTGAGATAACCCCCGAATACTTGTTTCTCATTTGTTCGTTCAATTTATCTTTTCCAGTACGCATTGTTCTTGCCCGTTGGTTGTTCAAAGATGTCTTTAGCAAAATTGAATGGTTTCTTGACCAGTTTTTTTGTCCTAATCTGTGTTGTCCTCCCCTTCCTCTTCCTCATTCTATTACTTCTTCTTCTTTTGTTTTTTGCGTAGCCGCTTTGCTCTGGTTAAATGGTTTCTTGAAGAATTTTTGTTATAACCTGCGTTTTCCTTCTTCTTCTTCTCTTCGTCTTATTCTTCTTCCCTTCGTCTTATTCTTCTTTTTCATAGCGGTTTTGCTCTGCAAAGTGCATTTTGTTGGGCTTTCAAGTGCTCCATACCTGCGGCAATCCATCCTTTTCTGCATCCATTGAACTGTCTTCGGACATGGCTCTTCTATTTATAGAATCTTTCGCTCCTTCTGTTTGCCCCTCTGTATCCAAATTCTTAGCGCCAAAAATGACATACCACAACGCTACAGATTTTCAGCTTCCTTTTCAATGTTGTTCGTTGCAGGCGCTTGTCTAATTCTTTGGACAGTTGCGTATGCAGGTTTTCTCATTCTGCTAGTGCATTGGCAGGTGGACACTTCAAGATATCTCTTTGTGTTCTGTCCAACAAGTGAGTGAGCTCATCATGAGTCAGATCAGCTCGAATATTCTCGGAACAGCGGGTTGAATCACGGCTGAGATGTTCTTCTTCTTCTGCGTTCAGTTTGAAGTCATGCTAAATCTGCAGGCCTATCGCCAGTTCGAAATCCAGTCTTTTCCAGGCCAACGTGGCAGCCCGATAGCTTCTGCCTGAGGTCAGCGCCATCTGGCCAGTAAGATCTTCTGACATCTTATCTGTAAAACAATTCACTATTGATCTAGTGGTAAAGAACTCACACAACGCATTTTCGTCTTTTGAATTTTAGTGAACTGTGTGTGTAGAATTTGTTATCACAAATGCACGAATATTCCAGCTATTGTTCAGACATTAAAGTCGTTTTAGCTGGATTAGTTAGTTCCCACAGATCCACAGTGGATTCAACATGTTCCCATTTGTTCAATGAATCCCTTAGGCGTTACAAACAATTTTGTTGGGTCACAAAGCGAATATGTTTTCGGTTTGGGGGTTGCCAGAACGGGCAACTGTTTTCTAGGTTTTTTCCCCAGTGTCACATGTCTCTCTAGTAGTCCGATTTTTGTTTTAAATAAAAAAAAACATCCCGTTTAATCCTTGATGGAGCCACGCTGGTGTAATGGAGCGAAGCTCCTGACCGGGTTGGAAGGAAAGTCCACAGGCTCCCAAGCCTCGCAATGACATGTCATTGGGCCGAAGGGCTGAAGCCCAAGTGCCGCTGGTTAAGAAAAAGAGAAATCCTTGATGGGTTATAATTAGGATATATAGTCTGGTTAATTCAAAATAATAATTCTGATTTCCGATATCAAAATATGGCATCATCTGCCCTCGGCACTCAGTCCAAATATAGTAAATCAAAAATGTAAAATTGTGCGAATTTGTGTGTGTGTTTGTGTGTGTCCATTCCATTTCCATTAAAAAAAAAAAAAACTCACAACTGCCGCGTTGTTAACAAGGGGGAGAAGGATGTTCATCTGGTGTATCTGGGATGTCACCAAATCCACCAATCATCTGTCATCATCAACACGCATGACCAGACACCCTCCAGTATCCCACTTTCCTCTCATTCCATCATTGATCCTTATATATTCATATTTATTCGTGTTATATACTGTTTTAGTATATTGTGTGATTCGCTTGGTCTTGCATATTCTCAACACCTGTTATGGGTTATGAGAGTTATGGGTGAATAGCATGCCCGCAAATAATCTAATATTGGTTTTCTCTGTTCACACTTCCTACATTTTAGGAGGGAATTCTCTATATTATTTTCGTCTAGACACTCTCCACAGTAAGGTTCTTCTATTCTAAAATATCATATTCCTAGTTGTATTCTAAGTACACGTAGGCCTAGTTTCTTATTGCTAGGAACTTTTAATTCTCTAGTTACCTGACATGTTCATGTTAGAGTTCTGAACAATTTATATGCATGTCTGGCCTTCGGGCTTCCATCCCACGCCATTGTCTATTCTAGGGTGGCCAGACGTCCGGATTTGTCCGGCCTTTTGCGACAAAACTGAGCGCCCGGCCGGATTTTGTTAAAATGTTGAAATATCCGGCTTTTATGTGATTGGCTAAATTACTTTTTCTGAGTACAGAAATTATGTCAGAATTAAGAAATTTTGTCTCCGCAAAATCGACGGATCGCGCAAATTGCCAACAACACTGCCGTAAGTTGTCATGTTGTTCAATAGTTTATAATAGATTACTATCATATTTTAACCCAGGTTAAACGCTGTTTAGGTTTATTGGCATTTGTTAAGGGAAAATATAACAGACTAAACGGCATGAATAAGAACTTGGGACTGGATTTAGTCAATTATAACTTCGTTGTCTATTGCAAATTACAAATAATATTAACCTTAGTTCGTACTGCAAGTTGTTTATTATGAAAAAATACACGAGTAGTTACTAGTATAATAATGGGTTTGTTAAAATTAAAACCTCGTCTGTTGCATTTTACAAATAATTTTAACATCGAATGTACCATTGATTAGGGGCATTATATTATATTTATGTTACATATACCCGCTCAAAAAGACAAAACGGAAGTGTGTGTTCACGGATGAATTGAAAAAAAAAATTTCAGTGATTTTCCAATGGTCGACAAGAGTATGAAGCAGACTGTCTTGTATGCAGAGGCGGCACTTTTGTATCAGTCCAAATAAATGTGCAGCTGATTTAAAAAAAAAAACATATAGTAACATAAAAGCACAAGACAGCACTTGTGTCTGAATGTTTGCAATAAAAACTGACATTTTAAAATAAAGAAATAAGCGAGGAAAGGTTCGAAGTTTCTGCGGCCGAGGGTGCTTTTGCTTTTCATACTGTAAAACATCACAACTCTTTCAGATCAATGGATTGAACTTAGTGTTACTCAAGAATGTTTTCCACGATTCAGAAATTGCCAGCAAATTCTCATGTGCCAAAACCAAAACAGCTGCTATTATCATTTCTGTGATTGCACAGCATTCTACTGAAGCAGCTTTGGAAGCACTGAAGGAAAGATTCCATTAAAGGCACTCTACTTGTGCAGTACAATTTCAAGGAGCTTTCATGCTCTGGTTTCAATGCATATTTAATACGTAGCCCAACTTTGTTGAAGAAGATTTTATCATCAGAAAAATATAAGTAGGCACAAAATCAATGTGATTTTATTAGCTTATTCCTTGAATGTAAAAAAAAAAAAATGTTTCAGCGTCTTGTAGTTACTGAACAAAGGTGTCCTACTTTTCGTCCTACTTTGTAAAAACATTGTCCTCCCTTGTCCTCCTTTTTATGACCAAAAAAATGGCATTTGTCCTCCTTTTTGTGTTGAACAATATGGCCACCCTAGTCTATTTATCAGATATTATTCTTTTAATTACTTTTTTGATAGCTGTTTTACCCATCCCCGTATTTAATTGGATTTATTAGATCTATTTTTCTTAGCTTCTTCATCTGCCTTCTCATTTCCTTCTATGCCAACATGTGAAGGTACCCAAGTTATTAGAACCGAACATCCTCAACAGAGTATAGGTAAGTATTTGCCAAAAATATATCTTCTGCTGTTTCTGGTATACTGCATTCTCGCAGGTTTCTTACAGCTTGAATTGCTGAAATTGAGTCTGTCAAAATTGTCAATTTATGAGGAGGATTGTTAGAGAAGATTTTAGAGCTTTAAGAATTGCGACCATCTCTGCTGTGATAATAGACGTATTATCTGTTATAGCCTTTCACCATCTGCCACATGGGAACATAAATTCATATCCCCAATTTGTTATCTTCTCCTTTAGATCCATCCGTGTACACTGTAATACAGTCCTTTGATATTTATTGTGTATATTTCCTGGCTTTGTTTTTGATAGTTTCCATAGCAGTAGTTTTATTAATTATGCCTGCCAGGTGGTAGTCTGTATCTGGCCAGAAGAGTTCCCATGATGGTACTATGGGCGTGTATATCTTACTGTTATTAATTGATGTAGTTAGAGCATTTAAGTGTCCTAGTTCCTCCATGCATCCCCACCCTCTTGAGTATTTATTGGTATTCATAGACTTGTTCTGAGTTGTTAAGATCTAGTCTTTCCCAGTGTTACGTCTTTAACAAAATGCATCGGCCTTTTCCCCCTATTTTACCTATTACATTTTGTTTGGTAATTTCCTAATACTCGTGGCTTTTTGCTCCGCAGTGAATATTCACTTGCAGTTATGTCCCTTCCTGCCCGAGATACATTTATGAATGTCAAATCAATCGGTGATTGACAACTATACTGTGCAATTCGGCTCGGAGTTTGCAATTCGATCGATGGACTCAATAGATTAGAAACGCTCTGGCACGGGTTGTTGTCCTCAGGGTCAGATATGATTCTAAAGGGAGTTCGATTTTAAAGGGAGATAACTCTAAAATACCCATATTCTGTGCTGAGCGAAAAGCCACGAGTATTAAAAGTTAAAACTGTATTTATTGAGATCACTGAAACATTGTGATTAAGTGAACACTCACAAAACAAACATACACAGTACTTAGTAAGTTCATATTACAAAACAAAAAGCAGTTTGATGGTTCTTTTCGGGTATTTGTTGTCTTTTGTCATAAATCGTCTGCGTGAACTGTCAAAGGTCAAGGCTAATATGTAACTTCTAAACTGAAAACACGAACAGTTATCAAGCTCAGGACGATGAACTAACCTAGCAAACCAGTTACTGATTGTCGTTGTGCATGTAAGATGGACTCTCACCCTCCTGTTGATGCTCAAGATAGTATTGATCAAGGCACACATGAACTGGTATGCACATATTTTGATACATTGATAGAGACAACTGTTTTCATGTTTTAGGTTTATTGTATGTAGGCCCTAGGCATAGTTGAAATGAACAGGAGTGGGACGTGCGTTTGATGTCATCCAAATAAGTCGCCCACGTCGTTAGTATTAGGGTTAGGTTTAAAATTTATAACCCTTACCCCTTGTTACTGCGTCTCTGAATTCTTTTTGAGGCCGTATCGGATACCTCCCACCGTTCTTTATTTAGGCTAAACCCTTCTTAGTTTCCAAACAAGCAAAACAAAGTTGCAAAAGCCAAGAAACAGGAGAATAGAATAATGGACAGTTTCAGAGTAGGTCTACTTGCTTGCTGGTGAAACTGAAAATGAAGCGTTTAAAAAATAGTGCTGTTATGTATTGTGTCCTTTGACAGCTCTGATAAGGAAATAGAAATGGCAGAGCCAGCATGCAGTCTCCTTTCCCTAACATCCAGTTACTAACAGGACAGTGTGGGTAATTGATATACCATATCTTAACAGGATTAAAAGCACAGAGAACTCATAGTGCATAAGGTAACTGGCCTATTTATGCACACCAAGTTTTACCATTTGATTGGGAGTGATTTTTTTTTTTACATTATTTGTTTAAAAGGGAAAATTTTGTTACAGCACAAATAGGGTATACTACACGGAAGCTGGTGGCAGGACATGCAGTGGGTTGAAATGCACATGAGGGGAATATACCATATGGCATCAGTGTTTTCACTCATAATTATTTGTCAGTAAACTGGAAAAGGGTTAGGGTTAAGGTTAGCATTAGGAAAGATCTATCTGCATCCTTAGCATTAGTTGATGGAATTACAAAATACAGCGACACATCTCACATAAGTCCCCTCATCTCCATTTCAACCCATCCAGTTGTTGTGGGACAGAGACTGCATTCAGTTATTGTGTGAAATCAAGGAATGAAGAGGCAGATAGACTTGCTAAAGAAGGAGGTGCCTTACAGCAAAATGATATAGAGACAACTTACGCAACGGCAAAGACCACTATAAAGGCTACATTTAAGTCCAAATGGGAAAGAGAGCACCCGGGACATTTGAAAAATGACGCATATCATCAACTATCCAGAAAAGAACAGGTCATCATTTTTCGACTATGCACTGGACACAACAGATTGAGATACCATCTGTACCACAAATACAAAATTGGTGCAACAGATCTCTGCACCTGCGGTACCAGCCCGATGACAGTCGAACACCTGCTGCAGTACTGCCCAACCTACAGTAATGAACGGGGTAGCATATGGCAACAACCCACTTCTGTCAACGAAAAACTGTTTGGAGATGTCGGGAACCTTGAGTTGACTGCTGCCTTTATTAGAGTCATAAATGTGGAGGTCTGAGGGCGAACGAGGAAGAAGAAGAAGAAGAAATCAAGGTAATTAAAACAGGGTGTAGTATCTTGACTTGATTAAACAAAAAACAAAAAAACAAAGGAAGACAGAGGAGACTAGATTTTGGTAGCACACCAGTTGATATCAGTTTGATTTGGGACAATTCTACCTGAAAGATCTTATGTTTAGTTTTATTTTCTTTTTCTGCCAATTTTCAAAAAGGGTGACAATCGACAATGTGGAAACCATAGAGGCATATCCCTTCTCAGTGTCCCTGGTAAAATCTACTCTAGAATCCTAGAGCAGAGACTCCGACGCCTAGCTGAGCCACAATTGGATGAGGTCCAGTGCGGATTCCGAGCAAACCGAAGTACTCAAGACCTAATCTTCACACTCAGACAGCTGAGTGAAAAGGCCCTTGAGTATAAGAGTGAGATCCATCTTTGTTTCATAGATCTGGAAAAGGCGTTTGACAGAGTCCCCTGGAGCAAACTTTGGGACTGTTTGGCAAGGAAGAATATTCCAGCACCTCTGATTCATGCTATACAGAGCTTCTACAAGTCTTGCAGAAATTATGTGAGGACAGCAAACCATAAGTCAGAAGAGTTCAGGACCACCACTGGTGTAAGACAAGGTGATATCCTGTCACCTTATCTTTTCATACTCCTCATGGACGATGTCATCAAGGCATGTAAGGAGAGAACAAGAAAGTATTCAGTGGGGTACTGGAAGATGAGACAGGTCTATATTTCGGAGCTGGCATTTGCTGATGATGTTGCCCTGATTGCTAAATCAGAGGCACATCTCCAATCCAACCTGCAAGTCTGGAAGGAAGAGCTGGAGAAGAGAGGGATGGTCATAAGCAGCTCTAAAACAAAATCCATGGTGATATCACGAGAAGAAAGAAAACATCAGATTAAGTTGGGAGAACAGGTCCTGGAGCAGGTCGACCACTTTAAATATCTCGGAGCTATTATAGACCGAAAGGGAGGCATCAAAGAAGAGTTGGCCACTCGAAAAGCAGCGGCTGGGAGACTTTTTCAGGCCATAAATCGTGGATTCCTCAGCAAGAAAGAGGTTGGTAAGAAAACGAAGATGGCTGTATACCGCTCCACCTATGTCCCAGTTTTGACATATGGATGCGAGTCGTGGGCAATGACTACAACCCACAAAAGCCAGATCCAAACCTCAGAAATGAGGTATCTGAGGAAAGTGGTTGAAGTAACAAGAAGAGACATGGTCCGCAACCAGACGATACGTCAAGGCCTGAAATCCCATCCGCTGCAGACCCAAATAGAACAGTCCCAACTAAGATGGTTTGGCCATGTCTGCAGAATGGGAGAAGATCGGCTACCACGACAAGCATGGGAAACAAAGAGCCAGGGATCCAGACCTCCAGGACGACCCAGAGTTCGCTGGGAGGACAACATTAGACAATCTTTGAAGGACCGAGGACTAGAATGGAACCAGGCCAGGAAGAAGACAGCTGATAGAATGGTCTGGCGCTCTCTCTTCCAAACCTCTACACTTCACGGTAGAAGGGGAACGACTAAGTAAGTAGTAAGTAAGTTCTTTTTCTGATTATTTATTGTAGTAGAAGGTTACTAGCTGTATATATAATAGCGTATACTTCTGTCAAAATTAGTGGCAATACAAACTGAGAAAACTGCCACAAAGCACACAGATTGGGTTTATAAAAAATTTTTACTGTACATGTTTCTGTTTCCTCCATGGGTTTGCAAGTAAAGAACATAAAATAATACCTATCAACGAAATGAAAGGAAAAACATTTATTTTCTTTTGGATTACACCAGAAAGTGAAAGAAGATATGCTGATTAAGTATTGCAAGAATCAACATTTGTTTGAAGCATAAGCACTGGGAATATTGCTTCCCTTAAGTACATACACTTTTGAGGTAAAAGTATGTGTAGACTACCATTTGTCACTGAGCGTTGTAGCTTGTCATTTGCTAGCCCATAATGGACCACATGACTATCATGTTCCATTATTAAAATAGACAATTTTTGTCTTTAGAGTAGATTAGTGCAAGTGCTATCTCTTCTGTTAGTGAAGATTTAGTGCAAATGTTTATTTATATTTATTGAAAATCTGTTGTAGATATTGCAAGCCTATTAAAAAAATATTGATATTGTTTGAGTATTTAGTGCTTTTCGTTTTGGTTATTCTAAATGGTTTTACTACTGTGGCTCTACAGTACATAAAGCCACCACTTTAAAAAATGCCACTACTTATAAGAAGTGATAACTGTCTGCAGTGGCGATGAAACCAAGTATGTGTTTGTAATTATGAAATTAGATAGAAGTGCATAAATGGGGGAGGGGAGGGGGAGGGCGGGGGAGGGGCGGGGGGCGGGGGGGAGGGTAGTGACTGTATTGAAAAACACTGCTAAGATGTGCACACAGAATAGATACAGGAGACACATAAACAGTTTATGGTTTGTACAATTTGTTCTTGCTTGTTTGTCTGTTGTCATGCTTTCTGTCAAGAGGTGGTGAAAGTCCCTGGTCAGTCACATTATTATTATACATTTTTGTTTTGAGTCGAATTTTGTGTGAGAAGTAAAATAAAACCATAAATTGATGATTAACATTGTAAGTTTGTTGAAGGCAAAGGCACAGACAGTGTTATATATATATATTGTTGGAAACTTAGGCTGAGAAAGCCCTATAAGTAAAAACAGATCCATCCTTGCATATTTTAGATTACATAAAGACATTCAACAAGATGAAACATGAGGAAATTGCTAAACATCAAGAAAACTTGAATACTTATGGCAAAGACCTGAGAATTACAAGGAGCAAATAGGGCAGCAAACAGCAGCTATAAGAACTAGCAGTGAAATAGAAAATTTCCAGTCAGTGAAATAGAACGTTAGGCAGCGGTGTGTAATATTGTGTCTGTTCTGTCTCTATAGTAAAAACGTAGTGAGGCCCATAGAGCATTAGTTATCAGTATATGTTGATGGACATAATATTAAAAAACTTATGATATGCTGATGATACAGTCTTACTTGCTGAAAAATGATCAAGAGGTTCGGGAAATTAAGAAATTCAAGAAAACGGAAGTAATATTTGCCTTCAGAAACAAAATACTGTACTCCAGAATTTAGCATAACAATTTTTTTTTTTTTTTTTTTTTTTTTTTTTTTTTTTTTTTGCGTTCGCCCGCTAATACTCGAGGCGAAATTTCAGGTTATTATTTTTTTTATGTCTAACCTGACATTGATTTTACGTGAGTATCCCTTTATTTCTTGTACAGAGACAGGTGTCCCTCGCCATTCAGGCAAATACTCGCCGATTTCGGAGGTACCCATTGCAGCTGGGTCGGCTCAGGAGCCGCCAGTCCCTGTCGACGACACTCCTTCAAATGTTCTCGCCAGGTCTCGAGTTAATCCAGTCCAAATCCCGGTCGACGAAAAATCCTCAAATGCCGTCGCCCGGGTTTGATCCTGTATCACCCGGTCGCCAGAGCGGTGTTGTAACCACTACGCTAGCGCGGCTCCCCAGCATAACAATAAATGGAATTGTTTTGAAATAGTCCATAGAATTAAATACCAGAGCAATCTAATGTCAGATGGAAGTTGTACCTCAGAATGAATCCTGCATCAATGGAAGTAAAAATAAAATTCTTCTGTGTGTTACTTACAGAAGATCCTGTTATATGGAGACAAAATCTAGGTCATTAAAAAATGAAAAAGAAAATAGAAATGTGAGGTTACAAAAGAGTGTTAATATCATCACCAGCATTTTCCACTTTGCTGCTTAAGAAGCATGGAGCCACCACTATAGCTGGTCCCCCTTACAGAAAAGCCTACGCCAAGCATTCACATGTTCGTGCAGCGTTGGTTTCTGTAGAATTTATTTAACATGATGAGGTAGCCAGCCTCATGCATAACCTGATATTAGTCATCTTGTGTGATGTGCCAGAGGGAGCAGCAGTCCAACTCTTTCTGTGTGTCATCAAAGACCCACATAGATTCACACATGGCAGTGTTAATATCATGGGCATCTCTGCAGGTCAAATAACGATGCCCTGAAAGAGACTGGTTATTTCTAACATCAGAAAGTTGGGCGTGTTGTGAGAAAAGTAAGTTGGAATACATTGTGACAGTGATAAAACTGACAGAAACCGAGATAGAGGGCTACAAAGAGATAGGATATGTACAGTTTAATATGGCCTGAAAAAAAAAGTTAACTTACTTACTTACTTAGTCGTTCCCCTTCTACCGTGAGGTGTAGAGGTTTGGAAGAGAAAGCGTCAGACTATCCTATCGGCTGTCTTCCTCCTAGCCTGGTTCCATTCTAGTCCTCGGTCCTTCAAAGATTGTCTAATGTTGTCCTCCCAGCGGACTCTGGGTCGTCCTCAGGGTCTGGATCCTTGGCTCTTTGTTTCCCATGCTTGTCGGGGTATCCGATCTTCTCCCATTCTGCAGACATGGCCAAACCATCTTAATTGGGACGGTTCTACTTGGGTCTGCAGGGGGTAGGATTTCAGGTCTTGACGTATCGTCTGGTTGCGTACCATGTCTCTTCTTGTTACTTCAACCACCTTCCTCAAAAAGTTAACAACAGAATTAATTAACTGCAATAGAAACCAGAAAGTTGTGGAGAGACATTGCCTATGCTAGTAGGTGTGGTACTTGAAAAAGTAAAAGCATTTTTGTGTGGGGTTTTTAAAAATCAGTTTTTATTATGTTAAATTTTATAGTACAGTTCAATCGTAGTGACTTGGAATGCTAAATAAGAAGTCTTGGGAAAATGGAGGTTTCTGTGGCATTAATTTTATGTTTGTTTGTTTATTAATATTCATGTTTGCACTTACTTTACAAATAAAAAAAATTATGAAATGCTTTTAACAATATTTAGCCCTATGTCAGTGCATCCCACGTGTATGTATTGATGAAAAAGAATACCCGAGTGTCAAGAAACATACGAGCATGCTGGTACTTCAGACACCTGAGAAGAAGCGTTACTTTTACACCACCATCATCAGTAGAGGTTAGTTAATATATAACGTCCAGTGCCGGTGTCTTTCTTTGGGGCCCAGGTTGGGTGACCTCATAGATCTGTAAATTTTATGTCTGCTGATTTCTCCAACTTCCTGCAAGTGCATCCTCCAGCTTTCGTTTTTGATAGTTTTTCTTCTTCATGTGCACTTTCATCTTTCCCTCTTCTAGTGTCCATGTGGATGTCATGTCAGTGGTGGCAAGTTACAGTATAGGTTGAATTCCTTACTTTATCTCTGTTCCCTATCTACCTTCTTTCCTTAATTTCTTTATAGGATCTTGATTGGCTTTGTGCCACAGGTCTTACTCTGTGTAGCTGGTCAGATAATTTCTTATACCTGTTGTGTATAAATTAAGTGCTATTTTTTATCTGTGATGCGTAAATTATGCTACATTATACCACTTGTGTGTAAAATCAGTGGTGTTTTATATCTGTGCTTTATAAAAACATTTTGTGTCTTAAATTGTTTTTCACCTTGACATCATACTGTTCATCTCTAGCTTCTTCTTTCAAGATTACATTCTAAATATCTATTCTCCATGTTTCTATAACAGTTTCTTTTGTTTCTTTCTTTCTTAAACAGAGATTGGCAGGCACCTTGTCTTCAGCCTTCCTTGGGGACCTCTTATGATGATGATCATCATTGTCTCATTTCCTTTTTCATACCTTATGGAGCGTGAAGTCACCATTGCTGCAGGCACCTTGCAGGAGGTCTGCATGACAGCATTCATGTGCTCTAACAGTGGTGGTTTCTGTAGCACCTTGTTTTATATGATGAGGTTGCTAGTCCCATGCATATCATCATATTTGTCACTTCTTAGTACATACTTAAGGGAGCATTTGTCCTACTCTTTCTTATGTCTCTCCAGAGACCCCTGGGAACTACAAGGGGCAGTCTTACGAACATTTATTCATTCATCACCTTTCAACTCCCTAAGTAGCTAAGACCTTCAACAAACTTATGCCAGGTCATCTAGTCCTGTGCCATCAGCTCAAGGTCTTTCAATTTCTTCCTCCCCTTCATGTCTGTCTCCAGTTCTGTTCTCAGTGTGTTCTTTGGTCTTTCTCTACCTTCCTTTCTTACCCTGGGGGATTCCAGAACAAGGACTGCCTTGTCCTAACTCTATCAGCAGGTGTCCTCAGTGTGTGTGTCCTATCCATCTTCAGCATCATGTCATCTCTTGTTCCACTGGCAGTTGTCTGGTTCTTGTCATTACTTCCACATTAGTGCTCATGTCAGAACACTCCAATCCTTCTATGCTATGCTAGCACACATTTATGAAAATTTATGACTTCTTTATTATTGTTTTGTTTGTTTGTTTTTTTAATATAGAAACCATATAGTAAGACTACTTTGGCATGTTGAAAGTTTTTATTTTTATGCTGGACTTGATATCCTGTGATTTCTCAGTGTCAATGTTCTATACAAAGGGTACAGATGGGCCACAGTTCATTATAGGAGTCTTTGTTTTGCTTTAATTTTTCAAACAGAGGACACTGAACAATTTGTAAACACACAATTTGTATGTTAATTATCTCGGGTGAGTTGTCTTGAACAGTATTCTGACCAATTCTGTTTCTGTCATGGCAGGGGTTAACAGAAGACCTGACTCTGGTATCAGTGATCCCACATGACAGCGATATTAAATTGCTTCAGGGTCAGATATACAAGATACATATAGGTCCGGACACTGGTGTCACATTTTTATCCTCCCAGTACAGACTCTCATTTACTCTTGACCTGAGTCCATCATTGATGTCAGTGGTAAGTTAACCCCACGGTAGAAGGGGAACGACTAAGTAAGTAAGGTAAGTTAACCATGTAAGATTTCTGATGAAGACTGTTAGATGAAGTGTGTTATGTCAGTGGTTTCATTGTAAGCTAAAGGTAGTTCTTTAGTAGATGCTGCCATAGGGGAGTGATGTGTTAGAGAGACTTTACTATACTAAGTCCAGTGTAATGAGGTGAGGCGACTGGTTTCCTGCCTCGATGCCTTTGCCTTCTCTAACTTAAGAACAAAGTGAGGTACCCATTTACAGCTGGGTAGATTTGAGCATGGCACTACCAGATATTGAACCCCGAACAAGGTAACCTTGTCACTAGATGCAAATGCTCTAACCACTCTGCCAGTCAGCTCAGTTTCTTTGTACTTATGTACAATCAGTGATGTCATATATATGATTTGGGACCTCAAGACGCAGCAATAGAGACCGCAGTCAGCGACTCATAGCTTGACTGCCTGCGTCAGGACCAGCGAACCAGAGCTGGTCAAGACCGCACTCCACCTCCACGTGGTGGTCCTGGAAATAGTCTGCAGCTGTGCAGTCTGGCTGAGCGAGTGTGGATCGAAATGGGAAGGCAAACCCGGTCCTTAAAAATGCCGTGCAGAATTCGGATGTGTCGACCGAAAGGTGCAGATATCACAGCTTAGGCGTAAACAGACACAACGCAACCACCGTCCTTTTCAGGATGAACGAAGAAGAAGATATATATGATTTTAAAATTGGATTTCTCATATCTGTAATTTGTAAAATCTGTGGTTTCTGATGTATTTGATGTGTAAAATTTGTGATGTGTTATGTATATATATGTATGCACAGTGAGTGTATTCTTAAATCTGTTTTGTGCATATTTAATTATTCTTAATCTGTGATGTTAAGACCTGCCGTAGTGCAGTTGTTAGTGCACTGGCTTCTGAGCTCAGTGGTCCATGGTTCCATCCTCAGTTGAGGTAGGATTTTTTTAGATCGCAAACGGCTCCAGGGTTGACCTAGCCTCATGAATTGGGTACCAGAGCAACTCTGGGAAGGTTAATGGTAGCTGGTGTGATGCTAACCACAACCCCCCCATGTGTGCCGTATGGTCAAGAAATATGGCCTAACACCATATTCCCAATATGCCTCAGTGGGCATGTAATGGGATCCTTAACCCTTTCCTCCTTAAACTGTGATGTGTTATTGTTGTTGTTTAACTAGGGCTGCTGAGCTATTTGCTCTTTTGCAGCCAGTACCAAGTTGAAGACTCCCTGGTATTATCTGCATTGTAGATCTAGGCATTTTACACATATAAGGATAAAAAGTTTAAGCTGTACAGCTGTAGTTGTTTGCATGCTTGCCTTGGAAAAAAATAGCGGGTGGCATACCTGTCAACTTGTACGAATTTTTCGTACAATGTACGGATTTTTGATACTTTTAGCAGTGTACGGCCGTACAGACTCGTTGTACGGATTTTTCTCCCCCCTCCCAAAAAAAAATAAATTATTTTTTAAATCCTAAAAATATTTTCCAACCCGTTTTTTTTAAATTTTAAATCAGAAAATATTTTCTAGCCCAGGTTTTTTTTTTTAACCAATTTTTTTATTCCGGAAATCTCGGCGTTCGTTTTTAAACTGGGGTCTCTCCCAGCAACCAATCAAATCCTTTTATACCCAAGAATTCGGCAAACACCTTGAATTCGGCCTCAAACGCTTTCGGTTTTCAGCGTGACATGATGTATTTTTAAAGTTACCTGTTATCAACGACGACGCTTGCTTGCCACCACATTTCGACGCCATTTTGTTTAAAAAAAGCTAAGTACCGGTACTTATAACTTGTTAAATATTGCTGTTGTTTTGCTTTGTTGCAATTTAATCGCTGCCTTAATCTTTTCAGTTAGGCCTACATCTTGCCCCTCAATGTATTTCCGATAAGTTGTCATAATATTCTGTGTAGAATAACTAGAAAAAAAGTTTGTTTGCGTTGAGTAGGCCTACTTTATGCCAGCTCTCGAGGTTCGCTGCTTTATTTTTTTAATAAAGTGGCAATGTGTTATCACAGGTCTAGGCTACCAACTCGTAAATAATAATTTTGTAAATTTTTGGTGGTACGTTTTTTCTTCCTAGATTTGATATCTTGCCCTTCAATATATTTCCGATAAAGTGTCATAATATTTTGTGTAGGCCCTACATAACTAGGAAAAAAAAGTTTGTTTGCGTTGAGTAGGCCTACTTTATTCCAGCGCTCCAGATTAGCTGCTTTATTTTTTAATAAAGTGGCAATCTGTTATCGCTGGTCTAGGCTACCAACTTGTAAATAATAATTTTGTAAATTTTTGATAGTACGTTTTTTCTTCCTAGATATGATATTCTGTTCCTACTTTTGTTTATTTTTATTTATTTTTTTTTATTTTTTTTTATTTTTTTTATTTGCTGTTAGCTGTTTGCTTTGTTCGTTGTATTTTTTATTCATTCTCTTCGTCTACAAATATTATTAGTTGAAATATTTCATCCACTGAATGATGGCTGAGCCTAATTCAAAGAAACAAAAGCTTGCAGGTCATGGTAAGTTTCAGGTCGAATGGGTTAAACTCTTCCCTGGCATTGTAGATGCATCCAAGTTAGGATCAACCCATGCTTTTTGTAGATTATGCAGCAAAGATATTAAAGTAGTAGCTTCAGGATTATATGATATGAAAGTACATTTTAAATCGAAATTGCATGAACAAATGTTTGCAATGCAGAAGGGAGCATCTATTAAGACCTTTTTTGCTCAGCCAAAGGAAGAAGAGGGTGGCATTATAAGGGCTGAAGTTTTATTTGCAGGAGGTCCATGAATGCGGACACACTCACTTCTATTTTACAGTGTAAGATTAACATTGATGCATGCTGTGCAGACTTTAAGCCCACAAATGCAATTCTGCAAAGTGCTAAAAGTGCATGTGTTGATTATAATACAAAACACTGTACATCGAAAGAACAGTGTACATCATGATCACTAAGTTTTTTATATGTAAAGAACAGCATGAGACAATTAGCATGTTTTATATCACAATAATTCAAATGCTAATAGATTTGTATATGTCATTTCTCATTTAAACACTGTATTGCGTATAATTTATTAATATATTTTTTGCGTAAGGATTTTTGGGTGTTTGTAAGGATTTTTTTGGTCCGGCGTACAGATTTTTGTCTCAGGAGGTTGACAGGTATGGGGTGGTGACTTTATTTATTTACAGTGTGTGTTAGAACATTCATCACATGCTTTTGAGTGTTGTTTTAAGCCATACTGACTGTAATTATTCTCATCTTAGAAAGAGTGGCACTTCACTTTTGATGTGACTTTATTTGTTTGCAAGTTATATTAAAAAAACAGTTGTTACTTAAGTTATTTACAACTTGTGTTGGTGAGATCTTGTAAATATACATGACTCTAAAATATTATGAGAAATATTATGGAATGCGCATTGTTCATCCACAGGATGTACACAATGGACAGTTTGTAGATGAAGGAGTATTCCAGTCTCTAAGCAGGTGTTTAAGGGGCCTTGTCATGCCTGTAAGTTATTAGACATATACCTTTATTTCTGCTGACTGAGAAATGATTTTAAAAAGTCACTAGGATTATCTTATAGTGAAGGGGTGCTCAAACGGCAGACTGTTGTCCACTATCCGGACCACCCAGCCATCTATTGTAGACTATCTTCAACAGAAGGGGTACTTGAACGGCAGACTGTTGTCCACTATCTGGATCACCCAGCCATCTCATACAGCCATGCAAAGGTTTTGGAACATTAGCCTATTTTGCTAATAACTGATCTTATAATTTTAAAGATTCTGAAGCCTAGGCTCTTCAGAGATTCTGAAGCCTATGCTCTTCAAAGATTTTGGAGACTAGGCTCTTCAAAGATTCTGAATCCTAGTTTCTTCAAAGATTCCAAAGCTTAGGCTCTTAAAAGATTTTGGAGCCTAGGCTCTTCAAAGATTTTGTAACCTAGATGTGAGGAGCTACTGTATTTTTTATTTTCAACTGGCCCCATTTTTCTTTCCCATGTAATTATTTGCAATCTTTCATTAGTATTAGGCGTTTGCGGTCATAATTATTAGGCTGGGTTTATTTTTCTGACGTTGGGAGAAAACCCGCACCTACCCTGTTTAATTGTAGGGATGGGGGGGGGGGGGGGGAACACGACCCAGGAACGCAGAACCAATGATATTATTCCTCTGAGCAGACGATTACTTAATGTTACATAGTAAATCGGCGTGGGAGCTGGAAATAATTTTGCACGTTTTGTTTATGAAACATGAATCATAAGTTAGTTAGGATATCATTGGCTGAGGTCAGATTTAATTTATGTGCAGAAATAATATTGGTCAAAGGTCGGCCGAAAGCGGTTTTCGGCTAGAGAGACGCTAACATGATGAATCACCACGCGTCTATTATTGCATCAGAATTAAGACTATATATTTAGCATCTAAATCTTTGAGCGCTCTCTCTGGTCCCAAGAAATTCAGCTGTGTCACAAGTGCCATCATATAGTCTGCTCAATCCGAGAAACTCTATAATTATTCACGGCTGTTTGTGCCCTATACCAGAGCGCTCTTTTAGTTTCGGTGACCGGAATTCTGACACCGGGTATAAAATTTTCGTGTGCACCGTAAAAGACTATTTAAGTTTTTGGCGGGGAAAATCAGCTGATGTGTGTGTAAAATCAATAAAATATAAATCATTACACACTCGTTCTGGATAAACACAGTGCTAAAATTTGTTTGTGTACTATAACTTTGTTCTCTGCTCTATTTTTGATTGCATTTTTATTTGTTTGAAATTAATTTTGATGGAGTTACAGACTTTTGAAAACAGCGTCATCATTTGAGGAAATTCATAAAATAAGTAATCTTTTTATTAATTTAATATCTAAAAATCGGCCCATTCGTTTGAGTTTATAATTATAAAGACTTCTCTAAGGGAAGCTAAAGATTATTTCCACATACTTTTTTTTTTTGGTTTCATATCTTGAGAATGTGTGGTAGTCAGTTTTGTGAGTTTGGCATTACAAGAACAAGCATATTGTCACCAGATTTTATAACATTTAAATCACTGTAAATGCATTCCTGATACTCACAAATCTTAAATAAGGTTGTAAAAAAATAACTTTTTGTAAAGCACCATCTGTTTTTGCATTTTCATTCATTTATAATGATATTTAGCTACGTATATAAGCGTCAGAAAACATGTAAAGCTATAGATAGATTACTTCCACATACTTTGATCTATCTTTCAAGTCTTGTTAATCTTGTATTTATAATATGAATTTTTTTTTAAATTGTGTGTGAGATAAGGACTGTTCCATTAGTGTTCTTTGGTAGACAATCCTGTGCACACGACGGCTGCTAAAGAATTCTAAGTAACTGTTTGTATATCTTCTTTCATTCAAAGATAAAGCATTCTACATCCTGGTGTTAGGCTTGATAGTCCCAAATATTCCTTTATCTTTATACATACACAAGTAAACTATACTACATAACAACAAAATGGAACATACTGTTTTGCATCATATGAATTGTGCCAGTGCACTGTGCAGAGCCTGTGGCAAGAGAGCATTAACTTCCAAAACAACACGTTCAATTCAGAAAGCACTGAACTGTTCTAATTACGTTAATGATCTGTTCTTTGTGTTTGGAATTAACGTATCAGATGATAAACCCACACAGCATTCGACTATATTTTGTAAGAAGTGTTACTTACGAATACAAAACTCAAAAAGGAGGCATAATGAGAAGTGTCTTGAAACAGCCAAGTTACTATCGGAAAACAGTCAGCACATCTGGAAAGACTATGACCATAATTTAACTATAAGTGAATGTCAACTGTGCAATTATGTTGCAAAGACATCTTTTGGTGTTTTAAAAACAAAAAGCTGCTCTATCCCCTGTGATGTTCTTTCTGACCCCTCCATGTCTAGTCAGTCATTTAGCTGTAGTCAGTCAGTTAGTTGTAGTCAGTCAATTAGCTGTAGTCAGTCAGTTAGTTGTAGTCAGTCAGTTAGCTGTAGTCAGTCAGTTAGCTGTAGCCAGGATAGCTCTGTACAGTAGGAGGTTGATGTGCCTGCCCACATTAGTGATGATATTGTTCAACTGGAGGTTGATGTGTCAGCTCACATTAAAGGCGATACCATTATTCATTTGGAGGTGGATAACACTACTCACCCTAGCATGCCAGTTTTTGTTGCCACATCTACACCTACCAAGTCAGTTATACATACGACAAGTACATCCACCTTGCCTGTCTTCAAAAGCGACATCACAGTACAACAGTTACTTGCTAAGCCACCTTCACAACCACTAACACAAAAGGAAGAACCCCTATTCACATCCATTGTTAGAAAAAAACTAGAAACAGCAAAAAAATAATAAAACTAATTAAACATAGAAGAGAAACATCAGTCACCAGAACGCCAACAAAACGTAAGCAATCTCAATTTCTCCACATTGTTAGGAAACATATTGTTGAAACATCAACTGACTCACTAGACCTGCAGCAGGCACATGAGAGGAGAATTTATACATTCCACTATTTCCAAAATTGAAAGACGCGCCAGCGGTATTAAAAATATAACTTCACAATTAAAATTTATAATGGAAATTCATTTGTTACAAATTTCTCCATCTGTGAATGTACAGATTCCTCTTATTAAAAAAAGGAAGTGTGAATGATAATTGAGCGAAATTTTGGGGCTAGAGCAAATTATGGCAGTTGTTGCGTGAGAGTGACAGAATTAACAGAGTGTGGAAATCATTTAATAGATGTATTTATTAAATACACCTATTTATCTATTAAATTGAACATTTCGTTTTACTCATGACCATACTCGTTTTTACATGACCATCGTAATGTATGATTGAGAGATAATTGTTAGCTCTCATGTTTTGGGGACAATTTGGTGTGTTATTTTAAGGTAATAAATGTGGACTTGCAATTTAATGTTTCAATAACACTGGCTAACAAAAAAAATTTTTTTTTTCTTTCTCTAACATTTCAATGTTTTTCTGGTCAATTTTAATGCGCTGTTTTTAAATCTGCAAACCGTTTTTCTCTATCAGGTCGGGATCTCTAGAAATACGCAATTGAAGTTTTTTAACAATGCATACAGTATTACAACATCATTCGTACAAGAAGTATAACAGTTATGTAGGCTTGAATTTCTTTGCAGCCGACTTTCGTCGGTGAATGGCATGTGGTACATCGCGATGAAGCATCCAACAATAATCGGCAAGCATGGTCACACTCCACCGTCCTTGATAACGTGACTCCATGACGGCGGTATCTTGATGGAATCGTTCTCCATGTTCATCGCGGACTTCGCCAAGGTTGTCAGGGAAAAAGTAAAGATGCGAATCGAGCAAATGGATTTTGAGGGACATGTTACAGCCCATAATTCTGTATGCATCTATGCACTGCTTAACAATATGCACAAAGTCGACAGATTTGTGATTTCCCAGAAAGTTATCGACGATCGATTTGAATGCCATCCATGCGCGAAGTTCACTACCATGTAACAAGTTCTCGAATTGTTTGTCTGCAATAACTTTCCTAATCTGAGGTCCTACAAAGATACCTTCCTCTATCTTTGCATCGCTAACTTGCGGAAACTTTTCTCGAAGATAAGTGAAAGCTTTGCTCATTTTATCTAACGCTTTTACGAAATTCTTCATGAGCCCCAACTTTATATGTAACGGTGGTAAAATGATGCTGTCTTTGTTAACTAATGGCTCGTGTATTGCATTTTATGCCCGAGCTGCATACGATCCCTGATAGGCCACACCTTTCTTGCACTATGTTCCTGTCTGTTGCGGCTGTCCCATTCACATAGGAAGCAACAAAATTTAGTATACCCAGTCTGCATGCCTGTGAGAATTGCAATGACCTTTAGGTCTCCACAAATCCGCCATTGGTAGTCATTGTACTTTATTTTTGCCAAAAGTATAGCCATATTGTCATAAGTTTCTTTCATATGAACAGAGTAGGCGACTGGAATTGATGAAAATAAATTTCCGTTATGCAATAACGGCTTTTAGACTAGTCTTGGAAGAGTCGATGAAAAGTCGCCATTCGTTGACTAAGTGCTCATGACCGAGGTGCACCATCAGACCGTTTTTATCTTTGCAATAGCAAATGTCATCATCCATCTCAAAGTATTGAACAAGTTCTCTGTGTCTATGACGAAATTTAGATATCGGAGTATTGGGTGCTAAAAGATTCCATTCTTTGAGTCGCGAACCGAGAAATTCCGCCATTCTTTGAGTCGCGAACCGAGTAATTCCGCTTGTCCTTTGGTAAGAGCGAAATCACGTATTAGATCTGAAAGTTCTGAATGGTTAATTAAGTGAACACCATCATTCCCCGGTATATAATCCGAGTCAGAATTAGTTTCTAAAGCAGGTAAACTATCACTTTCTGATGGTTCATTCACGTCCAACGGATATTGTTCTGGTGGAACTGGGATCGGACACGTGATTGGATCATGAGGCACTGGTTTCGAACCCGATTCAATATTTGGATAAACCACAGACTTTCTAGTTTTAAAAGTGAAACCATGGATATTTGTCAAGCAGAAGTAACAATCAGTAGCGTGATTTGTCGGTTCGCGCCATATTACTGGCACTCCAAAAGGCATCGACTTATGCTTCTGCAATTTTCGCAACCAACCTGCCAATGTATTTGCACAAGTCAAACAAACTGCATTTGGCTTCCAAGATTTATTTGCATCATCAACTTCCGAATCAAAATAAAGTTCATATGCTTTCTTTAGTAATCGTGTAAAGTTTTTCTCGTGAACACGATCGGTAAAATATCCGCATACGTAACAGAACAGATCAGCCGAATTTCTACAACTTCTAGAAGCCATATTTCGCTCAGAATAAATTCAAAATACAGTAACTATTGGAAAAATAGCGTAACATAAGTCATGCATCTTTTAGCAGTATAAAAAGTAGAATTATTTTGCATTTTATTAATTTTTAATAAGTTATATAGTAAAAATGAAACGGAGCAAATAACGGTTTCCCAAAAATATATTTATTCACAAATATCTTAAGAACCCGATGTGATAAAGATAAACGGGTTTCAAATTTGAAATCAGCGCAAGAAACTGACCTAAGAACACTTATTCTTATATAAGAAAAATGTTGTTTGTCAGTGTAATTAATGTTTGACGCATGAAACCAAAACAAAACTTTGATATCCATTTTCTTCAGGTTTTCTACTTTTGATTTCTGTAATTTGTTATGCATGTTGATTGTGACCGTTTTAGTCTAAATTGCATTAGAAACAAACCATAACAAAATATAAAAAAAACGTAAATTTTACACTATTTCAGACTATTATATCTTCTGTTCTAATTGTGATAAAATGTTTCTTCTTGTTCTAAAATTTACTCTAACATTTCTAGTCTAGCTTTACGCAAAATTAAAGCCGGTATTTATAATAATAAAGTAGCCTAAAAACATTAATTAAGCCCTATCAAAAGTAAAATGCGCCACCTTTTTTTCCAGTTAGGAAGTTACCACGTGACCTCTGTCACGATAGCTATAAATAGCGCGGTCAGGGAAAAAGGGGAAACAACTAAAAGATCGCTGGCAAACAGCCGTGTATTGGCATTGTTACGGCATCTAGTGGAGGGTGTAGACTGCCTTAACACCTACCACGGTATATTGCCTTCTCAGAATTAGAAGGCTCGAGACATCGTCAGAGGTGAATAGAACTGGTGACGCGTCAGTACCGGCACCCAGTACGTCTGCACCGGTGAAAGAAAAAGGAGACGTTCTCTTGCAGTGAGGGCACATGCCTCAGCGGGAACGGGTTCTCAAATCAGGAGCTCTTAGCTCTTTACAGCACACCCAATAGGCGCGTTGCCTTGTGCTTATATAAAACCGGCCATAATAAAGCCGTACGCCCAAAACCCGAAGCGGGTTAACGTGGCAATTTGAAGAATTGTCAGCAGCAGAGAAAACAGCTACAGCCTAGCAAGTACATCGCTAATTTTTTGTACCAAGGCCTCATCAGTATTCAGGAAGGGAGAGAAATTATACCTTTCCAAACTGCAACCAAGAAGAGGGGAGTGACGGAGCAGCAACTCATCAGATCCTCAGAAGAAGACAGTAGCATCAGAAGAGTCATTAAACGAAGACGGAGTAGAGAGAGAGAGAAACTAGCTGGGACCAGTGGGGTCAGATTGAAAGACCTAGAGGACAGCCTCTGAGTTAGCGCTGCAAAGTCAAATTGTGTAGCCATGCTCGTGGTGTAGGAATCGATTGTGTAGGACAGAGTGCTTGAGACAGTAGTTATTTCGTTCTCCACCTTCAGTGGGATAGAGTATTAGTTAAATAATATAGTGTAGACCGGAATGGTGGCTCTGAGTTAGAGACCCCACCGAGAAGATTTATTTCATCTTTAAATTCAGTTTGTGCAAGTGCGAAAGGAGAGTGGGGAATTGGTTTTTTTTGGTTTATATATTGTCTTTCATTTAAATTGTTCTGTTTCAGGTGGTGCGAACTCGCACTTTATTTTGTTTACTGTGGGTTTGATTTTGTTGTTTAATAAACTATAAAACTGTACACTGGATCAGTTCATCTTTAACTATACTGTACTTATATGCTTGTCTGTATAGTTGTGTCTGTGGACTTAAGTGAAACCTTATCTCTTTTCTGGTAGTCAGAGGTGGTGAGACAGTAGTTAGTAATTAAATCACAAGTGGTGAGGGAGAGTCAATCTCGGTTCTCCCCCTTGAAGCTATAGTCTCATCTTTCCACATTCACTGTCATTCTCTTCTAAATCTATCTTCTCAGACTTTCTCACAACTAGGGTCTTGTCTCTATACTCGGACAGACTCTAACTTAAAGCCACTTCGTGGCATTAGGCTATTCAAAGGTTCTGCAGCTTCCCTGAAATTTGACTGTAGTTCCTGTTTTTATTTATAGAATATAGACTGAAAAACTTGTAAATTTAACTGTGAGCAAACAGTTTGTGTTTAATAATGATTATTAAAAAAAAGTATTGATCTGTTATTTGTAAATGGTTATGATACTTTTCTTGTACATTATATGAAAACAAAACCTGTGCACTGACTTTTTTAAATGGTACCTTTCTCAGTGAAGAGCTTTGCTTAGCTGTATTATTTATGTCTAAATACAGTATTCCCTTTCAGTGGTCCATGGTTCGATCCCCAGTTGAGGTGGGATTTTTTAGACCGCAAACGGCTCCGGGGCCGACCCAGCCTCTTGAATTGGGTACCAGAACAACTCTGGGAAGGTTAAGGCGGCCGGCGTGATGCTGACCACATCACCCCTAGTGTGCCATATGGTCAAGAAAATATGGGCCTAACACCATATTCCCAATATACATTAATGGGCATGAAACAGGATCCTTTACCTTTTTTACCAATAGTATTCCCTCATTATAATGGACTAATTAGGAAATATGTATCAGATATTGATAATTACTAACATACTGACATGATGGAGATTGGGGGATCAAAACTTCAAACAGCTTATACATGCACAATAAACACTATCACTGACAGATGCTTTTAACGCATTCTCCCTATAAAATGGCCAGCTCTGATAGCTAATACAGACCTAAGGAAGAGGATTTGACAACAATCAGCACAGGCAGAATTTAAAGTGAAAAAATGAAAATAAATAGAGAACTATAGGGAAAACTACTGATCATTTTATAATCAGACAGCTAATACCCGCAGGGGAAGAGCAGGGAAGCCAAAGATAACGGGGAGGTAAATTGTAGCAGCTGCTGCAAAAGTAATAAAAATTTAAGGTACAGAGCTAGAGAAGATAGACCACAATAGAAGTCAGTGTTAAGCAACAAGTGCAGTACTGTGTTCTAGGGGAAATTAAAAGTATTGATAATAATAACTTGTGAAATAAATAAATACAAAACACAGAAAAACACCAGAAATACTGAACCGTGTTATTCTATATTATAATAAGCAATGTAAATTTAACAAAATAATACAAGGCATTTACTCTTTGGGCTTGGTAAGATTATTCAGTGGAATAATTAAGGAAGCTACCAAACTCGGCTGATTCCAGATTTTATGGAAGGTTTATTCTCACGAATATCAGACACAGTTTGCTTCTTCATAGCATGTTTCCGATCTGCACAACAGCACGAGACTACTTCTTTATTAATTCAAGTTTTGAAGTAATAGCTAAATTAACCAACTTTTGTTTTAAAACACAACTTTCTTTAGAGTTCATAATTAACAAGATGTATTAATTTCTGGTAATAAAAACAACACAAGTGCAAAACATTGTGCAAGAAATATGTATCAAATTAAATCATTAACCGATTGCCTGGTTTGCTACAAATTTTTTTCTGTTTCTTCTCATTTTTGCTCCTTATGGAGCATGGAACCACCACTACAGCTGGTCCCCTTTCTGGAAGCCTGCACCAAGCATTCATGTGCTCCTACAGTGATGTTTTCTGTAGCAATATTTGTTACATACAGAGGTTTCCAGCTCCATGCACATTTTAGAAATGCTTGAGACAACAGTAGGCCTAATTTTTTTTTTTTTTGTCCCTCAGAGACACATGGGAACTACATTGGGTGCTCTACTTATTAAATCATGTAAATGACAGAATCTTCATGATGAGAATGTCATTAGGCCTTAAAAATTGAATGTTATCAGTTATGTCTGAAATCTTTTACATTGAGGTCTGTTATAGCAGTGATTTAATTGTAACGTGAAGACTGCGGACTGAATTGTGAAAAATTTTGCTGAGAAAGTAATTAGTAAATTTAGCAGGGGTTGCTTTTTTTAATTTCAGATTCTCATCCCAGGCAATGATATATGGTACTCCCCAGAACTGTATATATCTGTCATATGCCACACTCCAGTTGTATGTTCATCAACTAATCAGGTTGGTGTATTTGTGTGTACTTGTTAGTTTTTTGCATTCCTTTTTTTCTTTTTCTTTTTGACAGTTTTTCATTATAACTTTTTTGTTCTTTTTAACTCTTAAAGGCCGGAACGACGCTGGTAGCGTACATCCGCAAAACCCCTCGAAGCCGAAACGACGTTGGGAACGTCACTTTTGTGTTCCGTGAAATTTGTTCCGTATTTTTGTTATGACTCATAACTGAATACTATATGTAGAATATCACTAAAAATCCTTCATATTCTAATTCTACATTCATTTATCGTTACTGTGATGTATAATATGTGTGTCTTTGTTGTGTAGTAATTCAGAAACTTTAGAATTTATAAAGGTACTGCTTTAAGGTACAAAAATAATTCTGGCAAAACTCGTGAAAAAATTCCGGCCTGCAAGAGTTAAATTTGAAATGATAAAATGAAATGTTAAAGAAGTTTTGAACTGTAAAGCCTTGACCTTCTGTTTTTTTATTAATATCTCCACAGTGCTTTCTTTTTTTATTCATTTTGTGGCATAGCACAACAAATTAATATGTGGGCGTTTTGAGATATTGGAATATTGATGTCATATAAACAGTCTTTCACTGATTTTTGTTATGGTGGAACAAATACTACAAGGGGATTGACATAAGTCTTGGGCCTGACCATGAAGGAGTCACAGGAGAAAGATGAAACTTGGCACATTTAAAGTTCATCATATTTGCACTGAATGTGTGAAGTACGGGTTTGTTTCTTCAATGGGTTTTCCCGCTATGGTGCACGGCGCAATGTACCCTCTTGACCGGATCTGCTGCCCCAAAGATTTGACAAAACAATGGAAAAGAAGGAGGCCAGAGCTGTGATAAAATTTCTGATGTTTCAGGGAAAAATACCTACAGAAATACACAGGGAGATGGAACCAGTGTTTCGTGATTCTTGTCCTTCATATACTTCGGTAAAAAAACTGGTGTCAACAGTTTAAGTGCGGCCGCTCAAATGTTGCTGATCTGCCAAGATCTGGTAGACCAGCCTCAGAGTGCAACGATGAAAATGCAACAAGAGTGAAGAAAATCATTGACCAAGATCGAAAAATGACAATTGTGGAGATAGCTAGTAGAGTAAAACTAAATGAAAGAACAGTTTATAGAATTTTACACAACAGACTGAACATGAGAAAAGTGTGTGCACGCTGGGTTCCGCGACTGTTGACACGTGAACAGAAGCAAACGACGGTAAATTGCTGTCAACAGTTGCTCAAAAAGTGTCAGTCAAAAAAATTTTTTCAGACCATGGTGACAGTAAATGAGACTTGGGTACGCCATTATGACCCTGAATCCAAAATTGCCAGCATGCAATGGAAAACCCTGGGCTCCCCAACACATGTCAAGCCGAGAGCGCAGAAATCTGCAGGAAAAGTGATGCTGACTGTTTTTTGGGACGGCAAAGGTGTCCTTTTGAAAGATTATCTGCTTCGTGGCAACACAGTTAATGGACAGTACTATGCAGATCTTCTCACCAAACTAAGAAAGGTTGTGACCAGGAAACGAGGGATAACGCGCACTCAAAATCTTCCTTTGCTTCAAGACAACGCGCCCTCTCAGAAAGCACGGCTTGTGCAGCTAGCAGCCGATTTGAACATTGAAATTCTTCCACACCCACCATATTCTCCAGATTTGGCTCCATCAGACTTTTTTCTATTCCAAAATCTTAAAAAACAGCTAAAAGGAAATCATTTTGACAGCGATGAAGAGGTTATACTGGCATGTGATGATTGGTTTAGTTTGAAAAATAGGGTGTTCTACTCCCAAGGTCTTTTCAAGGTCAAGCAGAGATGGCAGAAGTGTGTCAATTCAGATGGTGGCTATAATGAAAAGGAATAAACACTATACAAAATTTCAGCTCTCTGTGACATGTCCTTCATGGTCAGGCCCAAGACTTATGTCAATCCCCTTGTAATATAGAAAAACATGGTGAGAAGTTGTGCATGTTTTGTGACATTTGTGTCTAAGAGGTCAAACATTGAGAATGGCAGGTTTAATGTTCTGTGTTGTGTTAAATGTTACTGAATAAGCCAGCGCACTTAATGTGTATTAAACTGATCTAAGATCATTTTTGACATTTATAATGTAGGCCAGAAGTCAGCGTCCTGTTGATCATGATCTACCGGTAGATCATTGGTAATAATTTAGTAGATCTTTAGGTGATGGAGGGGAAAAACATCATTATAAAGCTAAGGACATTAAGGGCTAGCCCTCTCCCGAAAGCATTTCATAGCCCGGTGTCCCCAGGATTAAGGGTAAAAGGAAGCCATCACTTTTGTCAAGAAAGATAATGCTGTGAGGCATTTTAAAACTTCATTTTACAACTGACAGATTTTCCACATAATGCCACAGACATGGTTCTATCAAGGTAAATCTTTAGAGATTTCTAAAGTAGATCCCCAAAGCTCTTGGGTTGCCTACCACTTATCTAGACTATTTAAAGCAGAGAATCTGAAGTTTCATAACATCTGAATACCTCAAATTGATTTTAAAAAAATTTTTGTTTGTTTACCATAGCGTAGATTTTTATGCGAGTGTTGTTCTTGAAGTTTCAAGTTATTTTATCAGTTTTGCCTGATCACATCACAGGTATTATCTACACGCTTCACATTTTGTTATCCTCAGGTTTTAGTACAGGGTGTAAAGGTCAACCAGTCAAACATAGACTATTACCTCAAGCACATAGAATGTGAACTAATCCAGTATGAGGCTGCACTCTCAAATAGCTTTGCCTCATTACTCAAGCTTTGCAGAAGAAAGGTAGTTCTCTCTGTATTTTTGTATGTTTAATTGTATGAATGTTCCTTCCTTTACTTTAGTTTTTTGTTTGGCCTATCTTTAAGATTAAAATAAGTTTTGTGATTGTGTTGTAAAGTTGTATGCGAAGGTGCATATTTCATAATGCAAAATGCAATTAGAAAACTTCAATAGGGAAATTGGAAAGAATGAATGCAAATTTATTAGGATTATATGAAATGTGATATATGTTTTAGCCAGTCTTAGATGCAGAAAAAGCTATAAGAGTAAAGGGATTTAGGGCAACAATAGTTGCATTGAATGGCAGACCACAAGAAATTAATTTCATAAAATATCATGCACCAACAGCAGATATTGCAGAAGAAGAAAGTGATGCATTCTACCATAAATTTGACATAGTGGAAGTCTCATGACACTAATGTGGTACATGGAGACTTTAGTGCACAATTTGGTAATGAAATGAAAAAGGGAAAGATGTGACTGGTGGTTGTAGCCTAAGAGAATAAAATGAGAGAGGTGACAGACTTATAGAGTGTGTAATAACACATGATAAGATAATAGGAGACATCTAGCTTAGACATTACACATTAACATTCATTTGCAGAGGTGGTTTTTGTAGCAGTTTGTTTTACATATTGAAGTTGCTAGCCCCGTAGCACAATCTCATATTAGAGGCCTTGTACGACATGCCCAAGGGTGTAGTAGTCCTATTCTTTCATTGTCTCATAAGGGACCCTCTAGAACTACACAGGACCTGATATGTTATCTTCTTCTGCGTTCGTCCTTAAAAGGATGTTTGTTACGTTGTGTTGCAGATTACACAAAGCTGCGATATCTGCACCTTTTGGCCCGACACATCTGCATGGCATTTTTTGGACTGGGTTAGCCTTCCCTCTTCGATCCCTACTCTCTCAGCCAGACTGCAGTGATGCAGCCTGTTTCCAGGACCACCACTTGGAGGTGGAGTAGGGTCTTGGTCAGCTCTGGTTCGCTGACCCTGACGCAAGCAGTCAAGCTATGGGTCGCTTACTGCATTCCTCACTTTTGATGCGTCTTCAGTCCCTGATATGTTATGATTTCATTTCTTTGTTTATATGTAGTCGATTCCAACTTCATTTTTTTTTGTTTTTGCTGCTTAGGGGCTCTTATTCAGACTGGTATCAAAGGCATTGATTTCTGATGATCTGCACATGTTTTTAAAGAGCCTTCTTGAGCATCTGCTCATGAGTGTCTTTATTTCATGTGGTCTTTGTTGTTCTACAGAACATTGAGACATTGAAAGGGTTACTATTTTTGAATAAAGCCATCTACATACACTATCTGTATCCTGTATCAGACATCATGATCCTAGTTAACCAAGATGAATGCAGTTATGATATTTTGAGAACAGTTTATGAGAAGGATGTGAACTTATCAAAGACTTTCAACACTGGCAAATTGAATATATGATGAACAAATTAAAGAGATGTGTTAAGTTACGATCCATAGTCTTACATATGCTGATGTTGTATCTATCTCATGCAGCAGCCATAACAGTTTTTGTTTGTTTGTTGGACATGCAGTGACTTAATGGCATTGCTGAGGTGAGCTACAAAAAACCAAAGGTTCTATTTAGTGGCACTTTTTAGTAATTTAAACTACATGTGTTTATCATCATTTACAATAGCCAGTGAGTGTCCATTGTAATATTTTGCAGGAAAGCTTTTTCTTGGATGAAGGAGAAGATGAGAATGCAGTTGTTGAGTTTAATTTACAAGACCACATGGGCAACCCGGAAGCAGGCTTTACCAACATGCTGAGATATGGCATACTAGCTTTGCAACTTCTGCCTGATAACTCAAGTTCTGGTAAGCATCTTTGGCCCCGAGTCAGAAGCTAATGTGAAAATGCTTGATAGTCTAAAAATTCCAGCATATTCTTTCAAACATGTACTCTTCGGCTATTATCTGTTACGCTAGTTATTTCGTAATTTTATCCTATGTTATCTGGACCTAATAAGGTTACTGGTTATTATAATTGTTTCCAAGGATATCATATAAAGAAAGATTCTGCTGACAGTAAGAAACTTGTAACATTAAATATCTCAGAAACCTGAAATAATCTGAAGAATTGAAAGCAGCATCACCCTCATGGTAATTAACCATTTTGCCACGACGGGTTTTTCATTCCCCATGACGACACCATTTTCAGCTTAGTTCGTTCCCCTGAACGACAGGATAATTGTAATTTTAGGGGTCATATTTTTAATTTGACTGTATACAGTTTATCGTAAAAGGAAACCCATTAAAAGTATATATATTATGAAAGAGCATAAAACAAAGTTTCAGAATATGCTAATCAAGGCCAACATAAGTCAAGGTCAAGGTCACGGGGTACGTACAAAATGAAAATTGAGAGAAAAATAAACAAAAATTATTTGTATGAGCCACAAAAGCTTTGTTGTTTTCATTTTATTATGATAAAAGAACGTGGAAACACTGCTGGCACTTGTTTTCTTGAGTTTGCTGACATTTTTACAGTTACAGGTTGGGCTGAGTGTGGTAAGTTTCAAAGCATTCCCCAAGGCGCAAACCCGGCTTGCTGTTTGTCTCATTCACTGTTAGTATCTAAAAGTTTTCATTCAGAAACTCATTCATGAAATCATGGCATTCATAATCAGTATGATCAAAGAGTAGACCAGACTGTGCTGTAAACTCAGGCTGGGCAGCATGGTTTTCTTGTCTCCATTCATGACTTATGTTTGCATCTACATTATTTTCTTCCCCTGCCTCTAGTTACCAATGTCTTTTAGGTGACGTTCTTCCTCATCAATTTTTTTTTCATTTTTTTAATCCAAGGTCTAGATCTCGACATTTTCTTTCCTTCTTTAGGGGCAGATCTTGTTTTCACGGCCTTTCCTTTCACTGATGAATTATTTTGATCTAAACTGAGTGAACTAGATCTAGATCGAATGTTACTACTAACACTATCAATCACTTTCCTCGTTTTAGCAAGCCTTTCACTATCATTCACATTCCTCGTTTTAGCAGACAGTTCACAATCACTTTGCTCTAAATCTACATCAGTCTGATTCTGAACCAGACTACACATACTCTGAATCTGGGTAATCTTTACCTTTAGTGCCGTCGAGTATGTATAATATGTGTATTGAGTTAGGATTAGGTTTAGTGTAAACCTAACCCTAACTCTAAATGGTACGAAAATACACATATTATGCATACTCGACGGCACTAAAGGTAAAAATTACCAGAATCTTACTAAAAAGAATCGTCAGAATCATTCAAGTTGAATAAATTCAACTCAGACAAGAATTTTCGTGCTCTTTTTACACCAGATGTTTATGGTTCGGCAGCGTCCATGTTTGTGAACTTTCGCTTTTGTAAAATCGCTATTATCAGTTCTACTGTATTCGTTAGCAGTAAAGTATTTTGTTCGTTTCAAGCTTAGTATGCCAGATTTTTCAATGCTGAATCCGATTATGCCCAGCAATTGCCGATACGCTTGTAGACAGAAGAGTTCTGGTGCTTTTAAAATATGACGTACAGCGTACGTCTTATAGGTGTATGGGAACGAAATATCGCACTACTTCCGTGACGTACTCTGTATGGCACAGCGACAAAATTTGTAAAGATTTATGCCGTACGGCATACGTCATAATGGTGCTGAAAGGGTTAAGAAACCATCGTCAATGGCTTTTCATTTATCTAAGATAAAGAAGCTGAAGGATCAGTTACAATCTTTCACGGCATCTTCTAGAAGTGTAGGGCTTTCTAAACAGCAAGTCATTGAAACACCAGTCTCGGTGCAGTGAGTCAGTTAAGTTGGCTATATGAACTTTGCTCTATGCTGATGGCAAGATTATATTTCACAGAGATGCACAGCTGTAAACATATGTAGATCTTCTTAACACTAGCTGCTTAGAGAATGTGTTAATAGCACAGAGAAAACATTAATATTAACAGTAAATAAAACATCAGTAGAGCAGTATATCACAGTTAATACCAAACAAGTTGTAGAGTTCAGGCAGTATGTTCACCACAGATGATAGATTATAACAGAAAGATTGAAATGAGAATTCAACAAGCTGTTAAGTGACCTAGCCGCTCGCCTTATTTTTGAGGCACCCACAGATGCAAATGACCACAGAGAAACAGATGATAAAAACAGCATTTATACTGACAGTTAATATCGCCATTAGACAGAATCCTAAGCACAAGACCGGAAAATTACTGCCTGTGAAATGAGATGTCTGTGAAAAGTAGCTAATAAAAAAACTACAAAACCTGCTTTAAAATGAGTGCAGAGCCATTGTTGGAATAGCATTATTAAAGAAATATGTTCAACAATTTTGAATGTTGGTTAGGACACTTTGTGATGGTAAGTCCTTAGCAACCAGCAGTATGGGCATATCTTTTTTTCTTCTCGAGCTCTTTCAGACGTCATATTTTGAAGAAAGTGGTCATCCTGGGGTTTCTGACATCTCTTTATAGCTTGTCTTGGACTAGCATTGCTGATCGCCAAATTTGCTTTCTCTGTCCATCATATGTTGGATATACTTGCAGCAGTTATTGAGCAGTCATTTATATCAGTACCACAGTAGTGAATTCATTGGTAGTTCCTATCTTTACCTTATTAAACAGATGGTATCTCAGTTTGTTTTGGCCTGTGTGAAGTCTGAAGATTATTACCTATTCCCTTCTGCTTGGTTTTTCTTGTGGCCTGGACGACTTGCCTCCTCCTTGTTCCTGTATGATCTCTTGATAAATCTCTTGACCTTTTTGTATGTTACACTTGTTCCAGTTTGAGATAGACCTAGCTGCTATTGCATATAACATAGAAATAGAAGTGGCCAGGTATAGAGGATGACCCAGGAGAAGATGATGGATCAAGAAGTGACAGGTTAAAGAAACACTACATGAGCGCTACACCAGGCCACATACGTACACTAGATATGAAATTAATAGTCTACACTAGATATGAAACCAGTAGTCTACACTAGTTATGAAAGCAATAGTCTACACTAGATATGAAACCAATAGTCTACACTATATATGAAACCAGTAGTCTACACTAGTTATGAAAGCAATAGTCTACACTATATATGAAACCAGTAGTCTACACTATATATGAAACTAGTAGTCTACACTATATATGAAACCAATAGTCTACACTATATATGAAACCAGTAGTCTACACTAGTTATGAAAGCAATAGTCTACACTAGATATGAAACCAATAGTCAACCATACTATAATTGCCTCATGCCATAAGCAGTAGACAAAAAAAAAAATTACTTCAAGGTTCTGTTTTCAAGGATTTACAGTGATGCGTTGTCAAGGTAACATGTTGTACAAGGTGACTGATATGAGGTTGTGCCTGGGGCTGACAACCTCATTATGTAAAACAAAAAATGGCTAAAGAGGCTGCTGCTGCAAGAGAATGTGAATTTTTTAAAGCTTCCTGGAAGGGGCCAGATGCAGTGGTGGCTGCATGCGGAGAGAAAGGAAAATGATTATGATGATGATTCTGAAGGCAAAAGGGTGACTGATCCTGCAGTAACTGCTAAGCTGTTTATAATGAAAGGATGGTAACTGACAAGTGCATATTCTTTGATGGCTGGCAGTAACATCTTAAACTTCATAAAATTAAAAAGTAAAATATTTTGGGGTGAACTGCATAACCTTTCAAATCTTAGCTTAGTAGAGGGTATCATTTGATAGTCTGGAGGATGAAAGCTTGGCACTTGCCTGGTCCTGTGGGTGCCAGATTAAAGGAATTCCACTGTAAAAGACATGTTCACTTGTGAAGCAGAATAAACAGTCCCCTGAATTATTGTTCTTAGGGCATGATATTATGCTATAAACTCAGTATAACGCAGATGGTGGGGTTCAAACTTTGGCGACGCTTTATAAGTGAGTCAGCATTGTATCATTATCATCCATCATTTTCCATTGCACTCCCTACGTAACATGGAGCCACCACTGCAGCCAATCCCCCTGCAGTAAGCCTACACCAAGCAGTCACATGATCTTGCAGGGGTGGTGTCTGTGACAATTTGCTTTTCATAATGAGGTTACCAGCCCCCATACACATCCTCATATTAGTCACCTTGTACGACATGCCTGGGAGTACAGTAGTCCTATTCTTTCTTTGTCTCATCAGAGGACCCCCTCATGGAACTACACTTTGACATAAATTTATCGACCTTTGACAGAAATCAGCAAGTGTAAACAACTATCATCACACTTGAATGAGCGAAAATAAAAAAAAGATATATTAATCATCTGTATCTTTTATTTTGGATGCTGAAAATAAAAGTTTCACCCAAATGCTTTGTGTTTTTAATGCTAAATGAACAAAATTTGTGTACCTGAATAGGTGGTAATTGGCGCAATTGAGGTCCGACCTCAGAATGTGTTATGAGCAATCCCACATTATATTGAGCTGTGTTGTATCAGATATAGAGTGTATGTTTGTCTTGTAAACTATCTGGTGTGTTGAAAAATGGTCAATATTTCATTACAACAGCTTTCATTATTTCATCACAACCATCTAGGCATTGTAGTCATCACAGATGGAATTGTAGGACTACCCAGTTCCTCCATGGTAGAACTTCTCTTGAACCGGATGCGAAACAACACCATCATGTGCAGCTTTATTAAAGTAGGGAGCCCATCTGGCCTGTATCGCAAGCTGTCTCATGTGCCACATATAGAGCTTATGCAGGCAATCTCAACAGCAACATTTGGAGCTTACCTTGGCTTTGCTCCTGATGTGGTATGTACAAGATGCTGGGTGTAAGACACATATGCAGAGAACTAAAAACAAGAGATTTAGAATCATTCTGTACTAGCACCTGTATTAAAGGAATTACTAAAATACAGTTTGTGAAGAATACATTAGTACTGTATTAGAAGTTAGTAGCAGAGTAGATCCATTTCTTAGAAAAGTCTAGTACAAGTCGGTTATCCTTGTATCCAAAATCCTCATGGACTGTTGTTTCGGAAACCGGATTTTTTAAATTTCCAGATTTCACAGAAATCGCTTACAAAAAAGTAGCCTAAGGTTACCCAAAAAAAAACTTTCAGTTTTCAGAAAACTTTGGTTTTTGGGCATCCAGATATAAGGATGCAAACCTGTACTGATATCAAACATTATTAGATCAATACTTGACAAGAGTGTCAATGATGTCTAGTATACAGAAGGGGCCTTACAGTAGCTGCCAGAAACTGGCCACCATCTCAATATTAGCAGATCTCCTTATACGACATGCTTGTTGGGGTACAGAAGTACTATATTTTGCTTCCTTACTGGGGCTGTCGTAAAACATATGGAAAGAGGAAATTGATTTTAAATATATTTTTTATTAAACGCAAACTTGCAAGACAACATTACTTTACTGATTTTAAAAGTGACCACAAAAAAAATATTCTCTCGTTTCTTAAAACTAATGTATAGTGTCTTGTGTCATTTTAGTGTAAGTTTGTGTTTTGTATATGAAAATAATGTTCTTTCTGGCTCGTCAGACTGAGGAGAAAAATGAGACCAACTTATACCAAAAGGCCATGTTGTTCTGGTCATTCCAGCGGGGTCTTGAGGGCTTTAAATATGATCTGACACATTACAGTGATGAAGATATGCCTGGCTCTATTTCATGGATAAAAAAGTGAGACAGCTTTTTATTTTTAATTTAGTAGATAAACAATGGTTAATTATTTTACTTTGAATTTCAGATTGAAACTATTTTATCTTCATTTTTCAGATTTTTGTGATCATTAACAATTCATGTGTAGTTTAAATCATTAGTACGCAAGCACATTTTGCGGAGTGAAACAGCACAAAATATGGGCTTTGCTTCAACAGGTTGGAGTGGGGAAGGTTCAGCTTTTGGGGTACGTGGAGACAACCCATTGAGGTAAACTCTGAATTGTGGGGTGGAAAACCACAAGATGAGAGATAGTTTGGATGGAGGGTTTCTATCTTAGGTTTATACCATTCATAGGCATGAGATTAATGGTGACAGCAGTAAGCCATGGTCAGTTTTTGAACTGCCCAGATTTCATACGACAAACAAGAAATTACTAAACAGTCTGTTATTTATATATGACCTCCACAGTACAGTCTTTATGAAACTTGAACTTTGAACATAAGCTATGGAAATATAAGTGAATGAAAATTATTGTATGTGAAGTGAGATGAAAAGCAGATGGTAATGATTTGAATAGACCAGACAAGAAGTGAAAGTATTAGGATAAATCTTTGGACAGTGTCTTAAGAGAATATATGAAGAGATAAAAGATGTTTTTATTTAGGTGTTCCCTTAGGATGGGAACTTGCAAACCGAGCTGCACTGATGTCAGCACCTAATGATCCATTAGAGAAGGTAGAAGACAAATTCATGAGTGGAGCATACTTTAAAAAAGTACAACATGACAGCACGCCAGTTTTAAACTGATTTGGAGTATTCACCATTTTGCCATATATTGGCTTCAGTCCCTTTGTAGCATGAATATGCCAGACATATGTATTTTTTTATTTATATAAAATAAATTAATATCTAAAGGTGGTCGGAGTGACTAAGAAGTATGGCTCCATCTCTAATTCTAAAGGTACCAGGTTCACTCCCAGTACAGGGAATATAATTGATGGACATTTTTTTTCCGAACCAGTGGTTCATAATGATCTGTGTAGTGAGATCAGATGCTTAGCCTTCTCGGATAGGGGCGAAAAATTAGGAGGTTCTGTATGCAAGTTGCGTACATTAAAAATCCCTCGGCTGTTGGAAATCATAAAGAGTATGCCATATGGCTGTTGCCCTGGCAAAATTTAAACATTAGGAAACTCACCCACCACAAAAATATTAATAGAATGTGTGATTACTGTAAACACACATTGGGATCCTCGCTGGTGCTATGGAGTTCGTGCACTGTGCCGAGATCCTCCTTGTGTGATCTAAGGGAGGAGATTGGAGCACTGATGGAGTTGTCCATCCGCAATGAAGATGGTCCTTAAAACCAAACCAAACCAATATCTGAAGGTGCGTTTTGTCTTGTAGAATGCAGATCTATCTACTATCAATTGCATTGAGATGTAGTTCAGGATGTACAAGTTATTGTCCATCATTTTGAATAGCCCGTAACCCTGTGAGACTGCTATGACTTGCAGTCATTAAAAACTAACCTTATGTTACATGTGTTCATGACTGGTTAAAATCCTAAATATTTAGATTTGTCTCATGTGGGTCCTTACGATGAGTATAAGGGAATATAAAATACGACCACTGCTGCCTGGCTGACATACTGTAAGGTGACTATGAAGGATTAAGTATGGGTCCAGCCACCCCATCCTGACCAAACTTATATAGCTACAAAAACTAAACCCAGATTTAACTCCATCCATGATGCAAGGGAAATCTTAAAAAAGTTGGAGTGAACTTGCATGCATTTCAAAGAGCAGGGACCCTTGGAAAGATTCTGCAGATTTCTACCCAACAGATAGCTGAGAAGCCAATTAAAAGAAAACAAAATCGGTATATTGGCTCATCATTTTGAAATTATGGGAAAAGGTCATATATACTTCTCAGTTGTCCAACTAATTTTTTTCAACAGGATGCTGCATCGGCATCCTATCACAGGTGAAACTTTTGGTCTTGAAACACTACGGAAGGAGAGGGATAAAAGAGTTGTGGTGGCAGGCATTGACAGTGTATTATCCATGAGGCTTAGAGAAGGCTACACAATCAAAAGTGTCTGTTTCAAGAAAGGTAAATCTTGTTTTGGTAATATGCAGCTTAGAAAATTGAAGACAGCGTTGAAAGAGCGTGATAGTGATACTATATTTTCCCCATGATAAATGTGGAAATAAAGTTGGTTTTTATGAAGAATAATGAGAAATACCTGAGACAGCCAGAAAAATTAAAGGAATGAAGGTGCTACAGGAAACGTTAGGACAATGCCTTTATGAAAGATTATGAAGAAGCAAAAAGATGGCTTGTTTAGGTATGTGAGAGCTAAGATGAGTTTGTATGTATATATATATATATATATACACTCACACACACCACCTCCTCACCCCCTCATCATTATTTTTCTTTGCACTCTCTACGGAGCATGGAGCCACCACTGCAACTTATCCTCTTTCAGGACACTTACACCAAGCAGTCACATGCTCTTTTAACTTAAAATATACTTACTTACTTAGTTGTTCCCCTTCTACCGTGAGGTGTAGAGGTTTGGGAGAGAGAGCGCCAGACTATCCTATTGGCTGTCTTCATTCTGCAGACATGGCCAAACCATCTTAGTTGGGACTGTTCTACTTGCGTCTGCAGGGGGTGGGATTTTAGGCCTTGACGTATCGTCTGGTTGCAGACCATGTCTCTTCTTGTTACTTCAACCACCTTCCTCAGATACCTCATTTCTGAGGTTTGGATCTGGCTTTTGTGGGTTGTGGTCATTGCCCATGACTCGCATCCATATGTCAAGACTGGGACATAGGTGGAGCGGTATACAGCCATCTTCGTTTTCTTACCAATCTCTCTCTTGCTGAGGAATCCTCGATTTATGGCCTGAAAAAGTCTCCCAGCTGCTGCTTTTCGAGTGGCCAACTCTTCTTTGATGCCTCCCTTTCGGTGTATAATAGCTCTGAGATATTTAAAGTGGTTGACCTGCTCCAGGACCTGTTCTCCCAGCTTAATCTGATGTCTTCTTTCTTCTCGTGATATCACCATGGATTTTGTTTTAGAGCTGCTTATGACCATCCCTCTCTTCTCCAGCTCTTCCTTCCAGACTTGCAGGTTGGATTGGAGATGTGCCTCTGATTTAGCAATCAGGGCAACATCATCAGCAAATGCCAGCTCTGAAATACATACCTGTCTCATCTTCCAATACCCCACTGAATACTTTCTTGTTCTCTCCTTACATGCCTTGATAACATCGTCCATGAGGAGTATGAAAAGATAAGGTGACAGGATATCACCTTTTCTTACACCAGTGGTGGTCCTGAACTCTTCTGACTTATGGTTTGCTGTCCTCACATAATTTCTGCAAGACTTGTAGAAGCTCTGTATAGCATGAATCAGAGGTGCTGGAATGTTCTTCCTTGCCAAACAGTCCCAAAGTTTGCTCCAGGGGACCCTGTATAACCATTATTTCATATATACATACACACATATAAAAACCAGTCCACATTCATGAACGTACGTCCCTAAATGTTCACCTACTTTTAGGCAATCCTGGAAGCTGACAGTTGGCACACTGGTGACTAGCGCTTATCTAAATTAGAAACATCCAAAACCCCTGAAGTTGCGCTTGGAAATAAAATTTGTTGAATGCTGTTCTATCTTCCTCTATGTAATACAATTAAAAAATAATAGAACTACAGCACACTTGTAGTACTAGAAAATTACATTCTGTTTCCCTTACTTTGTGGTGATAACATGGTGCTTTTTTTTTTTTAAGCAAGGTTAGTAAGACAGACTGGTAAATTAAATGATGGGAGTGCAGATCCCACAGTGTGCAGAAGGGTTTCAGAATTATTTTTTAATTTAGCAAAACTGTGCACACATGGGTTTTGTCTTGATTAATTAACATTTACTGTGTTTTTTAGTTTTGGAACAATGACAAATGGGAAAAAATTAAATTCCAGGTCTTTATTTTATTTGGTGTTTTATTATATTTACAATTTTTTCAATGCTCTTTCATGTTTGCTACCATGATCAATGCTTCCATAGATTTAAAAATAATTTTTAAAACCATCAAATTATACTTGAAAGGAGGTTTTTTGAAATGTTTATACCCCCATTACATTGGAAAGATATCTCCAGATTCTCAAAAAATGTGCTATCTAAGCATGAGTCAAACACACGTTAGGTCATGCAACCAGTCTGTTCCAACATGCCAGTCATGACCCTTCCACTGGGTCAGTGTGAGTTCACCATCATTATGTATTACCTGTAATGTATTCCCCACTCTGGCATTTGTTCAGTTACTTATCTTTATGGCATAAGATGTCACCAGCAGGGGAGATAACAGATATGACATTGTACATCCTCGGTCCACACTCATTATGGTATAGTAGCCCCTTCTGTCATAACTGACTATGGGAATGTGTCCCTGAGGTGATAACCCTCAGCTGCTTTTGTTCCTGGTGTTCCTTTCAGCATGTTCTTTTCTCTTCTGCTTATTGTGAGAGCTTCTTTTCGCCTCATCTGAGATGGTGCCGTAAAGAGCAACGCTACTTGGTGTGATCGGCAGCTTCATCCTCCCAGGTTGCTGGGTACATGTCCAGTGCCCTCATGTCTCTCTTGCACACATCTTTGAAATTCAGCTGTGGTCGCCGTTCTCTTCTTTTGCCATCTGCCAGATGTCCATAGAAGATATCTTGAGGCATGTGACCATCTTCCGTGCAGCGGACATGGCCAAACCAACATAGTCTGTGCTGTCTAAGCAGTGTATTACATGCTGTGAAGGCCAGCCTGTGATAACATCTCAACATTTGTCACTCAATGATTATAATCATCAGAACTTTGTCCGTGTTCATCATTATAATCATCATCATTGTTCTTTTCGTTCCCAGTTGAGTACAGATCCACCACTGCAACTGGGCCCTTTGCAGGAAACCTGCACAAAGCATTCACATGCTCTAATGGTGGTGGTTTCTGTAGTAATTTGTTTTACATGATGAGGTTGCCAGCGATATGTACAACCTCATGTTGTATGACATACGTGAGGGTGCAGTAGTCCTGTTTTTTCTTTGTCTCATTAGAGACCCCTCCGGCAACTGTACTGGGGGCATCATTATAATGTAGTCAGATAATCAGTTTATCAGCTGCAAGTGTAACTGTTTATCACAACTTTCATTTATTCTGTATCACTTTTAGAGATCTAGAGTTTTACAGATATCTTTCTCTTCACATGTGTTTCAGATAATACAGAGATCCATGTTAGGCTGCATTTTCCATGGCGAGATTATGGCAAGATTGAGTATGCCGCAGCTGCAGCATGGCCTTTGGAATCAACAAAGTGAGATTCAGACTAGTGCAGCAATACTTTACTTTACATTTATTTTACTTTACCTTTTATTTTTTTGTAGGAATCATTTGTAGATTAGTTATTTCATTACTGAAATAATGTGACTTTCTCGTCTCCTTTTATGTTTAGGATGAATGCAAAGTTCTTATATATTTGTTCACCTTTTGCTGCCATTTCTTGAAAAATAAATACATGCTTTATTTTTTTCTTTAACAATTCCATTTGATTGCTTATATTTCTCTTTAGCTTCTTTGTACTGGTGGACAGATCCTTCATATTTCCTTTGGCTGCAGCTTCCTGTCTCTTTTGCCAACTCATCAATATATTTCTTCTTACTTCTGTGTTTGCTTCTGTGTATATTTCATTCACTCTAGAACTTCTGGTTTTGCATCTGTTGTCTTTTTGTTTTCTTTCCCTTACCACTGATTTCTGTTGTTATATAAGCTTTTTGCTGGCATTATCTTTTTCTCCAGAACTTCTATATACATTAATGCTTTTATTGCAGATTATCTTTTACACCATGGTATGCTTTTTTTCAGACTTTGCTTGCTGTCTTTCCAAGTTAGTCAGCCCTTCTTTAGGACTGCTGTTGGTAATTCTAAAAATAATGTGGTGTTCCTGTGCACCATGTTGTGTATTTTTTTTTTTTTTTTTTTTTTTTTTTGGGAAGAAGAAGAATTTGTTGGTAATCTTGAGAAAAGTGGAGTTACATGTTGTAATAGGCAGTTTGATTTATATAGTATGATATGAGGATGCCTTTCTGTTGTCTGTGCATTTGGCCATTATTAAGCATGCATGCCTGTCTTGCACCATGCTTGCCCATACATGCCACATGCTATGGTTTACCCATAATCTGTACAAGGTGTTTGCGTTTTCAGATGTGTACACCCTGTACATAATTTCTGTACAGGTTTTCTAACCCATTCCCCTTATTACTGCGTCTTAGAGTTCTTTTATAAGGTCCTATTGAACACAGGATTTCCCAGTCTGTTAGTGATAATTAAGCCCAGAAATAGACTAAATGATGACACCATCACTGTCACGAAGTGGATTTATGTTTATAGAGTTTGCCTGAATGAAAGCAAGACCCTAGTATGAGAAAGTCTGAGAAGATAGAATTTAGATGAAAATTGACATGCCTGTGAACAGATGAGACTATTGGCTCAAGGGCTAGAACCAGGATTTGACTCTCCCTTGCCGCTTCATGACTTCAGAATGGCTATAATTTCACCCTCCTCTGACTACCTTTAAACACAAGGAGATAAGGTGTATAAAAAACGACCACAGACACCACTATACAGACAACATAGAGTAAGTACAGAGTGTAGAAGCTGATCCAATATATATTATAGATAAATTTATTTACACACAGAAATCATTAAAGTTCATCATACATCAATCAAAAAATTAGCGTAGCGTGCACTGTTGCACGGCCTGAAAAAACCAAGGAACAATTAAATTAGATAGACACTAGAAAAACCCCAATCACATTCACTCTTTCTGTCACCCTACTGCAGAACAATAAAATGGTTAGTGATTTACACAAATCTAATTTGGTGGGGCTGTCAACTTTAGCCTCCACTCTCTAACACTAATAAGATTTCTACTGTTGCCGTCCTGTTGCCTCTTCCTAAAAAGAACGTCTACACAGCTTCCAACTTGGTAGGCGATATGCTCCGCTAACTACCACTGGAAATGCTACAATAATAGACTTGGCTTACAACGATGGCTCAGTGTCTATCCGTCAAATGGCTAATGAACAGACCCTACTGGTCCTGTCTATTATCTCCCTCCTCCTCTCTCTCTGTCTCTCTTTCTCTCTTGGTCTCAGTGTCTCTCTAACACTCGACGACTGATGATGCGGCGTCTCCGTTACGCTCTTCTCTCGTTACTTTCAGGACGCAGGTATTGTAACCCTATCACCTGCTCCTGAATGTGGTGATGATGATGATATTCGTGGAATCAAGCATGAGGTACTTGATTAGCTGTCGAAAACATCTCTGCTGCTGACTAGCTTCTATAACTTTCCACTTTTAACCCGCTCCGGATTTAGAGGAAAAACACAGCCTTGATTTCTGGCTGTAAACGAGTACACCAATCTCCCGGGCCACTTGCCGGTGCTGGAGACTATAATAGCGAAGAGCTCGGGCTTTTTATGATAAATAAACCCCGTTCCCGCTAAAGCATGGGCACTTCACTGCAAGAGACCGTAGGTTATTTTTCTTTTGCTTCTGACGATAACTCGAGTCCTCTGACCCCTGAGATATGTCCTTTTGCCGTGGATAATTTGTACTCGCAAATTATGCTCCCCACTGTTTGCCGTGACTCGCTGAAATAAAAGGAAATGCGTCTAATGTACACCAACTCCAACATAACGCATCTCTTAACACATATAGCTCCCATAATCTTTACAACTCCCCTACTCAATACCTCACTCGTCATGTACAACAATATATAAAATAATATTACCCACGTGGCACTTAAATCTCACTCCTCCTACTCCCCTTCTCTCGTTCTGCACAACAATACATAAAATATTTCTACCCACGTGTCTCTCTATCTCACGCTCCTTCTACTCCCCTTCTCTTCAACTTACATCTGCCAGGTAGGTAAACAAAAACCTCCCGACATGTCTGACGGGTTATGTGGCTGTTATGCATGGCTAACCACGTGTCCCAACATTTCAACTAGGGAACTCCTTTGTCCGAAATTCCGTGGTCTCCCTTTTAACATTATCCATGAGGTTTTCCTACTTAAGCCCCAATTAAATGAAATCTCGCTATAGGAATAGTTTACTCCTCTAAGCAGTATAATTCACTTATAACATACATCTTTACCCTCCGACTGCATTCCTCACATTTAAGGCCTAATAAAATTAACGTACACGCAATGGAGTTCCCAATAAAATTACATTTGTAAATACACAGGAATAAATGGTGGTTTTACACAACAGTCCCCCGTGTATCTCATAACTTCACACGCTCCTATCTGCTGCCAAAATCCTAGAAAGAATTATGCACACTTTTACATTTACATCGTTCTGCAAAGATAATAATGGATGGCGCTACCGTTTAAAACTTAAAGTTAATGACCCCGAAGAACTTTACTTACGGGCCGAGATTTCTCAAAGAACCCTCTAATAAGCAAATTGATAATAAAATTCCTACATACCAATTACCGCTGTTTTTCCCCGCAAATGGAGACGATAAATATGTAGCTTCATGGCTGGCAATTATTTCTTCAGATAGAGACTTGACCACAGTTTAACAACTGATTATATACAAGAGAAAAAACCCCGCGGATCGCCTACGCATCTGCTAAGTTATCCACTCGGGCCAATGGAACCGCTTAGAAAAATAAAATAACTAGCGACCTACGCCAATCAGATTTGAAAACAACGCGAAAACCGCGTGTCCAAAAATTTCGTCACGTTACGTGACGTTTCTGACGCGTCATACAGGCGTCCATGAAATGGCGATTTTCATAAACAACGAAAATCTACGTGATCGCGGAAAATCAGAAGAAAGTAAAACTGGTTAGAGTAAGAAATAAACCTACCGTCATAAAAAGAACCCATTTAATTACCCACATAAAAATACCAAACACGATATATATTCAAATGAGAAGAAACAAGGCAAACACATATAGTTACAAAGAGAAGAAGAATGGTAAAAATTCAGAATAGAACAACGTAATTGGGCCTGTTGAAAGACAGAATTACAGTGCCGCATCACAATCACATTATTTTTACAGTGTAAAGTAAACTCAGACATTTATTGTTTGGGTTTTAAAGTAAGTGAAGACCTGCTTTAAAAGGCAAAGTCTCCGTGCCTCATTTATAATGCAGACCACTGTAATTGAAAATATTTTTACACGAATTAACTCTTTTGATATGTTTTTTTTTTTCAGTCTTTGTACAGGGTTTTGGATTTTTTGTACAGGTTTTTCATCTCCGAGGTGTGGCATGTATGCTTGCCTGCCTATTCTTTTGTTATATAGAAAGTTTCCATGAAGTAAGCAGTTAAATGCTGTTATTTATTCATGGTTGCAGGCTATAAAAAAAAAAAAGAAAGATTTACTGGGTATATTTGAACTCTTTTTTTACTGTAAGGTTTTGCAGTTATTAGTTTTAGCCCATGTATCAGCTTTTCTTTGTCTTTACTGTTTAACCCCTGGCATTTTGTTTGTTCATGCTTAGCCATTTTGTTCTGCACCATTTGTTGAAGCTCTTTTCATATCTTACTGGTCCTTCTCCAGTCTGTCTCCATGTCACTTCTCCGTGTGTTTCGGCTCTCCATGTATTTCTTTTTTGGTTAGGAATTCTAGATCAAGACTGTCTTATAATGCTAGTTACCTCTGCATCGTAAAAGCATTTTTTCCTGATCTACAATTCCACTGATATTTATTGGGTTCATTCCATCAGTTCCACTCACATTGGTTATCCTGCCATACCAGTTTAATCCTTCTTTTCTGTGCAGTCATGAAAGTTTTGCAATTTCTTGGTTGTTATTTCTGTTCTCAAGTTTCGTGGTCAAATAATATGACTGCGTTGATATTTGAGCATCAATCTTTGTGCAGTGCTACCTATCAAATTGTCAGGCAAAATTAAAATAAGCTTTTCTAAAATAAATACTATAATTATAAAGTGAAAAGGTAAAGGAACCCGTTACATGCTCATTGAGGCATATTGGGAATATGGTGTTAGGCCCATATTATCTTGACCGTCGGCACACTAGGGGTGATGTGGTCGGCATCACGCCGGCCACCTTAACCTTCCCAGAGTTGCTCTGGTACCCATTTGGGGCTGGGTCGACCCAGGAGCCGTTTGTGGCCTAACAAATTCCCACCTCATCTGGGGATGGAACCATAGACCACTGCGCTAGGAAGCCAGTGCACTAACCACTATGCTACCGCGGCTCCCATAATTATAAAGTGAAGAGTTTTAAAATAGTAGCATCACAGACTGCGAATAATTTCCTTTTATGAATTGTCACCACATAATGAAAACAAAAGTAAGGGCAGGTAACTACAGAATAGAGTGTTACAGGTACAATTAGCATTCATACTCTTCGACATTTGCTGAGGGAGACTGAGCACCTATGGATTTGCCTGGAGTGCAGTGAGGTCGATTCTGATCAACAATAACAATAACTACATCATCATTATGTAGCATGTCCTTTGCAGAACGTCGCTCTCGTCACAGCCCGCCTGAAAGACTCTCGATCTCTAGCCAGCCCTCCTGCCTCCTCCAATGTCATGTTCAAGGTTTCTTCAATGTCCTGTGTCCACCGTCGTCTTGGTCGGCCCCTGCCTCGCCTTCCAGGTACCATACCCTCCCTCACTGCTTTCTCTAAGCCACTATGGCGTTTAATGTGGCCAAGATATTTCAGTTTCCGGGACATGATATTGTTTATGAGCCAGTTTTCCTCGATGTTCAGGTCATGTCTTCTTCTTCTTCTTCCGTCCTTAGCCAAAGACCGACCAAGCAGTCAGAGGCCATCACGCCTTGTGGCGTCTTAAGGGCAACAGCAGATTGATTTTCTCTGTTGTAGTTTCCCATCACGCCTAGCGGCGTCTTTAGGGCAACAGCAAATAGATCCATCTGCTGTTGTTTCCGTAATCGGTGTGACAAGCCAACGGGTGATCAGCCCATTGGGCTCAGGTCATGTAGGGTGTCTATATTTTTCTTCTTCTTGGTCCACGATATTCCGAGAATTTTTCTGTAACACTTTGATTCGAAAGATTCGATTTTTTTCTTTAATGTTTGAGTAATGGTCCATGATTCACATCCATATGTTGCTACCGGAAAGATGCACGTTTGTTACGGGCCTCGGGACCCCAGTATGTTCTGGGTGCTTCGATGACTTCTAGTATTTGAGGATGACCAAGTTATTATATGCGTATTCAGTTTATAGAGTCAAAGTCCCTCGGGTTCTTATCACTTTTGTAGGATTCCGTAATACTGTTCGTTGGTATCGATAATGTCTGCTTTAACCCTTGTGATACATTATGTGCTGAACATGTTTCATATTAAATATTCGACCCGTGACTGACCTGTATTAGTCTCTTGTCTTATTGATTATATTGGCAGTTTGAGATGCAGCGTGTTAAGACATTAATCATCACTGGTCATGATCAGTTGAATATTAACAGTATTTAACTCAACTCCGAATACGACAGTTGATAAGACCGTGATTTTGACGACTCAAAATATTTAATTAGTAATTTCATACCATGAGCAGACACCAACTACATGGGAACAAAAGTCACATCACATTCATGTACGATCTGTAAGAGTTCTCATTATTTCATAAACACATGTTCACAATCTCTATCTAGAGTTCTGGTTCAAGGTCAGTTCCTTTTAACGGCCAATGTCCTTTGGCATAAATTCAGAGGCTAACTAGACTTACTCCTGTCGCTAGTTTATACAATAACCTTTTGCACTAGACTTAACTATCCTGCTAGTTCTGCAATACACTTATTATGCTAGGCTTACGTCTACTGCTAGTCGTCTAATATCCGTTACACTAGGCTTACGCTTGCCGCTAGCTGTACAATATCCATCTATACTAGTCTTACACTATTGCTAGTACCGTAATGTTCCTTTGGCATACCACGCCAGGCTAATCTGCCATAATTATGCAAACTGCGTTATTCATACGACGACTTACGTTTGGTTCAAGAAATACACTGCTCAATTGGCTTCCCAGCCACACAATTAAAAAGTGGTTATACCACACAATATAAGTGGCAATGGCCACACTTCTGAAACACACTGCCGTTCGGGTCAAAACCCACAAGTCGAATATATGGTGGCTATGCCACACAATCCATAGTGGCGATGCCACACATTTCAAACACTGCCGTTAGGGCCGAAGCCCACACGTCGAATGACGTTACAAAGACATACGCGTCATGCATAGTGATATGCATACTACATCGTTAATATATATTCAATTGCGATGTTCCATGGTGCAGCAATCCGAGTTGGCCAAACTCAAATGCTTGCACACATGCAACAATCATCGACATCGGTCGATGAGATATATCTCTATTCGTTTGAGGTGTTCCATGATACAGCCATTCGGATCGACGTCAAATCCAAATGTCTGTAATCATGAAACAATCCTCAACATCATCCCCCTCACTTCCAAACATGACACTTGTGGCACGGATGATAGTGATGGAGAAGACGCCCGTCTCCCGATCATATCAATATTAGTACTACCTACTTATAACTATCATAATCATTAAGTAGACACATTAAATTTTATAACATTAATAATAGCACTTGTCAACATGGTGACTAAAGAGTTAATTCAATTTCTTTTCAGAGAAGTTGCGCGATAAAAGATCTGCCAAGTTATTGTCTGATCCAGCAATAGGCAGAATCGTAAATGAAAATTCTTGAATTAACAAATACCATCGGTGTATTCTAGCGTTACGCATTGTTCTAGCTGTTATGTAAGTAAGAGGACTATGGTCTGTCATAATGTAAAAGTGCGTGCCGATGAGATATCTTGACAGCTTCTCCAGGCACCAGACCATCGACAGGAGCTCACGTTCACCTGTCGCATACTTTTGTTCAGCCGGAGTCAGTTTCCTCGACACATAGAAACATGGATGGAGTGTTTCCTTGTAACATTGCAGCAAACAGCCACCCATGGAGTAACTCGAGGCATCTGATTGAAGTATGAATGGAATACGTATATTCGGTAATAACAAAATAGGTGCATTACTAAATAATTTCTTAATTGTTACCAAAGCGCTTTCGCAATCTTTGTCCCAACGTACCTTATTAGGACTACCTTTGGTCAACAGTGCGGACAAAGGTGTAGATAGTTGTGCGAAATGCGGGATGAACTTATGGTAATAGTTTATCAAGCCTAAAAGGCTTCTAACTTGTTTCTTAGTTGAAGGGGTAGAAATCTCTAGAATTCTTTTGACTGTATTGTCGTCAGGATACAGTTTGTGGTTACCTATTCGGTGACCAAGAAAAGAAATTTCCTGACAACCTATTTGGACCTTTGAAGGTCGCACAGTCAAACCATGCATACGTAACGTATGTAGAAGAGAAGTTAAACCATCAATATGGTCTTCCCACGAGTCATGAAATAGGCAGATGTCATCGATGTACGTGATGACATCTTTACGATCGCCAAGAAGGCGGCGCATCATGCGCACAAACGTCGCTGGCGCATTCACTAACCCAAAACACATATAATTCCATTGGTAGAGCCCAAATGGAGTTGTGAAAGCTGTGTAAGGTTTGGCATTTTCGGCAAGAGGAATTTGCCAGTAGCCTTTAGAGAGATCTAGTTTGCTAAAGAAAGTAGCATTAGATAATTCTGACAAAAGATCATCTAAAAGAGGCATAGGCTCACCGTCTGTGATTGTAATTTTGTTCAATCGCCTAAAATCAATACAAATACGTAAAGAATCATCCTTCTTTTTAACTATCACCATTGGGAATGCATATGGTGATTCCGAAGGAGATATTACACCTAAACGTATCATCTCTTAACTCCTTCTCTACCCTATCTTTGTGGTGTAAAGATATAGGATAGGGTCTAAGTTTGATAGGTTTATAATCAGTAAGAGTAATATCATGGGATATAAGCGATGTCTGACCTGGAAGGTCGGTGAGAACATCATTGAAAGAAATAAGAATATCCCGAACTTGATCTTGTTGTGACGAAGATAGTGAAGAAGAAATAGTCACGTCTTTCCAAGATTCCGATGATTGCAAAGAAGGTAGTTGAAATTGTAAAGGGATAGACGAAGTAGTATCTTCTTCATGAACAACTGCAAAAGAAGCAGTATGATGTGAAGAATCATCAATAGAGTTAATGACAGGAATTAATTCCTGTGGTCTTTCAACCGCTAATTTTAGCATGTTGACATGGAAGGTTTTGATTTTACCTCTAACGTTCACCGAGTAGTCAACATCTGTGACTTGTTTGATAACCTCAAATGGACCTTGCCATGATATCAGTAATTTGTTATCGTTATGAGGTAGCAACAACCAAACTTTTTCCCCTGGTTTGAAGGATCTTAATATTCTCTTTTGATTATGTAATAATCTTGATCGTTGAGTGGCTGATTTTATACTCTGGGATGCATACGTGCACGCATCGATGATTCGTTGTCGGAGATCAATAACTAACTCGTAGCTGTTTCGAGTGGCTGTATCAATTGATGCTCCAATCAACAAATCCTTGAGTATCATCATTGGTCCGCGAGGATTCGAACCATAAACCAATTCGAACGGAGACCATCCCGTGCTTTCGTGAGGCACTTCACGAAAAGCGAACAGGGCCGCCGGCAGAAGCCTGTCCCATTCACGAGGGCATTCTTCAGTTATCTTAGATAACATCTGTTTTAGAGTGCTATTGTAGCGCTCGCACACACCGTTTGATTGGGGCCTATACGCACTACAAAACGAGTGGTGAACAGATAGCATGGATTCTAAATCCCTCATGATGTTGGAAGTAAATTGTGATCCTTGATCTGACAATATATCCTCCGGAAAACCGATTCGACAAAATATCGAAAATAATGCATCAGACACAGATGCAGTTGTGATGGTTTTCAATGGTATGGCCTCTGGCCAACGCGTGCAAAGATCTACGCAAGTTAAAATATAACGAAATCCATTATTTGAAACAATTGATAACGGACCCACTATATCTACTGCAATCTTTTGGAAAGGTCTTTCAGGCACGTCTGTAATCTGTAAGGGTGCCGTATGGAACCTGCCCTTACGTGCTATACCTTGGCATGTTGTACATGATTTGCAGTATAACTTTGTATCTTTATTAACCCCAGGCCAATAAAATTGTGACGTAACACGAAACAATGTTCTTTTGATCCCCATATGACCTGCCATAGGGGAGTCATGACCTGTTTGTAGGACCAATGGTCTGTATTCCTTAGGTACTATCACTTGATGTATAATTGTTTTGCCATCATCATAATATCTAGTGAGTATTGATTTCTTTATCTTGAACCATTGTTTAGCCCCTCTTGTGTATTTAATCGTTTTTTGTTCTGCTCGGCTAAACAATCCTTGTAAAGTTGGGTCACTCTTCTGTTTTTCTGCAAAAACAGAAGGTGTAACAGTGCCAACTTGAGACATAATTGTATCTATTATAGGAAGAGGTGGTGTAGCCATGTCCGTAGCTAACTGTTGTGCTCTCGTTACAACAGCATTTGCCACCTGTGGGTGAGATTCAACCCACATTGCAATCTCCTCAGGAGTGCAATCTTTAACTCCTGGTATGTTTCCTATTATAATTTCAGTTATGGGTGCTCTCAAGCCGCAGGCATAGACAGTGCCTGTGTAAAAAGGAGTATCAATGTATACTCGTGCCACAGGGAAAGTTTCTATATTCCCACCAAATGTGACACACTTAACTGATTTGCCTGTAAAAGCAGAGGGCTCGATAAGCGAGTGCTTTATGCCTATCGTTGAGGACCCAGTGTCACGCAAAACTCTTACCTTACCATCCAATATTCCGGGATGAACTGTAAGATAACCGACATTTACACATGCCGACATTGTAGGCATACAATGACCACAATCAAGTGTAATTGTAGACTTTAATCTGTTTTTCGACTGACACTCATAACATGTATCATTCATTACCATACATGCGTTCGCATGATCATTATCATTACCTTTCTCCTTTTTGACACTGCAATTATTTGCATGTCTATGTTTATTTTTGTCTCTCGACGGAGATCGGGCATTACCTTTGTTATTATTGACTGACTTTTTATTGCTATAATAAAAATCAGTAGAGTCATCCTTCCTGGCATCTCTACCATAAGATGATCTCTGTTTATAGTATCCTTTCTGATGTGAACCATCATAATCCCTGCCTCTGTGATACCCACGATCATGAGGTGAATATCCTCTATAACCTCGTCGATATGAATTCGAAGGAGAGCGATGACGACGGAAGTTATAAAAACCTCTGTCGGATTGATAATAATCTGAACGACAACGTCCATCAAAGCTCTTCGATCGAGGTCTCTGATCATGTTGTGCCGCGCACACAGGCATAGGATCTCGAATAGTCGATCTGTAAAGATCTTTATTCTGATGTGCGGTCTGATACTGTCTTCCGAGTTTTTCATACTCATCGATAGAATTAGGATGTCTTTCTTGTAAAAATGCTTCTAATTCAGTGCTGCATGCGGATAAAACTTTATCTCGCAGCATGAGATCTATAACACCTTCATATGTTTTATTTATACCAGATAGATCAATCCATCTGCTAAGGAAATGTTTAATAGATGCAATGAATTCACCAAAATCTGCATCCTTGCTTGGCTTAGCCGCATGAAAACGATCTCTGAATCCAGACTCAGTTAACTGGAAACGTCTTAGCAATACCTCTTTTACGACATCGAAATCGCTTCTGTTCTTTTCATCAAGACTCATGAAACATTTAAGTGAGTCACCAGTCAAAAAATCAAGTAAAAGACTGCTCCATCTTTCCTTGGGTATGTTCAGAGCTGTGACCTTGATAATGAATCTAGATATGAAAGAGTCAACACAATCGCGAGTTTGGTCAAAATGTGGCATTTTTAACTTAGGATAGAAGATATTTGTACCAGCCGCAGTCTTAGTCTGTTCTTCTTCTTCTTCTTCCGTCCTTAGCCACCGACCGTCAAAGCAGTCAGTGGCCATTACGCCTAGTGGCGTCTTAGGGCAACAGCAAATAGGTTTTCTTTGCCATTGTTTCCCATCACGCCTATTGGCGTCTTTAGGGCAATGGCAAATCAATCCATTTGCTGTTGTTTCCGTAATCGAAGTGACTGGCAAACGGGTGATCAGCCCGTCTTAGTCTGTTCAGACTGCACTTTAGCTAATTCTAAAGCTTTTTCTTTTTCTGCATGAAGTTTTAAAGCTTCCATTTCCATGGCATTTTTATGGGCTTGATCCAGTTGCATAAGTTCCATTCTCCTTAATTCCATTTTCTCCTTTTCTAGTTCTCTGTCTTTCTCTTGTTGAGCTAAAGTCAATCGTTCTAATTCCAATTTCATGGATATTTCTTTTTCCTTCAATTCCCTCTCTTGGGTTAATTCAAACCTCCTAAGCTCATCAGCTCGTTTAGTCATTTCGCGCTGTTCCATTCTTTCCAGACGCGATAGGTATTCATCATATTTCGTATCTGCAAAACTTTGTAGTTCCGCTCCTGATTTTCCATAACTTTTTCCAATATCAGTGAATTCCTGTAGTGTAGACATGATAATAGGTTTCTGAGTACCTTCAATAGTCTATAATATACACCAGGCTTATAGAACTCACTATAATATGTACATGAATATATTAATCAATAACAAACAAGTTCGGAGAACATGTGACAAAGACAGTGAAAACAATCAAATGAGTTACAATGAAATGATTTTTCAGTTATACGACAACACTTTACACTTATAAAGTAAATAAAGGAGACTTATACTCAGTAATCAGTAAAAGAAAGAAAAGAATTTACATCACAAAAATATAACAAGACAAGTCGTCTTAAACGAACGTGTAGACAAAGAAGTTTTAGATCACACACGAAAACAATTGTCAACAGTACTGAAATTAGGTTACGTAAATAAAGAGGACGTAATTCACTTGACGAAACTGCTAAGTACACAAAATATGGTTATATTGCGAACTGAGGAAACATTTATATCCTGACTCGAAAGAAAAAATATAATCAGTCAGATCCTCAGTCAGCGAATATAAGCATGCAAATCTAATAGAAGTTAACATTCACTGAAGTTGTCCTGGGAAAATTCCAGTCAATATTAAACACGACGAATATACGAATAAACATGAATGGGGGAACACAGATGATGAGTACAAAAGTAAGCAAAGTGACGATGAACTGTAGACCAAAGCTAATGCAAGGACAATATGATAATGTTCAAGCGCCCAAGTAAAATCAAGAACTTATCTGTTTAGCTGTCCCTCTGAGAAATACATGAGTGCTTGTAATTCTAATCCTAGATCCGAACCGTGTCTTCAACAGCTGTAGTCCATTGATTGAAGACCTTGACCTTCGCAGTAGGGAACCGTTTGAAAGTATTGCTTCGGTCTTCGAACGTAGTTTCTTCAATCGATCTGCGTCGCAGCCTCAGATGAATTTGATGAAGATATACATTCTCCACTGGTTCAGGTTCTCGAGTGGAAAATTATCGTTCTATCTGCGTGAATCAGTCTCTTTGGTGGAAGAAAATTCGGATTCTCTCAGGCAAAGTTGTCTGCTAGCGGTGACGGCATCGATGTAGTGACGTCACTTTCTGTCCTGCGCATTTCAGTTGCCAGTTAGGCTTGAATGAATGATTTTACCTTCAAAACGTTCATCATCAGTTTAACTTTCTTCGATACTTGAAGGGGGGAATCCAGTATTCACGAAATCCAGACACCTTCTGACACCAGTATGTTACGGGCCTCGGGACCCCAGTATGTTCTGGGTGCTTCGATGACTTCTAGTATTTGAGGATGACCAAGTTATTATATGCGTATTCAGTTTATAGAGTCAAAGTCCCTCGGGTTCTTATCACTTTTGTAGGATTCCGTAATACTGTTCGTTGGTATCGATAATGTCTGCTTTAACCCTTGTGATACATTATGTGCTGAACATGTTTCATATTAAATATTCGACCCTTGACTGACCTGTATTAGTCTCTTGTCTTATTGATTATATTGGCAGTGTGAGATGCAGCGTGTTAAGACATTAATCATCACTGGTCATGATCAGTTGAATATTAACAGTATTTAACTCAACTCCGAATACGACAGTTGATAAGACCGTGATTTTGACGACTCAAAATATTTAATTAGTAATTTCATACCATGAGCAGACACCAACTACATGGGAACAAAAGTCACATCACATTCATGTACGATCTGTAAGAGTTCTCATTATTTCATAAACACATGTTCACAATCTCTATCTAGAGTTCTGGTTCAAGGTCAGTTCCTTTTAACGGCCAATGTCCTTTGGCATAAATTCAGAGGCTAACTAGACTTACTCCCGTCGCTAGTTTATACAATAGCCTTTTGCACTAGACTTAACTATCCTGTTAGTTCTGCAATACACTTATTATGCTAGGCTTACGTCTACTGCTAGTCGTCTAATATCCGTTACACTAGGCTTACGCTTGCCGCTAGCTGTACAATATCCATCTATACTAGTCTTACACTATTGCTAGTACCGTAATGTTCCTTTGGCATACCACGCCAGGCTAATCTGCCATAATTATGCAAACTGCGTTATTCATACGACGACTTACGTTTGGTTCAAGAAATACACTGCTCAATTGGCTTCCCAGCCACACAATTAAAAAGTGGTTATACCACACAATATAAGTGGCAATGGCCACACTTCTGAAACACACTGCCGTTCGGGTCAAAACCCACAAGTCGAATATATGGTGGCTATGCCACACAATCCATAGTGGCGATGCCACACATTTCAAACACTGCCGTTAGGGCCGAAGCCCACACGTCGAATGACGTTACAAAGACATACGCGTCATGCATAGTGATATGCATACTACGTCGTTAATATATATTCAGTTGCGATGTTCCATGGTGCAGCAATCCGAGTTGGCCAAACTCAAATGCTTGCACACATGCAACAATCATCGACATCGGTCGATGAGATATATCTCTATTCGTTTGAGGTGTTCCATGATACAGCCATTCAGATCGACGTCAAATCCAAATGTCTGTAATCATGAAACAATCCTCAACAACGTTCTCAGAAGTTTTACTTTTATTAATTTGCTGGTGTTATGCCATAGGTTCTTCATTTTATTTAACCTCTGCATTGCTATGGCCAGTCTCCTTCTGACCTCTTTTGAGCAGTTTCCATTGTTGTTAATTATGGAGCCAAGATATTCAAAATTTGTGACATTTTCAATTTCCTCATCATTGATGGTAATTTTTGGTTGGCATCTTGTTTTGTCTGTGGACATAATCTTTGTTTTTTTTTTGTGTGCAGAAAAAGGTTCTGATCCTCACTGTGTCTTTTGACAGACAGGATTAACTTTTCTAGTCCCTTGGCACTGTTTGAAAGAATAACTGTGTCATCTGTGTACCTGAGTTCTGGGATCGCATTTCCACCAATTGTGAACGGATCGCAATGTTCACATTCTTGGTCACTCCGAACATTTCTCATTATATTTTCTGCATAGATGTTAAACAAGTATGGCGAGAGGATGCAACCCTGTCTTACTCCCCTTTTCACCTCAAACCATCCTGATGTTTCTCCCGCTACTCTGACATCTGCTTGTTGTTCATGGTATAGTGTTTCAATTAGATGGATCAAATGCGCTGGAAATCCCATGTCTCTCATGATGTTCCACAATTTCTGATGTTGTACGCAGTCGAAGGCCTTTGTGTAATCTACAATACAGGCATGAAGATCTACATTGTATTCTCTGCATTTCTCGAGGATGTTTCTCACATTAAAGATGTGATCTCTCGTACCTCTGCCTTGTCTAAAACCCGCCTGTACTTCATGTATTTCATGTTCTAACTTTCTTTCTATCCTCTTCATGATAATCTGCAAGAGGATTTTGCTGGCATGACTTATTAAAGCAATAGTACGATAGTTGGTACACAGTTTTAAATTGCCTTTCTTTGGGAGAGGGATATACACAGATCTTTTCCATGCTTTGGGCCAGATTTCACTGTTCCAGATCTTCACACATAGTGCATGATAAACGAGGACACTGGCCTCTCCTCCTGCTTGGATTAGTTCAGTTGGTATATCATCGCATCCTGGTGATTTCCCTTTCTTCAGGCTTTTGATTGCTGCACATACTTCATCTAATATAGGTTCTGGCTCTCTCTCTTCACTTTCAATCGTCATGTCTGGGGTCTTTGTACTATCTTCATACATTTCTCTACAGTACTCCTTCCATCTCTCCAATATATCCTTACTTTCTGTTAATATGTTACCATTTTTATCATTGATTACATATAATGATGGTCTAAAATCATCTGTTAGCGTTCTGATTTCCTTGAACATATCCCTATCCTTTCCCTGAAATTGCAGCTCTTCTATTATATTGCAGGTATTCGTTATGTACTGTTTCTTGTCTTTCCTAATCTCTCTCCTGATGTTTCTTGTGCAGTTTTTGTATTTGTCACTGTTCCGTTCTACCCCTGTTTGCTTCAGTTTTCTTCTTTCCTCCATGAGCCTCAATGTTTCCTCTGTGATGTATATCTGCTTCTTATGCACTTTTCTAGGGATCATGTTTTCTGCTGATGTGATGAGAATATCTCTCGCATGTGGGGCTAGCTCATCCGGTGTCATCCTCTTGTACAGCCATCAGTGCTTCAAATTTGTTTTGTACTTCTATGTTATATTCAGGTGGTATGGCGCTTACATCGAGACGGAGAGGTCGAGCACCTTTTGTCACTTTTTTCAATTTTAACTTAAAATCTGCAATTAATAGCTCATGATCTGAATCACAATCTGCTCCTGGGAGTGTCTTTGTAGATGATATACCTGACCTCCATCTTTGTTGTATCAAGATGTAATCTATTTGATTCCTGCTGTTGCCATCTGGTGAGGTCCATGTATAGAGCCTTCTGGGATGTTGTCTAAATAGGGTATTTGTAATGTAACAATAACTACAGAATGGGAATAATGAAATCAGCTTTTAACAAATTTTAAAATGCCAGACATTCTCACCTTATATCTGGTTCTATCTGGTGAAGTATATATAAACCTATTGTAGTTCTCTGTCTGCACTGATTTTCTAAACTTTTCTTAGTTTTCAGTAGTTTCATCTGTTTTTTTTTTTTTTAAAAGGGTTTATAAGGTATTTTATCTCTGTTGTCCCTGATAATAATAGTATATCAATCATTTTGTTACTGTATCACCATCAAGCTGACCGTTACATATTATAACACCATCATTTTCCATTTCACTCCACATGGAGCCATGACTGCAACTGGCCCCCCCCTCTTGTAGGAAGCCTGCAGAAAGCATTTATATGCCTTTTATTTGTGGTTTCTGTAGCAATTTGTTTGACATAATGAGGTTGACAGCACAACCATGCACAACCTTATATTCTTTGCCTTATCAGCTGACTATTACGTATTATATGATGAGCTTTTAATTCCTGTATTTAACTCACAAGGTTCAGCCGTGCTGTCCAGCAGTGCATTTGCACTTCATTTTTACTGAATGGTAGAAGATAAAAAATAAATGAACCTGAAGGTTTTATTATTATTTGTTTATGTGTGAAAAGGTAATTATTTTTGGACATTTTCAGAGCTGTGACAAATGTGGAGGTAACTGTGGAAGGCAGTTATGACTTGCTGCATGAAATGCTGTGCAAGCCAAGTAAAGAACAGAAGAGTCCTTTACGAGTGAACAATATCAAGACACTGTGGGCTATAATAGAGAGGTAAGGTCGCCTGACTGCATCACGGTCTTTTGGAGTCTGTAGGTCAACATCTGCTGTCATGAAATAACTGTGATCCAAGAAATATGTTTCCTCAATATTTGTCTTGGCAGACAGTATGCGTCTTCTTTATCAAAACTGTTAAGAGTAAGAAATAAATCACGCATACTGGAAATACTACATCTATTGCTGCTACCCTTTTTTTGTTTCATCATAATTATATTTTAAGCACTTCTTTAAGCATATCTTTAAGTCTTCTTTTCTCTTAAATTGTCTACATTTCTTGTCTTTGTCTCCTGTTTGTAACTGTGGCTGATGAAGGGTGAACTCTGAAACATCCAGTGTTTCTAGTGTATCATCCATTGGTAAAACTGACTCCATACCATTTTCTTTTCTAAAAAAAAATTTTTTTTAAATATATTACTAGGCATACTGGAAGAAGAAAATAAACAACTATAAATAAATTCATTAAAACTATCCTATAACCTGACTGCTTCACATCAGCCTAGACATATTTAATACACTCGATACACCTGGGAGCATTGTTTTGTTACATTGCTGTTTCATGCAGCTTTTTTGATGCACATAATTTGAGAGTGGCCAAGAATATCTTACAAGTGACTTTCTTCCAGTCAACTTACAGCTTTCTGATTATTTTACACCAGTACAGATGTTCACGACTTCACACCTCACATGTAAAACATTAATTACATTCCTCCCACATTATGCAGTACTTCTTCACTAAGATTAACTTTCATTTATTCATTTTTCCCCCATTGTACTAAAACCTACTTTGCTTATAGCAAACTACTGCAGTATTTTAATAAGAACCCCCCCCCCAAAAAAAAGAAACAAAAAAGGCATAGGTAAAACGTAAAAATTATGATACACTTGGGAGCATTGTTTTGTTACATTGCTGTTTCATTGTCTGTTTAAAATATCTCTGATGGCAATTTTTGCCCGGTTACATCCCTCAGATTAGGGTCTGAAAATACAGAGAAAAGATTATGAGAATAAATGTGGAATATGATAACTGATTTGCACTTTGAGAAACATTGCTGATATGAACTCAGTTCTTTGTAGCAGAGTAAGACAAAGTTGGAGGAGTGGATCATGATATCAAAATAAGAATACAAAAAGGCAAGACGAGATTTCATTGCATTGCTATGGGAAATAAGGTGCAACACAGTTATAAGCATATTCAACTCAGATGTCAAGGTAGCCCTATTGTAATCAAAAGTTACTGACTTTCATGAATAGGTGCTTGCACAGAAAATAAGGGTTAAAATGGTATACAAGGATTATCAATGTGGAACAGATGGAACCAGACAAATGCAGTTGAAAATGAGATGGTGAAAAGACGGTTGATGAAATTAGCTGATGGCTTTACAAGGAGAAGGAAAACACACGGAGAAGGAAAACACAAGGAGAAGGAAAACACATGGAGAAGGAAAACACATGGAGAAGAGAAGGAAAACACATGGAGAAGGAAATTGGAGACAAACTTAAAAGGGATAAAGAAGACATGGAAAGACCTTGAACGAATGGCACAGGACAGGAAATCTTGGCCTAAACTTGCTGAAGGCCCCTAGTCCCCCTAGTCCACAGGGAAAGGTAATGAGGACATGAATTCATAAGACTTTAGATGCCATCTAAAATAATTGTCAGACTCTCAGGCCCCATGCTTTGGACAGTTCAGAACAGATGGCTGCGGCATGATTGGAAAACATCAATAGAATCCTCAAGTCTTCAAGAACTGGTGTGGATCTACTGTCCTGGTCATGCAGGAGTACGTGGCAATGAGAGAGCTGACAGACTGGCCTTGAGAGCACCCATAGTGGGGACACTGGACATGGATAAGGGAGAGATACTAAGGGCAATTAATGCTAGATAATGACACTGCAATGGATGAATCAACATGGCTGAGACTGTTGCAGTTTGGCATCAAACATGGGACTAGCAGAGATGGACGTGAAAGAGGATGCATCTGTCATATGTACATCCAGGTACAATTAGCATTCATACTCTTCAGCATTTGCTGAGGGAGACTGAGCACCTATGGGTTTGTCCATGTACAGTGACGTCGATTCTGATTAACAATAACAATAAAAATTAGATGCCATCTACCATATAAAGTAGCCTACATTCTCTGCTGATCATTTGTCTCAAAGATAGCACAAATGCAGTCAGAAGAGGTGACATTCCACTTGTGCCATTCTTCTATTTCTTTTCCATCTTTGTCCTTTCTCAATTACTTTTTTGCTGTCATTTTTTCTCTCTCATTATGTGACTGTGTTACAGGGCATTTAGGTTAAAAAAAAAAACCTCCACTTTAGCAAAATACTGAGTTATTTTCTTTACCAAATTGAGTTGGCAGTTTAGTTACACTTTTAAGGTGGATGCGATCATTTTGGTTTTGGATTATTGTTTTTTTTTTTTTCCTAAGGATTGCTTCAAGTGACCAAATACTGGAACATCTGCAGTCATTTTCCTCCCAGCCGACCTACCACCAGACCCCAGAGTGTATACGCAGTGGTGTCCCTTTGTTCTATATGCAGCAGGAAGGACCACTTATCAACATGCAGCTGAAAGCCAGGTATTTTTTTTTTAATGGATTCAGTGAAACATCATTATTTCCCTTTGTGCTCCTTTTGGAGCATGGAGCTACCACTGCAGCTGGTCCTGTCGCAGGAAGCTAGCTCCAAACAGTCGTATGCTGTTGCAGCTGTGGTGTCTGTGGCTTTTTGTTTTACATAATGAGGTTTTCTTTGAAACATGTTTGCCATAATTTTTACGTTTTACCTAAGCCTTTTCTTTTTTGGGTTCTTATTAATTTCAAGAATGAAGTGTTGTGTTTCCAAACTATCAAGAATCAGTGTAGTTTAGATTTTTCAGTTCTGTAAATTTTTGGTAGGAGTACATTCGAAAATAGTTGCACGAGAAGGATTCTGAACATTAAATAGTCCTACGGAATAAAAAAATGTCAGTATATGGAGCACGGCTGTTTGCGAGTGATCTTTTAGTTATTTCCCCTTTTTCCCCGACCGCGCTATTTATAGCCCACTTGACAGAGGTCACGTGGTCAGCTTCCTAATGGGGAAAAACATGTGGCGATGTTTACTTTTGATAGGGCTTAATTAATGCTTTTAGGCTACTTTTTTATTATAAATACCGGCTTTAATTTTGCGTAAAGCTAGACTAGAAATGTTAGAGTAAATTTTAGAACAAGAACAAACATTTTATCACAATTAGAACAGAAGATATAATAGTCTGAAATAGTGTAAAATTTACGTTTTTTTTATATTTTGTTATGGTTTGTTTATAATGCAATTTTCACTAAATTGGTCACAATCAACATGCATAACAAATTACAGAAATCAAAAGTAGAAAACCTGCAGAAAATGGATATCAAAGATTTGTTTTGGTTTCATGCGTCAAACATTAATTATTGAAAGTTTAAATTGCAAGTCCACATTTATTACCTTAAAATAACACACCAATTGTCCCCAAAACATGTTTGAATTGCTTTTAAGCTACTTTATTATTATAAATACCGGCTTTAATTTTGCGTAAAGCTTGACTAGAAATGTTAGAGTAAATTTTAGAACAAGAACAAACATTTTATCACAATTAGAACAGAAGATATAATAGTCTGAAATAGTGTAAAATTTACGTTTTTTTTTTTACATTTTGTTATGGTTTGTTTCTAATTCAATTTACACTAAAACGGTCACAATCAACATGCATAACAAATTACAGAAATCAAAAGTAGAAAACCTGCAGAAAATGGATATCAAAGTTTTGTTTTGGTTTCATGCGTCAAACATTAATTATTGAAAGTTTAAATTGCAAGTCCACATTTATTACCTTAAAATAACGCACCCAATTGTCCCCAAAACATGTTTGAATTGCTTTTATGCTACTTTATTATTATAAATACCGGCTTTAATTTTGCGTAAAGCTAGACTAGAAATGTTAGAGTAAATTTTAGAACAAGAACAAACATTTTATCACAATTAGAACAGAAGATATAATAGTCTGAAATAGTGTAAAATTTAAGGTTTTTTTTTACATTTTGTTATGGTTTGTTTCTAATTCAATTTACACTAAAACGGTCACAATCAACATGCATAACAAATTACAGAAATCAAAAGTAGAAAACCTGCAGAAAATGGATATCAAAGTTTTGTTTTGGTTTCATGCGTCAAACATTAATTATTGAAAGTTTAAATTGCATGTCCACATTTATAACCTTAAAATAACACACCCAATTGTCCCCAGAACATGAGAGCTAACAATTATCTCAATCATACATCATGAGTTCTGATCCAGTCTGCGCAATGTTTTTCTAATATGTGCTGTTTATGAATTGTCTTACTAGGGAATAGCTTTCTGAACAAAGACATATAAGTCTCTATCGATGCTGTTATTGATTCTTTACTAATTGGTTTACTGTGTGATATTTTGTTGTGTACTTTCTCAAATGCTTCTTTCAGTGAGTTGAATTGTTCTTGGGCAATAAAAGCTATGTTAGTTATATCTTGTTTGTCTGTAATTTTCAGTGTTTGTGTAATGATTGCTCTTGTAAGATCTTTATAAACTTTTTGTGTGAGATATCTGTGGCAGTGATTCCCTATAAATGCTCTGCTATTATAAGCCTGTTGTATGATTTTGTGTTTGGCTAGTACCTTGTCCATGTGTGAGCAAACTGGACCAGACCTAGTACACAGATCTTGAAACTGAAGTTTGGCCAGCACATCTTGTGCATTTTCAAGTCTAACTTTAAAATTATCTGTCTCCTCCTTATCCTCACAAAGTTCAATACCTACCTGAAAAATTCAATTTTAGCTCCTAATTCTTCTGCCTATTTCCAGTTCCTACTAAATCTCTTCAAGTTCTTAAAAGTACTAATGTTTGCATGTATCTCTTGCGAATTCTCAAATATCTTTGCGTCTATTGTATCAGCTACCTGTTCTAGAAGTCTGTGGTGTTTCAAAACAATGCCTAATAAAATATGAAGGTAAGGAGGAGCTACATTTTCAATTTCAATCTCTAACATTGGTTTGTGTAAACAATTATGGTAATGTGCCACTTGCCTTTTATTCCCTTTCCCATATTTCATATATCTATTGTAATCTCTTATCAACATGGCCACACTTCTTGGTTTGCAAGTTGTATGCTCTCTGGATGTCTTTGATGAAAATGTTTGGTTTGTCTGGAGCTCAAGGAATATACCCATGTCTGTGGTGTCTCCAGCAAAACAAGGAAATAATCCCCGAATAAGAAAACAACAACTTGTTTACCATCCCACTCTAAATATTTTAGTGACTCTATCTGAGCTTTCATGCCATTCATAAATATTTCTAAATTATCATATGTATCTCTGACTCTAGCCATTGATAAAAGGATGGTATTAGATTTAGAATTTGGTTTCTCTAAATTTACTACCTGCATTGTAACTTTGAATGAAAGAAGATATACAAACAGTTACTTAGAATTCGCTGGCAGCCGTCGTGTGCACAGGATTGTCTACCAAAGAACACCAATGGAACAGTCCTTATCTCACACACAATTAAAAAAAAAATTCATATTATAAATAGAAGATTAACAAGACTTGAAAGATAGATCAAATTATGTGGAAGTAATCTATCTATAGCTTTACATGTTTTCTGACGCTTATATACGTAGCTAAATATCATTATAAATGAATGAAAATGCAAAAACAGATGGTGCTTTACAAAAAGTTATTTTTTTACTACCTTATTTAAGATTTGTGGGTATCAGGAATGCGTTTAAAGGGATTTAAATGCTATAAAATCTGGTGACAATATGCTTGTTCTTGTAATGCCACACTCACAAAACTGACTACCACACATTCTCAAGATATGAAACCAAAAAAAAAAGTATGTGGAAATAATCTTTAGCTTCCCTTCGAGAAGTCTTTATAATTATAAACTCAAACGAATGGGCCGATTTTTAGATATTAAATTAATAAAAAGATTACTTATTTTATGAATTTCCTTAAATGATGACGCTGTTTTCAAAAGTCTGTAACTCCGTCAAAACTAATTTCAAACAAATAAAAATGCAATCAAAAATAGAACACAGAACAAAGTTATAGTACACAAAAGAATTTTAGCGCTGTGTTTATCCAGAACGAGTGTGTGTAATGATTTATATTTTACTGATTTTACTCACACATCAGCTGATTTTCCCCGCCAAAAACTTAGTCTTTTACGGTGCACACAAAATTTTATACCCGGTTTCAGAATTCCGGTCACCGAAACTAAAAGAGCGCTCTGGTATAGGGCACAAACAGCCGTGGGAGACAAACATAAAACAAAATCCTACAAATTTATGAATGCGGGAAAGCACAGTGAGGAAACTATACTTTTACAAATTCAGGAAAGCAAATGAAGGTGGGTTAGTGACACAGTGAGAAAAATGGACTTTACAAATTCAGGAAAATAAATGGAGATTGATCAGTGGCACAGTGAGGAAATTGGACTTTTACAAATTCAGGAAAGCAAATGAAGCTGGGATAGTGACACATAAAGACTTTATTATATCATGACAGTCACTGTGCTGGGGAAAGAGAAGAATGAAGGCTTAAATCTATGTAGAGAGGAAAATTTCATGATAGAAGTGGGGCTAATGTGGATGGATGCAGAAATATCTCCAAGTAGAGACATTCTTTGAGAGATAATGTCAGTGGTCTATGCACTGAGGGAAACAAAGTACATTGATTGATAGAGTAAATTTCAAACACAGTTCTTTCACAGAGGCTAAAACTGTGTCTTCAATTTTAAAATATAAGTATCATGTTTGTTTGAATGTATTGTTTAAGAAGAGAAAAATGACATGGTTTGATTTGGTATTCATCAGTATTCTCAGCATTGATTTTAGACCACCACATATTTTACACGTTTTGACTAAGTTTGGCTCTATTTTTGTTAGTTAAAAGAAATATTAATGGTAGTCATTAGTATCTTTTACGATGTTTTTTTCTTCAGTCTGTATTGTAATTGTGTAATGGTGAGATTCAGTGGCAGTTTTTGGCAAGTCAGATGGTCTGCGTAATGGTCATAAGATGTTCTTGTGAAGAGTTGTAACTAGACTGTCACATGTCTCTTCCTTGGCAACATGCCTTCTTAGTGCCCTGAATAGAAGTCCATCTTTATAAATAACTTTTATTTGACCAGCACATGAATAGAAGAGCTTAATATTTATGCATTCAGAGTTAGTCTTGGTGAGTGAATTCTTTGCACCTAAATGCTTGATACAGCACAGCAGTATTTATTATTACTGCCCACTTTCCATCTGACTTCAGTTATTTTAAACAGGAGGTGATCTGATCATCAGAAATAGTCTCCTCATCAGACAAGGAGCGGCATGAATCTCAAGTGTCATCCTCCTGTTTATTTTGTCCCCCCAGCCCTGGGTATTGAAATCGCTCTGCCTTGCTTGCAAGTTCGAAATTGAGGCAGTTTTGAAAGTAAAGCTTTATTGAATATAAACTTGCTGGTTAAAATTCTATAGCCCGTTACAGTTGTTCCATGACCATTAAGGTGCCTGTTCTGCTAATCTTCAGTCCCTTGAGTGCCTTTGTTCTTGGTTGTTCATTCAGGCCCAGTTATTTCAGTAGATAATACACAGAAGCGGTTTCATGACTTCATGTACCTACTGTATATACTCGAGTATAAGGTGAGAAATTTGCCCCCTTTTTGGACATTAAAAAACATACTCCAACTTATATTCGAGCCAACACCAAAAAAAATTATGAAACCAGTTAGTGTGGCCACCCCGTCCTTACCGCCTCACTCTGGTATTCTTCAGATATAAACTTGCTGCTTCATTAAATGTTTTTATCAAAATATCTTAAGTAATACATGTTTGAACTCCTATTAAGTCATACATTTCAACTAGAGTACGCCTTGCAGCCTGCTTCGTTTAATCTATCAGCAATACCATTATTTCTTTCACTAGATTCAATTTCATGAGGGTCACTGTCAGAGTCTAAATAGGGTTCTTATTCAATATCCACTTCTGATTCGACCGCACCGTTAGCATCCTAATCAAATAACAAGTGATTTCTCATATATCCCAAAGCAGATATTCGACCAGCCAAAATGCTTTAAAAAAATCAAGAAAAATCATAATATTGATCACCTCAATAAAAAATTCTGAAAAACAAGCTTTTTAATGTAGGCCTACCGGAAATCTATTGATAGCTCAGGTCTCACTAGATATGAGATGTAATTGCTGCATAGCATTCTGATCAAATAACAAATCATTTCTCAGATCCCAAAGCAAATATTTGACCCCCTGAAAAGCCTTGACTTTAAAAAAATATCCCGAAAAATCATAATCTTAAAATAAAAATAAAAAAAATTCAGAAAAGCAGAAGCAATTTAATGTAATGTAAATCTATTTAGCTAAATACCAATCAGACTTTCCGTGTGAATGAACGAACTAACTTTATTTTCAAAGGGTTGAGAATTGTCCCGTCTGACATTCTGCCCTTCGTTTCTCTTATCTTGTATACTAAATTCCATTTATTCTCACATGCATTTTACATATTAATGGAGTGAATTCAAGCATTTTGAAAGTGAAATGGGTAAGTTGAAAGTGAAAAAAAAAAAAAAATGCAGAAAGCCAAGGAAATTACAATGCAATGGGGGAATTGGGAATCGATGAAAAACTCATTCAACTTAATGGGTCTTTCATTTTGGACAATTTCTAAGTCCAAATTTCTAGGGGTTGACTTATAGTCTGATTGGCTTATTCTCGAGTATATATGATACTTCTACAGCTATGACTTTTTATGTGAACCTGTCATGTCTAAATTCTATGACTACATCATTAAATCAGGCCATTTTGAAAGTGCTATATATCTATTCTGGATTCAAATGGTACTGTCAGCTTGGTCATGATCTGATGTGATGATAGGGGCATGCAGCATTCTATGATCTTTGAGACTTTAATGATTTTGTGTATGTTCTTCAACCAAATGGGTCTACCTATAGAATTTCCTGGATTACCATATCTCTGCTTTCCTTTTTGGACCACAAGTGAATATCACCTCTGCCAAATCCCCATCTGTTAGTCTAGGTTTGTCTGATTACCTTTAGCTTGAGAGTTTCTTGGGCAGCATATACAGTTTTGTTCACTTTCTACTTCCTTCCAGTTTTTATTGTGAGTTGAACATTCTTAACTACTTCATCTAATGAGTAGCACAGTATCATTTCTAGTCTTGCCTTTCCTGCTTTTGCTTTTCTGCAGCTGACTTTAAAGGGAGAACAGGCTACGTTTTCTTGTAGTGTAGTGTTATGTCAGATAGACCTGGCCATTTCCTAGTAAACGTGTTGATCTTTCTCTTTATAGCTTCCGATGAACTTGTGCTTGTATTGTTTATAAGCATTGATCATAACATTTAGGGATCAGTGCGAATTGAAGGCATCATATTTTGAACTTTCTTGTGAGTCTGCTTCATTTTGTGATTTGCAGTCCTCCTTCTGCCATCACTGTTAATTATTGTACTGCCTGTTTGATGACTTAAGACAGGAATTCCATATTTATTATTACTCTTCACTCTATTAGTGCATAACATTTTCCATGTTTGTTATTAATTCCCAGTGCAATGGATCAGTTTGCTGCATTCTGGAAAGTGGTAATACAGCTAGACACAAACAACTGGTGAGTATTAAAATGATCTAGAGTAACTTGTAACAAGAAATGACACTTTTGTTTGCTTTTAGTGTTTCATTATGTAACTGATAACATGCATATTGGCAGATGCACCAAAATACTATCATTCATTGAGAACCGAGTTGCATAACTGTAGTCATGGGACAAGTCTTTAGAAATATCTTTCTAGTTTTCTTCTTCTTTTCATTGTTTTGTCTCATGAGTACTATCAGAAGAGAACAGAACCAACCCAAAGACGACTATCACACTCTTGACCGGCAGGGACAGATAACTATTTTTCGACTCAGGACAGGGCATAACAAACTGAATAAACACATGCACAAGCTACGATTGTCTGCTTCACCACTGTGCACATGTGGATTAAACGAACAAACTGCTGAGCATGTTCTACAGGACTGTCCTCTGTATGACCAGTTGTAGTGAAATTGACAGAGATACAACGGTAAAATACTCAAAAGATAACATTTAAGGATAAAAACATAATGCGTAGGCTGCTGATGTACATGATCGCCTAGACCGCGGGTCATCACCCTCCATAAAATTGACTTGCTAGACAGGAGGGGAACGGCGGATCAAAAGAAAAAAAATATGACTGGAAAGGCTAAGGAGACGCAATGGGGGGGGATGGAGGAAAGTAAAAATTCACGTCCCCCAAATTGACACGAGGTACGGAATTGGACGTTTTGCGATACCAAGCCTTGATTTGAATTCAGCGGCTAAAACGCAGATGTTAGGAATATTACAAAAATTTAAAAAGTAATTTTTCTTAATATTAATGTTAGGAATATAAAAATTAGCTGGCCGGATGGCCTATTCTGAGCAATGAAATAATATGATCTTAATTTTACAAACGGATAGATAATATTGAAGATAATGACAAAAGACAGTGTAGTTTACATCATCGACAGACTGCCTTGAATAAAAAGTGTCGTTATTTGCACACAAAACACGACCTTGGGAACGCAGGTGTTCAAAGTTACTTATTATGGAGGAGAGGGTTTTTGAGCGGTAGCTGTGTCTAAATATAACTTTTTACGACAAAATTTTAAGGGGAGAGAAAGGTTGCTTCAAAAATCAAGCACATTTTTTTTAGAAACACAAGTAGAGACGGACAGACTAACAGATAACCATCCATACTTGACTGAAGCATGACTGAAATGACTTTAGTGTAGAAATTTGAAATTTAAAGTACAACTAGGCAGTGATTGGCCACAGACAATCATATCATTAGCGCTCAGACGCGAAAGTGGGGTCATTCTTCAATAATTGTTCAGTGTTAGACACAGATTTTAAAGTGTGGTGTTTTCCCATATGAAAGACAGTGAATAAATTTAGGGACGCCATACTATAGCCAGCAGCTCAGCTGAGTTTTGCTAGCAATTCTGTGTTATTATTCATAATCTGGTAAGATTGAAATTATTTCTTTATATATTTTGAATATTGTTTCATGTTCGAGTGATTTGATACTGCCATATCAAAATCTAGCCTTACAAACAAGTAGGGATTTGCTCTAGACCCCCCGCCCAAGTCAGGGTCTAGGGACCAACAAGGTACATAAACTACAGCAAGGATTATGCAAGATATATCAAGCGTTGAAACAGATTACCTATCTTCTTTTAGGGCCGACAACTAATAAATATTTTTCAGAATCTATAGTCTGGGAGGATCTATCTGATGTAAACCCACCATGGTAACTGTGCTGTTTGGTCAGAGAGATCTGACCTGTCTGTATGATGTGGTTGTTGTGTCAGTGTGGTGTCCAGACGTGGGTATAGAATAGATTTTGACACATAGCCCATACTTTGATTGCAGAGCTGTGAGTTTCTATCGACAACAAAGCAGAGTCTATTCGGTGGGTGACTGTACTCGAGTGTATCTGTGCAGTTCTTGTGACAGAGACCACCATTATTGCCCGCCAGCACGGAGAGGTGGGACCGCAAGTTTTCAGCACCAGAGCTACAAAAAGATGAGTGAGCCTCTGGTCTGCTGGACATTCACCAACTATTGGTAGTGACTAATATCCCTGTAAAAATTCCCACCATTTTCTGGACATTGTGTAGTCAATATAGACAGGTGTGATGAGGCCACCCCAACAGCACAAACAGTAAATATCCTCCCAAAGAGATGACTACTCGAACTTTTTTTAATAAAACTAACTAGTCTAGTACTTAAATAGGTACGCTCTTGCATTTATTATGTAACATTCCATGCATTTTTTTTCATAAATTTTCAATCCTTCTTTTAAAACAAGTTCTGGTCACATAAAACTTGATCCAGAACCAATAAATGTAATATAATTATATCAAAAACTTTATACACGTGAGTTAGTTCAGTGTATTTTAACACTTGTTAATCTTATTAGTCTTCTTAAATGTCTGTGGGTGTATTTATAACTAACACACCACATTACACATCATTACCCTAGACACTTTACGTAGCCACATTCATTAAGAAAAAAAAAATTAAGTGTGAGGTCGTAGTGGTAGCAAGAAAGGCCTTCTGATAATTCTCAACTACATTTTATCTCAGGAGCCTTCACAGCTGGCCTCATACAAGTTACATGTAGTAATAACACCATCATACAATACCATCAACACCACTACATAAATTGGGGTCTTGTCCAGGGATAATTAGCCCAACAGTAAAATTAGGATCTCCTGGTGGGAGAAATAAAAGTAGGGAAATAAATTGTAAAATTTCCTTTAAAATTAAAAGTGTCCCTGCAGATAAAAGTTGGTGAATCTTCACAGCCAGTAATAATTAATTAGTTAACTGGTTAGTTAGAATTAGTTAGACTATAGTCATATAGTAATTAGAAGTACTTAGTGTATTTACTGGTTAGAGATTTATCTTGTATATTATTATATTGTCCAAAAAGTATGGCAGAGCTAGCAAAGTTTAGATCAGCTGCTGTGCTCACTGCGAAGGAGATGGGGATGGATGGTCAAATTTTAATTCAATACGTAACGACTGAATGTGATAAATATATTGAACGGGAAGAAAGGAGATTAGAAAAAGAGGCTGAAAGAAAATTAGAGGCTGACAGGTTAGCTGAAGAAAAGAGATTACAAATTGAGGCTGATAGAGAAATTAAGAGGCTGCAGATTGAGGCAGAAGATAAAAAGGCCGAAAGGGAGGCAGAAGATAAAAAGGCCGAAAGGGAGGCAGAAGATAGAAGGTTGCAGAGGGAGCACGAATTACGACTAAGGGAGCTGGAATTACAAGGCCCGGCTCCTGAAAATGGTGCCAGCCCTTTTGCCTCAGATGCTACGCCCAGTATGGGAGCCTCAAACTCAGCTATGGGGTTTCATTTAGACCATTTTGTTGAAAAAGACGATGACATAGAGGGGTACCTAGGACGTTTTGAGTTATTAGCTACTACATATGGGTTAGAGAGAGAGAGGTGGAGCTTAAAGCTATCACAGGGATTGAGGGGTACTTCTTATGAAGTATTTGCCAAAATGAACAGGGAAGACCAAGACAATTATGACATGTTAAAGCAGGCTTTGTTATTAAGGTACGAAAAGAATGGTGAATTTTATCGTAAGAAATTTAGAAATGCCAAACTGTTGTCTGGGGAGACATACCACCAATTCTCTGCCAGACTAGAAACCTATTTGGAGAAATGGACGGCTCTGGGGAAGACCCAAGATCTTAAAGAAATGATCATGATTGAGCAATTGAGAGAGTCCATGGCTCCAGACATGAGAAAATTTCTCATGGAACAAGGTGCAGAGAAGTTGGGGGAAATTTTAAATGTTGCTGAGAGGTATCAGGCAGCTCAGGCAGAGGTAAGTGGTGCTAAGAAGAAGCACATAGACAATTTTAAAGCTCCACAGCAATTTAATAAATTTGATAATAGAGAGCAGGGAAATAAAGGTAGGACAAACTTTGAGCGGCAAAGAAATGACTATCGCGACAGAAACTCACAGTTCAATGACCAAAAGTTCAATGAAAGAAAACCGTTGAACCAAGGAAAAAGATGGTGCAAATGGTGCAAGAAGGATAACCATAACACCGAATTTTGTAGAAGGAAACCTTCAAACATTGCTGCAATGAAGTCGGGGACGCAAAGATTAAAGGTTAATCCTAAGGGACAACAGGAACCTTATCACCCCCCAGTTTGTGAGGATGTTATTTGTAATGGGGTCACCATAAGGTGCCTTTATGATACAGGTTTGGATTATGATTCAGTTGTGAAGTCTAGCCTAGTGGACCCAAGTCAGTATACCACAGAAACAGTGGAAATACAAGGGGCGACTAAGGACATACCACTCATGACACTTCCCATCGCAAGGATAACGGTGAAAACTCGCTATGTGGAAGGAGAAATCAGAGCAGCAGTGATAGATGAACCAATCTACCCTCTGATATTGGGGTGTAGATACGTCTTCTTGGGGAATCCCGAGAAACCTGTGATCATGGCGACAGTGCAGACCAGGTCACAGAAGAAGGAGGAAGAAGGTGAACCTATAAATGCTCATCCAGAGGAGATGAGGAAGGCGCAGGCTGAGGATAGGACACTCAAGCCATGTTTTAAAAAATTGCCCAAATGCCACACACCTCCGAGCAAGGGGGAATATTTCATGAAGAACAAACTCTTATACAGGAAGGCCGGAACTGGAACAAATGGTCACAACCAGCTGGTTCTTCCCATTTCATATAGAGATAAAGTGATGGAACTCGGACATGCGATTCCCTTCAGTGGTCACATGGGGATCAGCGCCACAGGACAGCGTATAGCTTGTCATTACTTCTGGCCAGGGATAACGGAGGATATAAAAAGATATGTCAAATCCTGCCCAGAATGTCAAAGGGTAGCTCCAAAGCACTGGACTGCTCCTGCAACTCTAGGGGAAATGCCCATAGTGGGAACACCTTTTGAGAGGGTTGCAGTGGATATTGTAGGACCTCTCACTCGGACCAAGAGGAGGAACAGTTACATCCTTACTCTGGTGGACACTTGTTCTATGTGGGGAGAGGCGGTAGCCCTGCCATCAATTGATTCAAAACATGTAGCAGAGGCACTACTTACAATATTTACCCGATTAGGATTCCCGCATCAAATCTTGACGGATAATGGTTCTCAGTTCAAGGGGAAACTAACGGAAGAAGTTTTTAAGCTATTTCAAGCCAGGCACTTTCATTGTAGTCCGTACCATCCACAAGGGAACGGCCAGGTAGAGAGGTTCAATGGGACTCTCATTTCTATCCTGAGAAAGCTGGCACACGAAAAACCGGATCTGTGGGATCAATTCCTGCCCGCCGCATTGTTTGCGTACCGGGAGGTACCACATAGTTCAACCGGGATGGCTCCCGCAACTCTGCTATTTGGGAGGCCAATAAAAGGTCCTTTAGAAGCTCTATTAAGGACCTGGACAGATGAGAAGGCGGAAGAGACTGTTACCTCATCGTATCAATACGTGAACGAACTGACCACTCGTTTGAAAGCTGGATGGAAACTGGCAAATGATAATTTGAAACAAGCCAGGAAGAAACATGCAGCATATTTTAATAGGAAGGCAAAGGACAGGGAACTGGCAGTCGGAGAGAAGGTGCTGCTTTTACTACCCGGAAGCCAGAATAAATTACAAATTGGTTGGCAAGGTCCATATACGGTTCTAGAGAAGGTGTCTAGAACAAACTATAAAATTGACAAAAAGGGGAAGGAAAAAGTTTATCATGTAAACCTGTTAAAGAAGTATCTGGACAGACCACTCCAGGAAAGCACCCCCTTATTGACCTTAGCTATTGCAACCCAGATGCAAAAGGAACCACTCACCTCACATGAATACCCATTACATCCTTGTGAAACAGCAGCACAGGTAAAAGTCAGTAAGCACCTGACTAAAAACCAGAGGGAGAGAGTTCAAAAGGTTCTGGAGGAACATACAGATGTATTAACAGATAAACCAGGCCATACAAATTTGCTACAGTATGACATGAAACTGGTAGACTCAAACCCAATCTGTATGAGAGCCTATTCTATTCCGTTCGCGAAGGAGAAGGCATTAAAGGAAGAAATAGATTATTTATTGAAGGAGGGGATTATTTCGCACAGTGAATCATCTTTTAGTTCTAGTGTCGTTTTGTTGAGGAAACCGTCTGGGGAACACAGACTGTGCATAGATTACAGGAAACTGAATGCTGTCACAGAAGGACAAGTGGATCCATTACCAGACACAAAACAGCTATTTGCCAGACTGAACAAGGCAAAATACTTTTCAAAGGTGGATCTTAGTAAAGGCTATTACCAGATCCCAGTGAAGCCTGAAGTGAGACCTTATTTGGCTTTTAGCACTTCGGATGGACATTATGAATTCAATATGCTACCATTCGGACTGAAAAATGCTCCGAGTGTGTTTTCAAGGATGATGCGAAAATTGTTGGACCCCCTGAATAACCCATGTATCACAAATTTCATGGATGATATTCTCGTCGCCACCGAGACATTTGAAGAACACATTGAAGCTCTGGAGATGTTGTTTGATAGACTTCGGGAGGCGAACTTAACTGCTAGGCCAACAAAATGTTGTATTGGATGCAAAGAGTTGGAATTCTTGGGACACACTGTATATCAGGGTAATATGACCCCTGATCCTAAGAACTTGGAAAAACTGCAGAGAGCACCTAGGCCGCAAACAAAAAAAGACGTGCGATCATTTGTGTCGTTATGCGGATTTTATCAGAAATACATCAAGAATTTTAACGCTATTTGTGCTCCTCTGACTGATCTGACTCGCAAGGGACTTCCAGATAAAATTATTTGGACTGCACAATGTGAACTAGCGTTCCAAGAGTTAAAGGAAAAACTCACTAGCAAGCCTATTCTCAAACTGCCTGATTTGACACAGGACTTTGTCTTAAGAACCGATGCAAGTAATGTGGGACTCGGAGGGGCTTTGTTGCAAAGATCATCTTCACCTGATGGGGAACTGAAACCAGTCGCTTATGCAAGCCGTAAATTGAATAAGGCGGAACAAGGATACTCCACAAGCGAAAAAGAATGTTTAGCATTAATCTGGGCAATAAAGAAGTTTCAAATCTATCTGTATGGTAGGACATTTGTGGTGGAGACGGATCATCAGCCTCTCGTGTTCTTGTCTCAGGCTAAGCATGAAAACGCAAGATTGCTGAGGTGGTCTTTATTGCTTCAACCTTATCAGTTCAGTATCCAATATATCCCAGGCAAATTGAATGTCGGTGCAGATTTCCTCAGTCGGCACCCCTGTGATCAAAATTAGAGTAGTGGCAGACGTGAGGAGTAATTTTACCTATGTGTATCGCTGGTTTTGGAACTTGCCATAGGCATGTTTTCAAGTGGGGAGATGTGTAGTGAAATTGACAGAGATACAACGGTAAAATACTCAAAAGATAACATTTAAGGATAAAAACATAATGCGTAGGCTGCTGATGTACATGATCGCCTAGACCGCGGGTCATCACCCTCCATAAAATTGACTTGCTAGACAGGAGGGGAACGGCGGATCAAAAGAAAAAAAATATGACTGGAAAGGCTAAGGAGACGCAATGGGGGGGGGGATGGAGGAAAGTAAAAATTCACGTCCCCCAAATTGACACGAGGTACGGAATTGGACGTTTTGCGATACCAAGCCTTGATTTGAATTCAGCGGCTAAAACGCAGATGTTAGGAATATTACAAAAATTTAAAAAGTAATTTTTCTTAATATTAATGTTAGGAATATAAAAATTAGCTGGCCGGATGGCCTATTCTGAGCAATGAAATAATATGATCTTAATTTTACAAACGGATAGATAATATTGAAGATAATGACAAAAGACAGTGTAGTTTACATCATCGACAGACTGCCTTGAATAAAAAGTGTCGTTATTTGCACACAAAACACGACCTTGGGAACGCAGGTGTTCAAAGTTACTTATTATGGAGGAGAGGGTTTTTGAGCGGTAGCTGTGTCTAAATATAACTTTTTACGACAAAATTTTAAGGGGAGAGAAAGGTTGCTTCAAAAATCAAGCACATTTTTTTTAGAAACACAAGTAGAGACGGACAGACTAACAGATAACCATCCATACTTGACTGAAGCATGACTGAAATGACTTTAGTGTAGAAATTTGAAATTTAAAGTACAACTAGGCAGTGATTGGCCACAGACAATCATATCATTAGCGCTCAGACGCGAAAGTGGGGTCATTCTTCAATAATTGTTCAGTGTTAGACACAGATTTTAAAGTGTGGTGTTTTCCCATATGAAAGACAGTGAATAAATTTAGGGACGCCATACTATAGCCAGCAGCTCAGCTGAGTTTTGCTAGCAATTCTGTGTTATTATTCATAATCTGGTAAGATTGAAATTATTTCTTTATATATTTTGAATATTGTTTCATGTTCGAGTGATTTGATACTGCCATATCAAAATCTAGCCTTACAAACAAGTAGGGATTTGCTCTAGACCCCCCGCCCAAGTCAGGGTCTAGGGACCAACAAGGTACATAAACTACAGCAAGGATTATGCAAGATATATCAAGCGTTGAAACAGATTACCTATCTTCTTTTAGGGCCGACAACTAATAAATATTTTTCAGAATCTATAGTCTGGGAGGATCTATCTGATGTAAACCCACCATGGTAACTGTGCTGTTTGGTCAGAGAGATCTGACCTGTCTGTATGATGTGGTTGTTGTGTCAGTGTGGTGTCCAGACGTGGGTATAGAATAGATTTTGACACATAGCCCATACTTTGATTGCAGAGCTGTGAGTTTCTATCGACAACAAAGCAGAGTCTATTCGGTGGGTGACTGTACTCGAGTGTATCTGTGCAGTTCTTGTGACAGAGACCACCATTATTGCCCGCCAGCACGGAGAGGTGGGACCGCAAGTTTTCAGCACCAGAGCTACAAAAAGATGAGTGAGCCTCTGGTCTGCTGGACATTCACCAACTATTGGTAGTGACTAATATCCCTGTAAAAATTCCCACCATTTTCTGGACATTGTGTAGTCAATATAGACAGGTGTGATGAGGCCACCCCAACAGCACAAACAGTAAATATCCTCCCAAAGAGATGACTACTCGAACTTTTTTTAATAAAACTAACTAGTCTAGTACTTAAATAGGTACGCTCTTGCATTTATTATGTAACATTCCATGCATTTTTTTTCATAAATTTTCAATCCTTCTTTTAAAACAAGTTCTGGTCACATAAAACTTGATCCAGAACCAATAAATGTAATATAATTATATCAAAAACTTTATACACGTGAGTTAGTTCAGTGTATTTTAACACTTGTTAATCTTATTAGTCTTCTTAAATGTCTGTGGGTGTATTTATAACTAACACACCACATTACACATCATTACCCTAGACACTTTACGTAGCCACATTCATTAAGAAAAAAAAAATTAAGTGTGAGGTCGTAGTGGTAGCAAGAAAGGCCTTCTGATAATTCTCAACTACATTTTATCTCAGGAGCCTTCACAGCTGGCCTCATACAAGTTACATGTAGTAATAACACCATCATACAATACCATCAACACCACTACACCAGTTAAGAAAGATATACTGGCCCAATGACTCAACACTAAACTCAAAGCTATATGGAGTTAAAGAGGAACTTCAAACAACAGTCGAATTCATCATGAGAACTCGTCTGACGGTGTAATCATCAAAGATGCGATCGCAAGAAGAAGAAGAAGAAGTCTCATGAGAGCTGAGAAATCTGTTTTACTCAGCAACCATTGCTTTCTGCCCTTCAGTTTCACATTCTTGATTTTTTCTCTGTGTATTATTCTCTGCATTATTTATATTCCAATGATCATGCAAGTTTGGAATTAAAAAAAAAAGGAAGGTAGTGGTTCAGAGTTAAGAAAATGATATAAAAACTAATCAAACAGTGAAGGTGGCAGTTAGCTGGATCTTGATGCTACATCATTCTGCCATAAAATTGATTTTTAATGTTAAAATGTGAATAAAATTACTAAAATGCCCTGAGTAATGTGAAATACTTTTCTTTTTAAAATATGGAAAGTGTACAAACACATACAGAGAACAAAACAAAAATCAGAATTTTCGATTTAAATGTTAAGTCAGTCGCATTGTATGGCCCTGAAACATGGAAAACAACAAAAACAACAACCAAAAAGCTACAGACTTTCATAAATGGGTGCTTGCGTAGAACAGAAGAATTGAAGTGGTATGACAAGATCACTAATGTGAAACTGATGACAAGAACCAGACAAGTGCCAGTGGGACAAGACATGAGAAGGAGACCATGGAGATAGCCAGCCCCCACACACAACCTCCTATAGGAGGTCACCTTGAATGACATGCCTGAGGGTGCAGTAATCCTGTTCTGTCTTGATCTCTTCAGAGACCCCCAGGAACTATACAGGGCAAACACCCACTATCGTCTTTCAGCTTCCCACATAGCATAGGCCCTCAGCGAACTAATGCCAGGTCTTCCTGTTCCATGCCATCAGCTCCAGGTCTTTCCATGTGTTCTTCATCTTCTTCACGTCTGTCTCCAGTTCTCTTCTGCATGTGTTCTTTGGTCTCCCTCTACCTCTCTAACCCTGAGGATTCCAGAACAAGGACTGTCTGGTGATGGTATCAACAGGTTTCCTCAGTGTATGTCCTATCCATCTCCAGCGATAGAAGATAGCAGAACATAATACTTCCACTTTAAAAGTTGGCGTAGATGAGGTGTTTTTAGAAACTGGTGATCAAAATCTTTCCACTACAATTGAAATTGATAGCACAAATAATAAGGATTGTTATATTTTTTAGCAAGTTATAGCTACACCAGTGTTATATAGAACCAATCCTGATGTATGGGAGTGAGTCATGGACAGTTAGTAAACAAGTAGGGAAAGCACTAGAGGCCACAGAGATGTGGTTTTACAGAAGAATGTTAAAAATACCATGGACAGCCAAAAAGAGAAATGAGGATGTTCTGAAAGAGGCCCATGCGCAAAGGAAACTTAATTCACAAGTTAGAAAAAAGTAATCCCCTTTTTTTGGGCATGTTATGAGAAGAGGAAAGCTGGAATATATCATAACAACAGGTAAGATTGAAGACAAAAGAGATAGAGGAAAACAGAGAGAGCAAATACAGGACAGTTTGACATGGAGGCATGGAAGGTGGTCAACAACAGAATTGGTTAATTGTACTGGAGACAGGAGGTTGTGGAGAGACATGATCTCCTGTGCCACTAGACATGGTACTTGAAGAGGCTACACCAGTAAGTTATCTCTCTTTTTGGGCATCTTCATGCCTTCTTATTATCCTGGATAGAAGGCTTCATTCTTCATGTTACAATGTTGGCAATTTGACCAGCATTTGATCATCAGCCCCATTTTAGTTGGAGAAACTGCAGGATATAATTCATCATCATCATCAATTTCCTATGTGCTCCTTGCGAAGCATGGAGTCATGACTGCAGTTGGTCCCTGTGCCAGAAACCTGCATTAAACATTGATATTCTCTTGTGGTTTCTGTGGTCATTAGTTTTGTATGATGAGGTCGTACGACATGCCTGAGGGTGGCGGTAGTTCTTATTCTTTCTTTGTCCCTTCAGAGACTCTTGGTAACTATTTTAAGGGCAAGATATAATTATATAATATCAAATATTTTATTGTTCTTAATGATAGAAAAGTAATGCTCTTTCTTCACCATATTGAAATGTACCACCACATCTGTTTTAGGCAGAAGTGGCTGCATTCTCATCGCATCGGCCTTGTGCTAGAGCATGATAGGCAGTTCCCCAAGTGTTTCCAGGTTCCCAATGCTAGCTCGCGATTCACATCTATACAGTGTAGGCAAGCCCTGACATCCCTAAGTGTACTGCTGAGAGAGTGGAGCACATTTGTCCTGGCAGAAAATCATTCCTACATCAAATTTTTGCAGCTGTAAGTTCTCGTTCATTTATGCTAAATATTTTCATTATCTAAAGTCATGTATTACATAAATTATATCTGTAGAATGTAATTGTAAACCCATACACCATATTTGGGGCATTGATAAAATATTTGCTACATAATGACTGCCCTACTGAAACATCTGTAACCTACAATGAAGAAATCCCACCTGCATTTTTGCAAAAATTTTGAAACAGTCTGCATTGCAGTGTGAAAGCTAAATTGAACACCCATTTAGGAGCACGCAGGCTTTTCAGTTTGTTCATGGTGCATTGATGACAAGTCTAGATAAGTTTGACGTCAAAGATCTAATGGAGAGGAATGACATGGCCACAGGAGAATTAGTGCCACTATCAGGACATGCAACAGACAAAACACAACATAATTATTTCCTGTCATGTTTGACAGGTTACTTCCTAGTATATGTAAATCGTTATGGTGCAAGTCACAAATTAAAAATGAGAGTCATCAGGAGTTTTTTATAGATTTAATTACTGTATGGTACAGAAACATTGAATTTTGAAGAAAGAATTGAGGTCCTATAGAAGAATGGGCTACAGTATATATATAAAATAAAAAATAAAAATTAGAACTTGAAAATCTTAATGAAAGTGGCCAGAATTAGACAAATACAATAATTTTGGATTTATGAGGTGACTGAACTATTGAAAACTACAATAGGAGGAAATTGTGAAGGCAAGGGACAGCAGAATGCTGGAATTATAAGTGCAAAGTAAACATTAAGAGGTGGACAAAAAAGTAGTATCTAAGTGTATCATTAAGGCTAGAGATAGAAATCATCAGAGATCCATTCCTAGCCAACCTTCACTGCAGAGATGGGCTTGATCTTATCTGATCCTGTTATAAAGATTTCTGCATTTTAAAGAATGTTGTCTTGTAGTAGCTGGCTAAAGTGATGTAATCATACTGGGGTCATCATCATTGCCCTTCAACAAACTTATGCTAAGTTCTTCTGTTCCATGTCATCAGTTCCAAGTCTTTTTCATCCCCTTTATTTTTGTCTCCGGTTCTCCGCATTATTTTTTTTTTGGTCTCCGTGTACCTCTCACCCTGGGGATTCCAGAACGAGGGCTGCCTTGTAATGCCGTCAACCGGCTTTCTCATTGTGTGTCTTGTCCATCAAAGGCATCTTCGCCTTATCTCTTGTTCCACTGGCTTTTGTCAGGTTCATATCATCAGTTCCACATTGGTGATCCTGTTATATACCATTTCAATCCTTCTTTTCTTACCATCATCATAACCCTCCACTCCCAAAGGAGCATAGGCAAGTCCTCCTGTCACTTGCCATCATCTCAAGTTCTTTCCACGTTCTCCTCATCATTTTCACCTCTGTTTCTAACTCTCTTCTCCATGTGCTTCTTGGTCTACCTCTACCTTTCTTGCCCTGGGGGTTCCAGAACAAGGACTGCCTTGTAATGCTATCAACAGGTTTCCTCAGTGTGTGTCCTATCCATCGCCATCGTCTTCTTCTCATCTCTTGTTCCACTGGCACTTGTCTGTTTCTTGTCATCAGTTCCACGTTGGTAACCTTGTGTTACGTGTCTTTTATATTGTTAACTCTTAGTATACGAGCGGCCTTCTAGAGAGGCCGATGATCGATCCCCGTCAATAGCGAAAATTTATAGCTGAATGCATGTTTAAAACCACTGAACAATTTAGTTACGTGCATGATATAGGGGTTTCATTTCTTCACATTTTGATATATAACACTTATGTTATCTTTATAAATAAATTATTTATTGCAAAATCTGTAATGGTAGTCATGAAAGGCCACTCGTATACTAAGAGTTAATATTAATATTTAATGACAGGATGGTTCCTGTGGCCAAGTTCACTTCTAGGGTAGTAGACGTATCAGACACCGAAACAGGCCAACATCAAACAGTATTATTTGAGCCACAACGGACGAAGTGGACGGTATACATTTTTATTAATAATTCAACGCTGCTCCACATTCAATACAGTTCAGGCCAATATACAATGGCATATAATATGCAGTCGTCGATATAACTTTAGGCAGTCCGTTCATGTCTGGAATGCTGTCCTTTTCATTCTCAATATTTTAATATATATATTCACACTCAACACTGAGAAGCTATACTCCCTGTAAATGCAGATAACTAGATACACCTCACAGAAGATCTTGATGTATTAGTGATGGAATAGCACAGCGATATACACTGAAATTCAGTAGCTCAAACACATGCGCCCACTCGCCATGACACACAATGGTAGAAGACGCTAGCAGACGATCCCTTAACTTCTGCTTTTTTAGTTTCACGTCTGCCAAACAACCATATCGGCATGACGTCACTTCCTGTATTAATAAGTGACTCCGTATAAAATAAACAAACAAGGAGCCCTGTTGAGCTACCTATTATACCGACATAATCGTTATGAATTTTAATCATAACACCTTGTCATACCATTTTAATCCTTCTATTCTACGCAAGCACCCATTTATGAAAGTCTTAACTTTTTGGTTGTTGTCTTTGTTGTTCTCCATGTTTCAGAGCCATATAATAGTACTGACTTGACATTTGAGTTGAAGATTCTTATTTTCGTGTTGGATCCAATTTCTCTTGATCTCCATATATTTCCCAATGCAATGAATGCTCCTCTTGCTTTTTGGATTCTTATTTTGATATCACTGTCTGTCCCTCCAACTTTGTCTATATTGCTGCCAAGTTACCCATTTATCCAGAGGTTTATGTTGAGTTTAAAAATGAGCTCACAGTGGTCCATATTTTGAAGACTTATTTTATACATTATTTCTTTGTCATTCGCTCCAGAGACCAGGACAAGCCTACAAAATTCTTCTGTGTTCTGAGACTAACATCCAAAGCCCCCAACATGATCATCAGACTTGGATTTTTGGGTGGTACTCCGGCATCCCTCAGACTGGAAGAGCTGGAAATTCTGAGAGAGAAAATCAGAAACTTGAGGTTCCCTCAGAGAGGAACTCAGAAGACACTCAAGAGATCTTCAGTCAACTCAGCGATAGGGGGACAGGAGAGAAGTAAGCCGTATAAATCTCCTTTGAACAGGGAGGGTTCTGAAATTGCTTGTTGTGTACTGCTCAAGAAGCCCGTGGAAAAGATATTAGTTGTGTAAGTGTGATTTTCTATGAATGTAGGCTTATATTAATTGACTGAGGATTGTTGTTGTTGTTGTTACAAGATTTGGTTTATTTTATTGCTGTGCTAGTTCCAGGAGGTCTCTGACCAGACAAAGTAAGAATAAGACTGTATGTTCTTTCAAGCATGTCGTTAAAAATGACTGTTATGAGGTTGTGCATGGGGCTGGCGACCTCGTAATGGGAAATTAATTTCTGCAGAAATTACCGTAACAAAAGCACATAAATACTATGATGCAGGCTTCCTGCTAGTGGACCAGCGTAAATGGTGGCCCCATGCTCCATTGGGTGCGTAAAGGAAAATGGTGATGATGATGATGATAAATTGCACGTTTGCATTGTACCGTTTGATCTGATGATTACTTTAATGCTTAGTATGATTTTGATGGAGGAAAATTTTATCAAAGACGCAGCAATAGAGACCGCAGTCAGCGACTCATAGCTTGACTGCCTGCGTCAGGACCAGCGAATCAGAGCTGGTCAAGACCGCACTCCACCTCCACGTGGTGGTCCTGGAAACAGTCTGCAGCAGTGCAGTCTGGCTGAGCGAGTGTGGATCACAATGGGAAGGCAAACCCGGTCCTAAAAAATGCCGTGCAGAAGTCGGATGTGTCGACCGAAAGGTGCAGATATCACAGCTTAGGCGTAAACAGACACAACGCAACCACCGTCCTTTTCAGGACGAACGAGGAAGAAGAAGAAGTAGTATCAATTAATTTCTGAAGTATAACATTTATTGTAGGACTAGTTTTCATTTCTCGTTCTGCAAGACCATGACTTTTAGTATAGGATATTGTCTATCTCCACAACTTTTCCCTTTGATGCTGTATATATATTCTGTTGTAGTACTATTTTCCATGCCAGGATGTTAAACTATCCAGTATCTTCTGTCTTTATCATACTATCTCTTTTTTTTCGCAATCAGTTTTGCGCATTGTTGAAATGTATTCCATCTTTCTTCTTCTCATAGTAAGCATGAAAAATAGGGACTGTTTCCTTCTGGGCTTCTTGTACACCATGGTCTCTGTCAGGACATCCTCACTGTCACAATTAAAAAAAAACGTTACTAAATCAGTAACATACTTGATAAACTCTGTTTAGTTGTTAACTCATACTGGCTACTAGTTGTTGAATCATGCTTTATTTGCTAAATGATGTGAATGTCCACCAGTGGATAAATGTAGATGTTGGGACTGGTGTAGCAAAGTGTAACGATTGTCAACTCATCAAACCCAGCACAGTTTTGGTCATACAGGTCATCTTGTCCTGGAACGTGATGAGGCTCCGACAAGAATGTGAGTGTAAACAATGAGTGTGTATCTGAATGTCAGTACGCGAATGGTAGAATGATTCGATAGAGTTGACAGGTTGGTAGTACATCACTCATACTCACACTGTTCGAATTCAAGAAGTACTGGAACTACGGTGGTCTTTTTATAACATTTAATGGGACGCACACTTGGACAGTACGTGTATGGTTACAGGAACAAATGTCGACATAGACAGCATAATGTTGATCACAGGAATATCATCTTAAGTTAGCATTCATGCTTGGCAAATATCATAATGGAGCATTCGTAAATAAGCATTCAGCGTTCCATCATGTAAATCATCTGGCTTTACTGACTGGGCACGTCAGACCATAACCAATATATAGTAAGGCTCCTAGACCTAACCTCGTCTAGCGAATATTCCTTCACGTAAAGTTCAATATATATATATTTCATAATATAGGAATCCCAGACATGGGTTCTCACATGTAGCAGTGATCTCTTGGTTCATCGAGCGATAGTACAGGCATCCCTTTTTCTCACTCGATAAATACAAAGTATATGAATTTCAACATGGCTGTTCTCTCTCTCGTGAGCTTCACTCACTATAGAATATAGACCAAAATTGGTCATTCATTAAATGTCCTCATTTCTTCATAGGTTCTCTCATAGAGGTAATTGAATAATATCATACAATCCAGTGCTGATACATAGGAATGTCTTCTTCCTTTGAATGGATATTCTTTTTAAAAGTACCACTGTGCATCTGCTTATCAACAACGATGGCGAAGCCCAAGTTCATAATAAATTGTGGTTTTACCTTTTTATGCGAAATATAACTTTGCCATTCCTTGGCAAAAGAGAATAAACACTGGGGTAAAGTACATACAACATGTCTAAATGACTATCACTTTTCCCCATCCATATATAGATCACTATTTCGGCAAAAAAGCCTGCTACAACAAAACTCGGCATCCTCACAGGATGACAGCCATCAATCACACCCCTTGCTAGCGATACTTCCGCTGCATAGCCTTTGACCTTTTCTAGCGACAACCAAATTAGTTCGACTTAGAAATGCAAAGATATCCATATATAAGACAGACTCGTCCTACTCATACAAACACTACGTATAAATTCAGGCCATAGATATACTGAAGCAAGAACAATCTATTCCTACCCAGCCAAAGAATAAATCACAGTAGGCCTAGAGTCGTCTGCGGAGTCCGATCGAAGATGACGGACTATTTTCAAGGGAAGCAACCCAAAAATGACTTCTCCTTAAGCACTTAAAAAAGGAAATACTTTGCTTCCAAAATATTTGCGAACATAATAAGAATATAAATGTATTATATTGCAAGATAGTAAAAATTGCCCTTTACAGTCTTACCACACCTCCCGGGAAAAAAAAAATAAAATTTTTTTTTTTTTAAATACATCTAGGAGCACCGTAGAATAGGCTCACAACGCAAGAATACTGCGCAGATGAAAATATCAGGAATAACTATAATTCCTAATATGACTGGTGAGAATATATATCTCAAAATCTGAGAGAAATTGTTTCCCTACGAATAAATGTTTCCAGGAAGGTGTGATGTACGTATAATACAATTCTGGTAATTATACAATGCATACCAAAAATTCACACTATAATCTTAAATTTATGATTTATGAAGAAACAATCATCAAAGAACAGCGGTGAATTAACATCAATAAACCGCTAAGTAGCGATACCATCATTCTATTATTAAATTACAAATGTGTATCTTAGTAAAGAAACAAAAAATAACTGTTGTAAAGTTATACATATTAAAAAGATCCAATATTTAACAGTTAAGTGGCATCATGTGGGCATCTGGACAGAATGTCCGCCATCACATTTTCTGAACCACGGATAGCTCGTACCGAAAAATGAAAAGGTTGAAGAGCGATTGCGTATCGAGTTGATCTCGAGCTCTTCAAGTTCTTACTTTGGATAGCCGTAAGAGCTTTTTGGTCAGTTTCCACTACGAAATGCGCGCCCAGAAGGAATCTTTGGAGTTTGAGAATTGACCAAACCATTGCCAATAATTCACGGTCTAAAACCGAGTAATTCCTTTCTGCAGCATTAAGTTTTCTGGATATATACATTACAGGATGCAGAGTTCCAGAGTACTCTTGCATTAGTGCCGCTCCAATCCCAGTGGATGAAGCGTCACTACGAAGAACAAATGTCTTATCTGTTGTAGGTAACACTAAAATAGGTGGTGATGAAAACATAGTTTTGATCTTCTCTAGTGAAGATTGGCATTCATGAGACCAGTGAACCATGTTAGGCGACCCTTTCTTTAATAGTGTAGAGAGAGGTGCCATGATAGAGGACAGATTCGGAATGAAACGTCCATAAAATTGTATGAGACCTAAAAGACTTCGCACTTGCTTTTTAGTCCTAGGGATAGAGATGTTAAGTATCTTAGTGATATTATGGTCTTCTGTCTTCAAGAAACCGTGACCTACTCGATGGCCTAAGAAAGCAATTTCGCTAAAGCCAATACAAGCTTTAGATGGTTTTGCTGTCAGGTTATACTCACGCAGAGTTGATAATAATTCAACTAATCCTGAATAGTGATCTTCCCAAGTATCGCTGAAAAGACAGATGTCGTCTAGATAAGCAATGACATCTGACCGATACGATAGGATTCGACGCATCATGCGTACAAATGTAGCTGGTGCGTTCATAAGGCCGAAAGGCATAAAATTCCATTGGAAAAGGCCTCTGGGAGTAGAGAAAGCGGTAAGAGGTTTGGCGCGTTCGGATAATGGAACTTGCCAATATCCTTTAGACAAATCAAGTTTAGTGAAAAAATGCGATTTAGAAAGACGAGTAAGTAACTCTTCTAGTAAAGGCATAGGTTCAGCATCGAACTTCGTAACTTGATTCAATTTGCGATAGTCAACGCAAAGACGTATGTTATTGTCTTTTTTTCGAACAATAACCATCGGCGAAGAATATGCAGAAGTGGATGGTTCGATTATTTGTAAATCTATCATTTCATCCAACTCCTTTTCAACCTGTGTTTGGAAATGTATAGGGATAGGATAAGGCCTAACCCTAATTGGAGTATGTTCAGTTAGAACAATGTCATGCTCAATGACATGAGTTTGTCCAGGGATGTCAGTGAGGACATCCTGAAATGTTTGTAACATAGACGAAACTTGTCGCCGTTCTCCTAGAGACAAATCAGGAGAAACAGTAACGTCTTTCCATGATTCACTAGAATGAAGTGGGATCATTGGAAGCGGGAGATTAACATCCGAAAAACTTGTTTCCTCATCCTGTATTACAGACAGTGATGAGTAATGACCATGTTTGACATGAGAATCGTCCGTTGCCTGGAAAATAGGCTGTAGATAGTCAGGACGTTCATGGAACTCCGTAAGCATATTGATGTGGAAGGTTTTATGCTTCCCGTTAATATCGACGATGTAGTCAACATCTGAAATTTTCGATATTATATCGTACGGACCTTTCCAACTAATAAGGAGTCTATTTTCACGACAAGGTAGCAAAACAAATGCTTTGTCACCAGGACAAAGTTGTCGTAAAGTTCTCTTCTTATTAGCAAATTGTCTTGCCTTCTGCTTAGCAAATTCAGAAGAGGACGTTGCCAATTTGCATGCTTCGATAATCTTTTGTCTCAGCGCGATGACATACTCGTAAGAAGATTTTGTGTCATCGTCAATATTGTCAGCTGTTATAAGATCATGCAGCAAAGACATTGGGCCGCGCGGTCGCGCGCCAAAGACAAGTTCAAAGGGCGAAAACCCTGTATGTTCATTGGGGACCTCTCTGTACGCGAAGAGGGCCGCGGGTAAAACCCTATCCCAATCTTGAGGATGATCCTCAGTTATCTTCCCTAATAAGTTCTTAAGTGTTCTATTTAGTCGCTCGACCATCCCATTGGACATAGGATGATAGATGCTACTCAAAGATCTCTCTATCTGTAGAGTAGACATTACTTGAGACATGGTATCCGATATCAGTTGGGTGCCATGATCTGATAATATTTCTCCGGGGAATCCCAGCCGAGAAAATATAAGCCAAAGAGCATCTGCAATGTCAGCGGTAGTAATGCTCTTTAGAGGGATAGCCTCTGGCCAACGTGTGCACATGTCTACACACGTTAAGATAAACTGATGTCCTCTAGCAGATTTGATCTTGAATGGACCAATGATGTCTATCGCCATTTTCTGGAATGGACGAATAGGAATATCTGCAGCCTGAATAGGCGCAGCATGACGAGGACCTTTGGATTTGACTTCTTGACATACTTTACAGGATCGACAATAGATCCGTATGTCCTTGTTCACAAAAGGCCAAAAGAAAGCCGCAAGAACTCTTGACTTTGTACGGGAAAAACCCATGTGACCAGCACACTGAGAGTCGTGTGCATGTTGTAAGATCTTAACTCTCAAATTCTTGGGTACAAGAATCTGAGAATGACTTGACTTAGTGGAGTCTTGCACCATACGTACAAGTACGCCATTCTTCATTGTAATCCAAGATTTACAATTTGAATCTTTATTCGGATCACCTTTTGTTACAAGAGTGAAGAATTTCTTAAGAGTCGGATCTTCTTCTTGTTGTTTTATAAACGAGTCACGAGAAATTACCAAGGGATCATCTTGGTTATGCACTTCATTATCTTCAACAGATGAAGTTTCAGGCATATTGAGAGCTTGAGCTCTAGTGACTACTGCATTAGCAGATTGCATATTTTGATTTTCCCAAACGGAAATTTGCTCCGGAGTGCATTCTTTGACTCCGTGAATGCGACCGATGATAAGATCAGCGATCGGATTCGGCAAAAGACATGCGTGTACATCTCCTGTGAAGAAAGGAGTAGCAATCCTAATGATAGCGGTAGAGTATTTCTCTATGGTGCCGCCAAATGTTACGCATTTGACTACTTTGCCTGTAGAATGAGAAGGATCTATGAGTGACTGCCTAACCCCAATAGTTGTGCATCCAGAATCAAAAAGTACTGAGACTGGATTGTCATTTACTAAACCTTTGTGTAAGACAAGAGAACCTCTCCCATCATGCGCGATTGACGCAGGAAGAGCGGGAAGAGGATGGCCACAGCTTAAAGTAGACACTGTGGTTGGCTCAAATAATGTTTTGCATTGGGGGCACTGAGATGCTCTCCCAAAATCAAAAGCGGCACATGCCATATTATTAGAGTCATCATTATCTTTATTTTGTTTATAGGCTTCGTGGGACTCTTGCTGTGCAGAGTTCGCCTGGTAATGAGCTTTATGTTTTTTGAATTGTGCTCTACCTCTGTTATTATTGCCTCTGTACTTATCATTGTTTCCACTATTATAACCCCTACTCGGGTTTGAATCATAGCTCCTTTGGTTACTATCATCATATTCATTATAATGAGTATCTCGGTAATTATGATCCTGTTGTCTCCATGAAGGAAAACTTGGATAGTTTCTAGAATGACTTCCTTTGCGAAAGTTCCTGTAATTATGACCACCCCTGAATCGAGGGCTGTCAGCTCTTCTCCAGGTATTCGAAGAAGAACCCTGAAATGATTGGTTACCTTGGTTCTGATAACTGTAATAGTTACCTTTTTTATTAAACCTATTTTGAGGTCCTTGGAATTTGTGAGAGTGATTAGGGTTGTATGGTGTTGCAGAAGCAACTGGCATACCTTCTTTAACCTTACTGTTGCTAATAGCTACGTCCGGATGTGCAGTGACGTATTGGGTACAATACTGTTCCATTTCTTTTAGAGACTTAGGTTTACGCTCATGTAAGAATTCGAGGAAAGGTTTATTTATACTTGACATAATCTTGTCTCTGAGTATCAAGTCCATAAGGGCTTCATAAGTCTTTTCTGTTTTGGATAGCTCAATCCAACGATCAAATGTAAGACGTGTCCTTGCAATGAATTCTGAGAATTCTACACCTGCCTCAGGCACCATTGTCTTAAACAACTTCCGATAACCCTCTTCAGACAACTGATACTTCTTTAATAAGGCTGCCCTAATAACATCATAGTTATCTTTGTCAGCCTCTTCAACCAAACTTAAACTAGTCAGAGAATCACCTTTCAGATTTTCTGATAACTGGTTAGCATATTGTGATTTGTCCACATTATGTGCTCGACACGAGCGTTCAAATCTGTTTAGCCAGAATGTTATGTCATCACTGGAAGGGTTGAACGCTGGTACCTTGACCTTGTAAGTAAAGGGTTTACCATTACCACTAGATGCTTGATTAACATTACTTATGTTTGTTAACTTTAACTTTTCTAACTCAAATGCTAAAAGTTCTTTTTGGTGTTCATGTTCTCTTATTGCTTTTTTCTCTTGTGCAGTAGCCTCATCTTTTCTTTTCTCTTTTTCCATTTCCATCAGGAATCTTTTTTCATCAGTCTGTATCTGCAATCTCTTTTGTTCATCCTCTCTTTGTAATTTTTTTTCCTCAGCTTCTAATCTTTTCTCCTCAGCTGCTAATTTCTTTTCTTCAATCAATGCTTTTCTTTCTTCAGCAGCAGCAGCAAGTTTTCTCTCTTCTGCAGCTAATGCTTTGTCATATTGAGCAACTGCCCATTGTTCTAATTGCTGACCAGTCTTATCAAGAGCCCTGCCTTGTGTGATAAAATAATCTAAGGTAGACATCTTGTCTAATAAGATCAGTAATTTGCAAAAGTAAATAAATTCACTTTCTTAGTCTTAATCAAAGACCTTGTATGATAACTTTTTAACCTGTGGAAAAATAGTACTTAACTATCCCAATCACTGTGGGAAACAAGCCTTACAAAGGTCTTGTATAAATCCTTATATAATAACAGCTATAAGTTGCTGGTTCACTCTATAATATAAGTGCAGTGCACCAGAAATAGTGTTTTATATCATCAACTGTGTACCTTTAGTAATAGCAATTAACTATCAGTTGATTCTTGTACATCAATTTATATGATCAACTATATTTTAAATAGTGTATGTCGATCAGGCACAAAACAAAACAGTTATACAGAAGAACATGAAAACATTTGCGGAAATGAAATAAATCAAATGGGAAAAACAATAAAAGATAAACCGCAAGAGGATAACAAATACAAATAACGCCACAGTATATAAATATAAATTGAGAATAGAACTGAAAGATAGAATAGGGTAGACCAACAAATTACAAACAAATCAAAACAAACTAAAGAACAGAGGAATATTACAAAAACAACAATGAGTACAGTCTTCACAGCTAACACTAATAGCAACAGCTGTCGCAGCAAATTTTCAATCAAGAAAATTGCACCTATAGAAACGCACACATCAGACCCTCTATTACGTGGGATACTCTGCTGTGTGACACCGCCCAACCGAAACAACAACCCGCTGGATACAAACAAATATCACATATAAATAGTTAAACATAAATACATAAATGCATAAATAGTATGGCAATATGATGTAAATAGAGTGTTGCAGAAAGAATGTGTTGGAATGAAGGCTCAGTTACACTGCCTAATAGTACAGTACTGTGGTACTTTATTAAACAAATACTTCTGGTCTAATTATTTTAAATTCAACACAGAAATAGAAGCTCCATCGTTGATTTGAATGATAACAATCAATGTAGGACTTCTCAGTTCAATAACATTTTCTTTCGCAAACACTGTCAAATATTCTCCAGTCCTGATGTGTAATGTTCTATGTTTCAACCAAGCTTGCTGTGTAACACTGTCAGTTGTATGGCAAATGTCCAATGAACCAAATGTCAACAAACCCTGACCTAGTTACTGCATACTCTCGACAGGACAGGTCACGCTGACATCACTGTAGAGTTGTACTGTTGATGTATTTGTGTGTCGTAACAGACCCCAAGGAACGTCTGGTCTCAGTAGTTTACTTCTCAATATGGTCACTGTGCAGGTTGACCCAGGAAGCTGGCACACCAGTTGTTAAACTCTTTGTGTAGTTGTTAACTCATACTGGCTACTAGTTGTTGAATCATGCTTTATTTGCTAAATGATGTGAATGTCCACCAGTGGATAAATGTAGATGTTGGGACTGGTGTAGTAAAGTGTAACGATTGTCAACTCATCAAACCCAGCACAGTTTTGGTCATACAGGTCATCTTGTCCTGGAACGTGATGAGGCTCCGACAAGAATGTGAGTGTAAACAATGAGTGTGTATCTGAATGTCAGTACGCGAATGGTAGAATGATTCGATAGAGTTGACAGGTTGGTAGTACATCACTCATACTCACACTGTTCGAATTCAAGAAGTACTGGAACTACGGTGGTCTTTTTATAACATTTAATGGGACGCACACTTGGACAGTACGTGTATGGTTACAGGAACAAATGTCGACATAGACAGCATAATGTTGATCACAGGAATATCATCTTAAGTTAGCATTCATGCTTGGCAAATATCATAATGGAGCATTCGTAAATAAGCATTCAGCGTTCCATCATGTAAATCATCTGGCTTTACTGACTGGGCACGTCAGACCATAACCAATATATAGGAAGGCTCCTAGACCTAACCTCGTCTAGCGAATATTCCTTCACGTAAAGTTCAATATATATATATTTCATAATATAGGAATCCCAGACATGGGTTCTCACATGTAGCAGTGATCTCTTGGTTCATCGAGCGATAGTACAGGCATCCCTTTTTCTCACTCGATAAATACAAAGTATATGAATTTCAACATGGCTGTTCTCTCTCTCGTGAGCTTCACTCACTATAGAATATAGACCAAAATTGGTCATTCATTAAATGTCCTCATTTCTTCATAGGTTCTCTCATAGAGGTAATTGAATAATATCATACAATCCAGTGCTGATACATAGGAATGTCTTCTTCCTTTGAATGGATATTCTTTTTAAAAGTACCACTGTGCATCTGCTTATCAACAACGATGGCGAAGCCCAAGTTCATAATAAATTGTGGTTTTACCTTTTTATGCGAAATATAACTTTGCCATTCCTTGGCAAAAGAGAATAAACACTGGGGTAAAGTACATACAACATGTCTATATGACTATCACTTTTCCCCATCCATATATAGATCACTATTTCGGCAAAAAGCCTGCTACAACAAAACTCAGCATCCTCACAGGATGACAGCCATGGATCACACCCCTTGCTAGCGATACTTCCGCTGCATAGCCTTTGACCTTTTCTAGCGACAACCAAATTAGTTCGACTTAGAAATGCAAAGATATCCATATATAAGACAGACTCGTCCTACTCATACAAACACTACGTATAAATTCAGGCCATAGATATACTGAAGCAAGAACAATCTATTCCTACCCAGCCAAAGAATAAATCACAGTAGGCCTAGAGTCGTCTGCGGAGTCCGATCGAAGATGACGGAACTATTTTCAAGGGAAGCAACCCAAAAATGACTTCTCCTTAAGCACTTAAAAAAGGAAATACTTTGCTTCCAAAATATTTGCGAACATAATAAGAATATAAATGTATTATATTGCAAGATAGTAAAAATTGCCCTTTACAACTACTACATTTTTAAGTATCCTAGAGGAAGAACAAAAAGATCAGTTTTTTTTAAAATTATTTTATGGCAACTTCCCAAACCACTACAACGGCTAACCCAGTGACCCACTGAGAACAGTAAAGAGGTTGTACGCAATTTACCTCTGCCATCAATGGTACCTATACCTTGTAGCGGTATGGCAGCTTGCGTACCCTGACAATCCCCAGAGCTATGCCAGTGGGAGTTTTACTCCTGGTAGGTTCAACCAAGCTGGACTGGTCTGTGTGGGTAGGGGTCAGACAAAAGCTGGTACCCTGGTCCTCCAGGTTGGGGGTTTTAGCATAGGGCTGACACCCCTGTCTATGTAAAAAAAATAATGAAGTTACGGAAACAACATCAAATAAACAAACTTTGCTGCGGGATGGACATTCGGAGTCTGTGGCTCGTATGACTGTCAGTGGTGAAAGCCGAAAGGAAGCCACTGACATGAAAACGGATGTCCTGGCCGCGGAACAGGATACAGGAATAGGATTTTGGAATGTCGGGACAATGTGCGAGACAGGTGGACTAAGACAGGTCGCGGCAGAGATGAGAAACTATAGGTTACACATCCTGGGGATGGGCGAGAGCGGATGGACAGGGGCGGGAAAAGTTAAGACAGCAACGGGAGAAACGGTGCTTTGCTCTGGGGGGGGGGGGGGGGGGGGGCAGCGCAGTGAAGGCGTGGCCATTGTTCTACAGAAGGGGATGGAGGGGACATTGCTGGAATGGAGGCCCATCGGCGGCAGACTGGTGCGATTGGGGTTGGGGGGAGATTCACCAACGCTACAGTGGTACAATGCTGCGCACCAGCGGGTGATGGCGATGGGGAGGTCGGGGATGAGTTCTATCAGCGGCTGCAGAGGGGGATGGAGGACACACCTAGATGTGATCTTGTTGTAGTAATGGGAGACCTCGGTGCGAGGGTTGGTGCACACAATACATACAATGAGAGAACGGTGGGGAAATGCGGCAGCGGAATAGCAAACGAAAATGGGGATAAGCTAATGAGTTTCTGTAGCGTTAACGACCTGGTCATTGGAGGAACGCTTTTCCCACATAGGGAAATTCACAAGTTGACATGGGAATCGCCAAATGGTCGGGACAGAAACCGGATGGACCACGTCATGGTTAACGGTGGATGGAGGCATGCATTGCAGGATGTGAAGGTAAGAGGAGGTGCGGATGTGGGAAGCGATCACCATTTAGTAGTAGCAAAACTGAAGGTGAAACTGGGAAGGGCTGGACCGGCTGTGGCTACACAGAAAAGGTTTGACGTCAGCGGATTGAAGGACCCCCTTGCCGGAGGAGCGTTTGCGGCCGACATTGGGAAACGATGTCGGTTTGCTAGGGGCCAGGGGGAGACATTGGCTGATGATGTGGACCAGAGTTTTAACACCATTTCAGCAATGTGTAAGGAAAGTGGCGGGTCATGCTTGGGATTCCGGGGGGGGGGGGGGGGGGGGGAGAGGGGGGGACTGGATGGCACCAGAGGCGCTGGACACCGTGGAGATGAGAGGGGAAATGAGGGGAGGGAAAACAGAGGCGAGGTCCCCCAGGTTGGGGCAACTGTATGGCGAGCGGTGCAGTCGGCTGGACGGGGAGGTTGGGCGCCAGACCCGGGCCAACGGGGGGAATTTCCTGGGCGGTCTTGCGGAACAGGCAGAGGAGGCAGCGCTGGGAGATGAACAGGGCACAGTGTGCAGGATGGCTAGATTCGTCGGCGGAGGACAGGGTGCAGGCAATGTTGCATTAGTGGGAGATGAGCAGGGAGGTCTCATCGGGACAGCGGGGGGACGGGAGGCGGGATGGGCAGAGCACTTCAGAGAGACTCTGAACGGGGGGATACCAGAGACACGGTTGGGTGTTCCTGGGGCTGAAGGCGATCTGGATGTGGATACAGACATTCCGCGAGGGGAGGAAATCATCACGGCGGTCAGGGGGTTGGAGAACGGTGGAGCTCCGGGCCGTGATGGCTTGGGTGCAGAGCTGTTTGAGACAGACCCTGAGCTAGCGGCAGAACTATTGGAGCCACTGTTTGCGCGGGTGTGGAGGACGGGGACGGCACCGTCAGAGTGGAACAGAGGAATGGTTGTCGGATTGCCTGGGAGGGGAGATCTTTCGGACTGCAATGGTTGG